>CM070526.1:59172200-59608015 GCA_036346145.1 Olyra latifolia | reverse complement strand
GATGGCAATTTGAATGCGACCTGCGCCGCTAGTGGAGGAGAAAGCTCACAACCACCGCCTTAATGGCTGGTTCGCCCGCGCCTATAGCCAGCGCCCATTCTCGGCGCTTCGGGTCGCTGTTTTAACTGCGCCGCCTCAACCACCAAGTCGCCATCTACCGTGACCCAACGGTGCCTCTTTGCGGGTGCAACGCCATCGAGCCCGACAAGGTTCCCTCCAAGCGATGCCCGCGCCTCCTCGCCCTCTCCATCGCTTCCCCACCTAATCGCCAGCCTTCCACCTCCACCACGGCCGCAACCACCAACACCAATGGCCCTCCGCCTTGGCGACGCCACGGACAAGCCTCCCTTCGCCTAGGTTGTGCTGGTCCTAGATCGGGAGACCTTCACGTCCCTGATCGGGAGGCTGTACTTTTTCTGAATGCAACTAAAATCCTGGACAGTTGGCATTCTAGACATTTTCAGGTAAAGTTTTACTAGAAATTTGGTCCGCCACAGAATGGTATCAGAGCTTGGCTTGACCATAAGTAACCTTAGGTTGGTTAGATAGGAAATAATAAAATTAGGTTATATAAAACACTAAGTTTTCTCTCAATTCTTAAAATTTCAGAAGAAAACGCTTTGAAATTTAAAATATTACTATACTTCTTACCTAATTCTTTTAAAATTTCTACTCTTTTCCCATGTCATTTAAGAAAATTTCAAAAATATTTCAAATCTTACCTTATAAAATACTTTAAGTTCTCTTTCCTATAGTATTTTCAACAAGAAATTTGATAAATTTTAAGAAAATTATGTAGTTAACACCTAAATCTATATGTGAAAACATGAAAATCACATATTTTTGTCTGAATTTTTCAATTTTCTCTGTGTATACTATAAAAACAAGTCCAAAACCCTAAATAATTGCATTTTTACATGGGAAATTTCACTAATAACTAAGAAAATATTAACTTTAACATTCATATCCAAATAAATAAGCCAAACTTTGAACCTACTTAATTACTTATACATATAAAAATATGTAATCTAAAAATCAATTAAGACCAACTATAACAACCTAAAAGCTCTAACATATAAGAAATTACTTTCTTTTCAAAATTTTGTTAACTTTTTCCTTGCTTTAATTTTATAACCTCTTTAACACACTATATAAACAATCCTAAATACAAAAACCTTATTGCCCTAGAAAAGAGTAAACTTAAAATTTCAATAAAAATATACAAAATTTTAAGAAAATCAAACATGAGTAAACTCAAGACTCATATCCCAAAATACAAATCCAAGTAAAGAAATACCTTTATACCCTACTCACTAAGAATAAATTCCACCCTATATTAATAAAAGAATCCATCTCACATTAAAAACTATCCTAGGAATCTATAATTATAAAACCACCACTAGAGATTTCCACTAGACATTATATAATGAAAAAATTACCTTAAAAGACTCCACCACCTTATATTAATATGACAAAATTTAACCATTAATCCATAATATCAAATAATTAAAGAGTAGCGCAGCCAAGCATAGTGAACCCATAACCCATGCACCTAAGTTAAACTACCTTAACTTCAAAAAGATTTATTCCAACTTAAAAATTTATAACATCTCAAACCAATATTATGTTCCAAATTAAATCCTCACTATATACCCGTAAAATACCAAAACTATAATAATAATCTATTTATAGAATATGTACAAATCTCATTCATAGCCAACATACTATCAACAAGTTACCACTAATATTTCATAAAACATTAACCATGAAATTCAATTGAAATAATTTATATAATCAAAAACCCAATTCACACTAAGTGAATCTTGGGGACGGATTCTTTTAAGGGGTAAGTCCATCACATACCCAAAATTTTAAAATTCAAAGATAAAATTTTTCACAAAAGTTATAATTAAACCATCCTAGCCCACTCCTCTCACTAACCAAGCGGACCCACTTGTCATCCCCCGCCCTTAATCCGACGGCGCCCACAATTTTCCCTAAATCCAATCTGGTCGTTGCTTTCCTTCCTCTCGCCGCCACCACCCTTCAACCTGCCGACGCCGCCATCGACTATAGAAACTCACCGCCGCTTCCCTCTCGTTCTGGTTTCGCGCCACGACGAGCTCGTACACCATGAACCCAATCCTCCACCTCACTGCTCTATATACCCCAAAGAGCCTCTAGTCCGCCGCCAACACGCCACGCCACCGCCGCCATATGACCTCCATCCGTGTCTCTACTCTACCATTGCCCTATAAAACTCCTCCGACACCGCTTCACCCCAAGCCTCCTTGTTCGCCGTCCTTTCCCCTCACTTACCTTAAACCGCCGTCTCCTTTCTTCTACAAGTCCGTGAGCTGCCTCCGCCGCTCCGGTCATCCTATGGCCTCAACACCTATATACAAAACATCCCAAATTCCACCATGAACCTAGCCCAACCATTACCTAGCACAAATTCCTACCGAAGCCCCCTCCTCATCGCTGCTGGTGGAGGAGAAAGCCTGTCAACCACCGCCTTAATGGCCGGCCTGCCGCCCGCCTCGCCAAGCGGCCCATTCCCCGGTGTCTCGTGGTCGCTGTTTAACTACTCGCCCGACCACCAAGTCACCATCTGCCACACCAACGGTGCCTCCTTTGCGGTGCAACGGTCATCGAGCAGACAGGTTCTCCAAGCAACGCTCGCGCCCTCCCCGTCCTCTCCATCACTCCCCACCACCTGATCACCAGCTTCCACTTCCAATTCACCGGCAACCACCAACACCAATGGCCCTCCATCTTAGCGACGCCACGAACAAGCCTCTCTTCGCCCAGGCTGTGCTGGTCCCAGATCGGGAGACCTTCACATCCCTGATCTGCCTTCGCTCGCACTACGCCAAACTCTCCGTCCTTGGCAACCTCCCGGAACCTCCTCGGGTGGCACAAGCCATCTAACATCATCTTGGTATCCCGGCCGACGATATTGATGTGACCTTTGCCGGGCAAGATGGCTTCATGGCGCATTTCGCCTATCCCAGCCAGCGTGACATGGCTGTGGATGCAAGCTCCTTCACCTTCGCCGGAGTCGACTACACGCTGTCCCCCTTCCACGACGACTACCATTCTGCCTCCAACATCGTGCCATGCGCTATCGCAGCGGCTGCTCTCGAGGGCCTACCCTACCATTCTTGGATGCCCAAGGCGGTTAACAAGATCCTCGGCTCTCGTGTGCAGGACATCGTCGAAGACGAGACTCGCTCTCTTTGACACCTCAATCTTTTGATGTGCGTGGACGCGAACCCAAGTTCCATACCACTCAAGGTTGAGCTTCTCATGGTCGACCCTCCGAGCTCGATGTTGGTGGTCTCCAACCTGACCTAGGCTTCCGTCCTCCGCTTCCAGCTGCTCCACGAACCAAGACCCCAAGACATCTACATTTCGCATTCTTGTGCATCTCGACACCATCGAAGACTACACCTCGGTGGCGACCGCCTCCATGGAGGCGCCCCCACCATCGACTATCTGCTATGGTGCCTGGTGTCGTGGACTCCCATCCACCCCAGTTCCGTGGGCCCGCCTCCCATCGCAGCTTGCCGGTCCTCTTGGCGCCTCTAGGCTTTACGAGGATGGACGATGATGACGAAGACGGCGACGATGCCCGCCGAGAGGCTAACCAGCGCCTTGCTCTTCACCACCGCCAGATGCACGCGCACAACCTTCAAAACCGCTACCCGCTCCAAGCGGGTTCGCCGCCGGCAGGGTACCAATCAAGGACGCCATCGTAGCCTCCCTGCAGACGCAGCGCCGCGCGCCCTGCTATCCCCAGCTGCTGTGGCAATGTTTTGCCGCCACCTCCCGATTCAATGACGGGTGAGCGCGCAGCTGGAGCCACAACGGACTGTCATGGCTTGTGCCACGAGGGAGGCGCCCCCTCACGACCGGACGATGCAGCTGCGTGATTTTCCATGCAAGGCCTGAAGACCTTCTACCTTTTGCCTGTCAGCTTTAACAGGTCACAAGGCAGACCGGTCTCTCTTTGACCCAATGGTCATGGAGGCCAGCCTGTTCAGGAGCTTGGCGCCCATGCTGGCATGCCGGGAAGCTAGGCGCCCATGCTGGCGTGCTGGTCACGTCGCTTGGGCAAGACGCCATCCTAGTCCAAGTTGATGCCCAGCCTGACACCCAGCCGGATACAGCCCCAAGCCTCGGTGTTGCTGCTCCAGCTCGTGACTTCCTCCACGCACCGACGGCCTACCCCTTGCCGCCTCTACTGTCTGCACCACAGAGCCCGATGCTGCCTGCACCACGGAGCCCGAAGGCGAAAAAGGTGCCACCGAGACATAGCAGTCGCCTGGCTAGCAAAGCCTCACCTTTGCCCGCTGTTCACTGGGCTCAGCTGCTCCTAGCACAAAAACTGAGCCTGCCGTCCGCCAAAGCAAGCAACACGCATGATGTTCTCGCGAGCTCTCGGAAGCCTTCGCCAGCCTGCTAGTCTGGCCGGATGTCACAGCTATTAGAGCCCTTGCGGCGTTGATGCCGGGCCCATTATCCTCTCACAAGTGTGGACCTCGACTCTTAGACGAGGTAGAGGCAAAGGCCCAAAGGGCATAAGCCTAGCTGCTTGGCCTGCTTATTGCCCCACAGCAAAATTTTCAGTTTATCTGTAGGCCTAACCTCCTAGTATTTTATTCCACTCCATGTATTCACATCTCAAGATCCATCGAGATGGACCAACCTTGTACCGTGTTTCGTCGTCATTTATTTCCCCATGAATTTGAAAATCATTAGTTGGAATGTCGAGGACTCAACTCAGCGCCCGTCAGGACGTAGTTGCCGACCTGTTCGTGGTCACAGACCATGCATTCTTGCGCTTCAAGAAACAAAACTCTCATCAGCAGCAAGCCACCTCATCTCCTCCATATCTTCCCAAAGGCTTACAGTGTCGGGCTCCTACCGCTCAGGAATCCAGAGGCGGTCTCGCCTCCTTGGAATCAAGACCTTGTAACGCTAATGAGCTACAAACCGCGACTCGGTCCATTACCGCCAAGGTCACCCTCAAGATGGCACCACACCTTGGTATATGACTAATGTATATGGACCACATCTCGATGCTGAAAAGAAGCCTTCCTAAATGAATCAGCTCAATCAGCAACACCATGCAAGCCCCCGGCTTATCCTGGAGACTTTAACCTCATCCTCCAGCCGAGGACAAAAACAACCTTAACATCAATCGCAGGCTAATGGATAGGTTCCGTCCACACTAAATACCTGCTCCCTAAAAGAAATCAAGCTGCTGGGCTAAAATTTACTTGGAGCAACGAACAAGCAAACCCAACCCTAGTTCGCTTAGATCGGGTGTTCTACACCCCACCGGGAATCTCTACACTTGAACGCTCCTCTCTCCACTCGCCTCCTCAATGTCGAATCACCGCCTCCTCGCCGCTTCAACATCCTCATCACTACGCTACCGCTTCCGAGAACTTTTGGACCAGACACTGCTTCCTCCAAGTGGTGCAAGAGGCTTGGCTTTTTTAACAACCAAAGCAGCCCCTAGACCATCTTCACACCAAATTAACGGCCACCGCGAAAAGCATTACGCAAATGGCCAGCAAGCAAATAGGTGACGTGCAACTCCAAATGCTCATCGTCAAAAAGTCACCCTTCTCCTAGATATGGCAATGGACCTCGACTCTCCTCCCCGGGAGCTCAACCTTCAAGAAAGACATTAAAACCCGCCTCGGTCTTGCCATCTTCAAAGATAAAATGGAAACAATGTCATGTTAACTTGGCTTAAGCTCGGGACGCCAAGACCAGATTCTTCCATCTAAAAGCCAATGCCCGATGCCGAAAAAACCACATCATTTCCTTACAAGGTCCGAAGGAACCCAAGCCTTACACGAAGATAAGGCGGACTGCTGTTCAATCATTTCAACAACCTACTCGGATCCCCACCCAAGATCACCTAGGCATCAATTGGGAGTCCTCAACCTCCCCAATCCTCGACCTCTCCGCCCTAGACCTCCCACCCACAATGGAGGAACTCGACAGGATAGTCCACAGTCTCCCAGTTGCCAAAGCTCCCGGACCAGATGGTTTCACAGGAACCTTCTTCAAAACTTGCTGGGAGATTATCAGGCACGACTTTCTTAGTGCCATCACTCACCTGTTTCATTTGAATGGTCACGATTTAAATCCCTAAAATGGCGCTCTGATCACCCTTATCCCAAAAAAAAGGGATCCGCTCCTGGCTTCAGACTTTCTTCCAATTAGCCTCATCCATAGTGTTGGCAAATTATTCTCCAAAATTCTAGCCTCAAGGTTGTCAACTTTCATTGACACGCTAATCTTGCCTAATCAGAGTGCGTTTATTAGAGGAAGGCATATTCAAGACAACTTTCTCTTTGTCCAGAATAAGGCCAAATATCTCCATCGCACAAACACCCCGTCGCTGTTGTTCAAACTTGACATTACCAAGGCCTTCGACTTGATTTCATGGCCATACCTCCTCCAAAACCTCAGAGCCAGAGGGTTCAACCAACTTTGGACAAATTGGGTCAAGACCGATCCTAGCCTCCTCTTCTTCTCGCCATGCTCAACGGAATCCCTGGTCGCACAATTCAGCATAGAAAAGGATTGCGCCAAGACGACCTCGTCACCCTACCTCTTTAACCTTGCCATCAACCCACTCTACCGCATCCTCCAACAAGCCAAAGACTGCTGACCTTCTAGGACCGCTTAGGAAGAGGCGCCCTTCACCTCTCGCTCTATGCCGATGATGTCGCCATTTTTGTAGCGCCAAAGAGAGAAGATGTCCAAAATCTAGTTCAAATCCTAGATTGGTTCAGAGAGCGGTCTGGCTTCGCACCAACCTCCAAAAGAGCTCGGTGGTTCCCATCGATGTCGACCTAAACCGGATGACATATCGCATAGCTTCCTCGCCTGTGAGAACCTCTTTCCCAATTCGCTATCTAGGGCTATCACTCTCAAGAAACTTAGAAAGATCCACTTGAGTCAGCCAAGACAAAATCGCCAATAGATTGGCCAATGGAAAGGGCCGCCATGTCCAAAGGAGGTCACCTAACACTCCTCAAGTCAAGACTCACACCTTACCCACCTACACTCTCTCAGCCCTAGTGGTACCCAACCCCATCCTTAGGCTTATTGACAAGTTAAGGAGATCTTGGCTTTGGCGTGGCACCAACAAAGAAGACTGTGGCCATTGTAGGATCAACTGGTCACGGCTCAGAGGCCTCTTGATCAAGGTGGACGGGAGTCCTTGATCTCCACAAATTCGCCAAGCCCTTAGGCTACGATGGCTCGCTCGCCAAGCAACATCAAGACCGACCGGGTAAGCCTATGCAACCCTTGTAACACATTGATAAAAGCCTTTTGACTCGGCTTGTTTGCATCACCCTTGGGTCCAGGCGCTGGTCCTTCTTCGAAAGATCGCTGCTTCAAGGACAATCCCAAACCAAATCGCCTCTTCACTCTTTTCGCAGATCTCACAATGTAAGAATATCTCGGTAGAGCTCGCCTCACTAATAATAATTGGATAGCATCCATTAGGCGTGACTTCGAGCCGGCATTCCTCTTCGAAGTTTCTAGATCTTTGGGGACACATCCGTGAAGTGCAAAACACCACTACTCAAATCGCCAATGCCCCCGATTCCTTCACTTGGTCACCACTCCATCCGGTGAATACATTGCAAGCTCGCCACAAACTTCAATGTTTAGGCGTTGTTGACTCACCCTTCAAAGTCCTCATTTGGAAGCCAGGCACCCTCCAAACTCAAATTCTTCGCTGGTTAGCGCTGCAAGGCAAAGTCCTAACAAATGACTTGCTACTCTCCGTGGCTGGCCTAAAACTATTTCTTCCTCTATGTCTTCGCAATCTAGAAACGACTAGTCACCTATTGTTACAATGCCACTTTTCCAGAGAGTTTGGAGCCACCTTGCCGAATGGCTTTCTGTGGACTTCCTTCGACCCTCTAACTAGAACGCACAAAACCTTACCCAATGGTGGATGGATGACATCCACACTGCTTGTCCCCATAACATCCGATCAGCTATCAACTCAGTTGTACTGCAGTCCTCTGGCACATCTGGCTAGAGTGCAATCTTCGCATCTTCAAAGACTCAGCCAGGCAGCCCGCTGACCTACGCATGATCATTCGAGATGAGCTCACAATGTGGACCTGGGCAGGCGCAGACTCGGTTCAGAAGTTTTTTTCCTTCTGTAATTTGTAATCTGTAATTTTCCTTCTTTTCCTTTTTCCTTCGCTTCTTTTTTCCTGCTTTCTTCTCGCCCCATCAGAGTGATTCGGATTGTATTGTTTCCTCTATCTATTAATGCATGGGCGCCCATGGGCAACCCCTTCAAAAAAAAGGAACAAATATCCAGTCCATCATTAGCGGGACATTCCGCTGCGATAACGCTCAAAGCTCTTCATCAATCTGCGATGCGAACTAGGCTAACTGAAGTTTGTTCGAGTAGATGCGCTGACAAATCTGTAATCCATAGTATAACTGAACTAAACTATCTTAAGTTTGACCAAATTTATAGATAAGAGTATGAACACTTATGACACCAAATAGGTGTATTATGAAAAGGAAGCGCCACAAATCGGGCGTCCGATTTGGAGTGAAAAATCTGACAGATGACGCCGTGAATCTTGGGAAAACATCTATTGAACTATACACTAATTTTGTCAAAGGGTTCCTTGTGGAACCCTGGAAGAACAATTACGGAACCCTCGACAAAAACCACTGAACCTTGACAAATCAAGTAGTGAACCCTAGGAGAACAACTACATGACCCTGGGCAACAACTACTGAACCTTGACGAAATCAACTAGTGAACTTTGGGGACAACTAGGGGGCCCCTGGGCAAACACGTATTGAACCTCAAAAATCAAGTAGTGAACCCTGGGAGAACAACTACATGACCCTGAGCAACAACTCATCGAACCTTGACGAAATCAACTAGTGAACTTTGGGGACAACTAGGGGCCCTGGGCAAACATGTATTGAACTCAAAATCAAGTAGTGAACCTTGGCGGTGCTCGCCGTCACCATCTTCCGGGAGCTCGCTGTCGCCGACGCCGGTCGGAACAAAGAAGAACAGTCGCCGTCATCATCACCAGAGCAAGCTCTTTGTCGCCGCCCATCGCTGTCCCGCGAAAACTCCTCGTCGCCGCCGTCATTTCCGCCCCACGGCTCCTCTCCGCAAAAGCTCATTGTCGTGGACTCCGGCGAGGTTCGACGAGCTCCTCGTCGCCATAGCCGCCACCGCGAAGCCTCGACGCCAGAGTCGTCGCCGCCGCATTGATGTGAACTTACCCATCATGGATATGGACAACACAGCATCAATATGGATACCATCAGCAGCTTCCTCGGTTTGGACGTTGTTGAGCTTTTTTTCAGCAAGATCGTTGACGAGCTTTCGATCGACCACATATTCGACCTCTTTATCTACACCAAGTTGGCAACTCTTGATGGCATCCTTTGCATCGCCTATATCAATTACGGTGTCATCACCAACTACATGGCATTATCGACCGCCACCTTGGCTAGGTCGCGTACGTAGCCAGCAAGCTCGTAGTAATACGTCGTCGCCGCCAGCAGTTCGGCCTCCACCATGGCCTCCTCCCCAAACTCAAGATATATTTAACAAAGCATCATCTCCACCTCTTAGGCACCCTCTGGTCCCACAAGCCACATCGCTCCAAGGCGGGCCAAGAAAGAGCCCAATTGGTCCACGAATCCGTCCGCCATCTCGCACAATCATCTTAAAATGGATGCCCAGCCTCATACGGACTCTATTTTGGACGTTCTTGGTATGCACAGATAAGCCCTCGACGAGATCTTTCCAATGGATCTGGTTCCACATCAAATTTCTTTACGGATCGATAGGAGTCATCGAAACAAGATTGCGACCAGAATCAACGGGATCTGTTAATCGCGACGCTTCCACTTTGGGCCCATGGCCCATGTTCTCTAAGGGCTGCGCCCCAAACCCTATCCGTCACCCCTCTCGCTATATAAACCACATAGCTGTCATAGTTTAGACTTGGGTTTTGCTTAGATTATTCTCGCCACAGCTTTGCCGTATCGGCTTGTTGAACCCTACCTTTGAGCTTAAATCGTAATCAGTAATTTTCAGATTACATATCTACCGTGTTCTTGCTTGTGTTCTCGATTCGCATGCGATAAGCTGTGGCGAGGTCAATCACGCCTTGGCACGGTTGATAATGAACGGAGTGGTGGTGTAGCGATTACAGGCTTAGATCGGTTCGGTCGAAAGTCGGATCGCCAACGCCGAAGTCTCCACCAATCGACTTACCCATACTGCCGGAAGATCGGGCCACCCGCGTCCTCGCCAAGTGGTATCGGAGCTTAGGTTGTCCGTCAGTATATTTGTATCCCTTTATTCATCTTTCATCCATTACCTACGGTCCGAAAATTGCCATACAAAAATTGTATTCGTTGTCGATCTATTGTCCAAGCCACTTTGTGCCTCCGCAATTTTCGTTTTCAGTTTCGCTTTGTTGAATTTGTGTCCATCGTTATCATCTTGTTGCTGGTTTAGAGCATGTTCTTGGTCTAGTTTAAGTCTTGCATATTGACATCGAGTCCAACTCCATCACGTCGCCATCGTCGCCACGTCTAAATCGGGTGCCAATCTGTTTAGTTTGGTATTTTAACATTATCTCACTCATACGAACTCAGATTTAGGTGTTCTTGTACTTGTTGGAAAGCTAGAAAAGTTATCTACAACTTTGTCCATTGTACCGAGTTTTAGAAACACTGTCTTTCTACCAAATCGTGTTAGAAGTGAATCTGTTTATTCCTGAAATTTCCGAGCAGTCTATATTTCGGGGCAATTATCTCAAGCTTCCTTTATCGAAAATAGGTTTTCCATATATGCAAATTGATCAGCACGAAAGGATCTACAACTTTGCTGTTATGAGTTTTTGCATTTAAGGCCCCAAAAATTCGAAAACAGCGTTGAACGTTTCTGCATAATAGATCTATTTTGCAGCCAGTGAAATTTTAGTGCTGTGTATATCTCCTGTATATCTCCTGTATTTCATCGTATGCGGTACTGTTGTTATTTGAAAAAAAAAAGAAAGAAAGGGCAAGTGCATACAAAGAAGCCGCACAAAAAAGTAAGAAAAAAAGCAAGGAAAAGAAAGAAAGAAAGAAAAATAGAAGTGCATGCATCCTTTTGTATCCAAAGAGTTGCGTTATTCATTTTGCTTGCTTAAGCTAGGTCTAAGGACTAGTTTAGGCCAGCAACTTTAACAAATACTTTGGATATTTATTCAAATTTGCTATTCTGATTTCGATAATTACATATTCCTTGCTACTAAATATTGCCTACCAAAACTCCACATATTACTTCTTATCAGTTCTGGTTCGAACTTGCAATCGCTTCACTCACACTTGTTCGGTATCACGAACCAGCCAATTTGGTTGTACCTCCTGCTGCTTTGGTAAGAACACTTGTAAGAGCGTGGTAAGACGCTTGAAAGCGTGTGATTCCACCTTCCACTACCTAGTAGTTTATAGGGTAATACGCTTGTGTTATCTTTTGTTTTCTACTAACAATGGCAGGTTCATGGATCATTGGGGAAAATGTACAACTACATCAACGCTGGAATCACAATCTAAAAGGTAATGGTAGTGACAATGTCTATTCTAAAATAACCAGACCTTCATTTATGGTGCATATGATGGTGAAATTTACTTTGATTGGGAGATGATAGTTGAATAAAAATTTAATTCCCATCAAGTTCCTCGAATCCATTGGGTTAGACATGCTACTAGTAAGTTCAAAGATCGAGCTTTTTGTGCTGGAACGAACAAGTTACTATGGGTATAGAACCTGATAATTGGGATAGATTGAAGCGAGTTATGCGTCATAAATTTGTTCCTCTATCTTATAAACATGGCATGCTGGAAAAATTACAGAGTTTAGAACAAGGTAATAAATCTGTATAGGAGTACTATGAAGAGCTATATATATGCATGTCTCATTGTGGTTTAGAGGAGACCGATGAAGAAAAGGAGGCTAGATTCTTATCTGGGCTTAATGAGAAAATATACAATATTGTTGTTGATAAAGAATATGTTTTTCTGTTGCAAACCTTTGCTCTTGCTTGTGTAGCTGAAATTAAAATTAAACGTAAGAAAATTGTACGGAAAAACAACACATATTTTTGCAAGAATGGTGCGTATCATTGCACGACTAATGTTTTCAAGGCAAGTGCAAATGATCCAATTGAGAATGATGAGGAGAAAAACAAAGTTGATGAACAAGGTACGATACTCATTCAAGATGAGAATAATATTGATGTACTGAAAATTTCCACAAACCATGCTGTGTTAGAGTAATAAATTGTGGAACCAATTGCTCATTTACCTTTATCACAAGATGATTTGCTCGATGTTTCTTGTGATAAAGAAGCATTATGTGATAATGTTTCACTTATATCTGTGTCACAACTAGTAAATGAACATGTCACTTTTGATTTGGAACATAACAACAGTTGTGCTAAAAGTAAACATGTTATTCATCTTGCCAATAAAAATGATGAGCTAAAATTATTATCTTCTTTGAATATTTTGGGTTACATTGAGTTTCACATTTTGTGTGACCTAAATAATTTAGAGAAGAGACTTGTTAATTTTTCATGGTTATCTAGAAACATTTTTTATGTTATGGGTAAATATAATGAAGGAAACTACATGGTGAATCAAGTGTACATTTGCTCAAATATAAATTTTGATTATGATGTACAACCATGTGATCAACTAGAGTGCTACAATATCAACAATCATGCCATGCCGAGTGTCTCTAGTTTTATTTTGAACATATATGAAAGATTCAAGAAGGAGAGTATATGAATCTTGATTACTTTGGTTCTAACAATTTGATAACAAAAAATATGCGCATTGCTTTGCCTCTTGTTGGAACTAACCTGTTGCAGAAGAATGCGCATGAGTCGAAGACGACTCATAATCAAGAAGGGGAGGATGATGTGAACATACCCATCATGGATATGGACAACACAGTATCAATATGGATTCCATTAGCTACTTCCTTGGTTTGGACGTTATCGAGCTTTTCTTCAGCAAGGTCGTTGACGAGCTTTCGATCTACCACATATTCGACCTCTTCATCTACACAAGTTGGCAACTCTTCATGGCATCCTCTACATCTTCTACATCAATTACGGTGTCATCATCAACTACATGGCATCGTCGACCGCCACCTTGGCTAGGTCACAGACGCAACCGGCGAGCTCAGTAGTATACGTCGTCGCCCCAGCAATTCAGCATCCACCATGGCCGCCTCCCCAAGCTCCAGATATATTTAAGAAAGCATCATCTCCACATCTTCGGCACCCTCTGGTCCCATAAGTCACGTCGTTCCAAAACGGGCCCAAGAAAGAGCCCATTGGTCCACGAGTCCGGTTCGGCCATCTCCGCACAGTCATCTTAAAATGGATGCCCTGGCCTCATCGGACTCCGTTTTGGACGTTCTTGGTATGCACGGACAAGCCCTCGCCGAGATCTTTCCAATGGATCTAGTCCCACATCAAAATTCTTTACGGATCAACAGAATTCATCAAAACAAGATTGCCACCAGAATCAACGGGGATCTGTCGAGCACTGTGACGCTCCACTTTGGGCCCATAGCCCATGTTCCTCTAAGGGCTGCGCCCCAAACCCTAGCCGGCACCCCTCTCTCTATATAAACCACGTAGCCGTCATAATTTAGATTTGGGTTTTGCTTAGATTATTCTGATGTCGCAGTTTCATTGTGTATCGGTTTGCTGAACCCCACCTTTGAGCTTAAATTGGTAATCAGTAATTTTCAGATTACATATCTACTGTGTACTTGCTTGTGTTCTCGATTCGCATGAAGGGATAAGCTTTCGTGGCGAGGTCGACCGCGTCTTCGCACGGTTGATAACGAACGGAGCGGTGGTGCAGCGATTGCAGGCTTAGATCGGTTCTGGTTGGAAGTCGGATCGTCAACGTCAAGTCTCCACCAATCAACTTACCCATACCGTCGAAGATCGGGCCACCCATGCCCTCGCCACGCATCGCCGCCGTTGTCGTGCTTGAGAGAGGGGAGAGAGAGGGATGTAAATGGGTGGTGGAGAAAGAGCAGGAAGAGATAAGGATGGAGGGAGTCTTGGTGGCCCCAACCATGTTTCGGGCGTCGTCGAGAGGTCTGCTGCTCTCGCTCGCCTGGCTCGTCGGGCGCAGGCATGGCTCGCTTCGTCCGGTCGCTTCGGACGTCCCAACAGGTGCATTTTCGTTATGAAAATATATTTTATGATGAATCTAACGATACTTATTTGATATCAGAAATATTGGTACTTTTATGTGTATGAACTTGGTCAAACTTAAGATTGTTTGACTTAGAACTAAACTGACTTATTTTTTAGGACAGAGGGAGAATCTTAGATTTTTGCGAACGTTTTTTAGCTAAATGTGGGCCAATGGTAATCCACCTCGTTAACGCTAGCTCGTACCATGTATTGCAGCATCATTGCAGTTCTAAATAAAGGGTAGTTACTTGAGTCTTCAGGATTAACAAATATCTTGCAATTGATTAACAGCTAGACCTACCTCGTTTGATCACGCTAATGCCAAAGTTCAAATGTGTTTTTCTAACATAAATTGCTGATTAAATATCATATCTTAAATCCAATGCAGACGGCATCCTTCTATAGCGTAGTAACCAAGATGCAAAAGGTATCATTATATCAACCTCTACTATCGGACTGAGATGTTAGATTCACCATAACTATATTAGTAATGGCAAACAACGTGTAAATGCACGTACAGTCCATGTGATGAGGCTGTATGTCTACTGGCAGTGAAGGAAGACTTCACACTCTGATCTCGTCTCGGACTATATTAGATCGTAGTTGTCTATGCGCATCGCAAAACTTTTGAGAAGTTAATAGTATAAGATCGCCTCACATGCGTCCACTAGCTTCGAGATCCAATCTAGTCCAAAGTCCTCGGTGCAAGTAAGCATGCATATAGTTTACTGCAAAACCATGTCACCTAAGTCAATGGTTTGTTCAACTTGCAAGTACTCATAATAAATCACTCATGATCCGCCAATGCCGGGAACTAGATTGGTTCAATATAGCTGGGGTGGCTTTAGGATTATGAAACAAAATCCGTCTTCTGTAGATCCAGTCTCGTCCTCCACATAAGTCTGCATATAGTTTACTTCAAAACCATGTTAGGTTTGGAAAAGGGCTCAGGGTTTACGAAGTAAAAACAATGCATAGATTTGTTTTGATTGAGTGGATACTCTCAATAGGCTGTGGCCCTTCATATATATCGATCATGTCGCAAACTAGAACTCTTATCTTGGATTGACAAAACTGAATGTCCCGGTTTGCGAAACTAAATGGCCCAACTTTCCAAGACAAACCGGCCTTTGCCAATGTTGGTCGTCAACATATGCCCCCCTCCTTGGTTTTTTGTTAAAGTTTGCGTGCCGGAAAAACATTCCGCAGACCAAAATCATCTAAGGGAGATGATTCTTGGCAATTCATAGGCCATATTATTGCTAATGACGACATTTATTTATGTTATCGGTCATATAATTTCAAGCATTTTGATATACACTTGGATAATTACTCTTTTAGTATTGACCATTAAGAGCTCTAGGCAAGTGCTCATCTAACTTGACTCCATCATACAAGAATTTCCAACGATTGTCTTCACAATCTTATACAGATCTTCCTAACCTGGAGACCACTTGCTGAGTTTATTGTCCGTCGACCACTTGGAACATTTTTTCCTTCACCTTCTTTTTTAGCTCGGCAACTCTGGCTTTCTCCTTGTCAATCTCAATTAAAGCCTTCAAGCGCTTGTCAGTGACCACATCAATGTTACCATCATCAAATTGTGATAATCAGTAGCAGATAAATCATTTTACTTAGCCAACATAAAAGCATATAGATTTAAAGCTACAGGCCGGTAAAACAACCTCTAGCTTGTCCATATACAAGATCGATCCAATGGAAACAAGTTTAATAGAACAATATCTAGATAAGTGATGAGCCCACAGAACTTGAGACAAAACTTCATAGCACCTCCTAGGATTATCTTCTTTTATTTTTGAGCTTAATCAAATCTTTTTACTTGATTTAGCTGACCATTGGCCTGAGTGTAATATGTAGATGAACTCAGCAGCATAATTTTAACAAATTCATGCACCTGATTGGAGATAGATGAAGCACCTTGATCTGTAATCAAAATCTGTGTTATGCATAATATGCTAAGTAATGAACTCAATTACCTACATGTGTGTCATGTTGTTAACAGGAACAACTTGGGTCCAGTCAGGGCCTAGGCGGGAGGGGCGACCGCCTAGGGCCCATGGTGGAGGGGGGCCCACGACTAGGTATACAGCCCAGTCCATAGCCACTGAGCCACAAGGGCTGGGCGCCTGGGCCGAGCTAGAGGAGGCGCATGTAGGCAGGCTTTTCGTGGGCTGCGTGCGAGTGCGACCGGCAAGGCCCAGGCCCAAAAGGCCACACCGCAGGCCGCAGCTGCGTGCACTGTGCCTGTGAAGGCTGAAGCCCGAAGGACGTCGGTCAGATCAGATCGGCTCTAGCTCATCGGAGTCTTTGGAGTCGAGATATTCATATTAGTTTCATTTTGCTTGCTCTTTTAGTTTGTAGTATCGACATTGTTTTCCAAGAATTAAGTATATGTCAGTATGTTACTGGTACTATTATTTGTTTTATTAATGATCATGTTACAAACGAAAAGTATATTTCTCAAACGGCCCAAAGTTAAAGGGCCCATAATCTCCGCTTGCCCTAGGGCTCTCGAAACCCCAGCACACGCCCTGGGTCCAGTTTTTTTTTTTGAGAAAAAGGTCACAGACCATTCATTGATCAAATTGGGGGGACAAACCCAAAAGATTACAGAGCGGACCTCTAAAAATAGCAAGATTACATTGAAGCTCATGCAAGGCCCATCTGGCACTACTGTTCCGCTGTCCCCCTCCACGACGGCAACCACCGCCGGGGAAAAGCACAAAGACTAACCGACAGGCAAGCCGGCACCGTCTCCTCCAGCGGCCAAACCACCTCATGGGGGAGAACAACCCATAGAGGTCTAGAGACAGCGGTGAGACCTTGTTGACCTTAAACAACTGCTTCGCTGCCTTTATCGACGATCTGTAGCACATGGAGGCCTCACTGATGGCCGGAGGAAGATGGTTGCCCGCGCCACCAATCCCGGAGGAGACGAAAGCCAGGTATTGAGAGCCCCGCTGTCATCGCCGCCCCCAACACCGGCACCGCCATAGAGAAGAACATCGGCTAGGATCCCCGCCCCAACTCCGCAGCACCGCCACGCCAGATCAGAGGGATACCGCCATGGTGGAAGAAAAGCTTCGGCCCCCTCCTTCGGCTTCGACCGCGTCGTAGCCCAACGAGAGGCGCCAAGCCAATTTATTTTCGCCCGATCTGGAAGGGAACCCAACGCAAAAGCCCTAAGATAGCTGCAGACGGCGATCGGGAAGGCGCAACAACTCCACACAGCCTCTGTAGACATGCTCCCTGGAGATCCGCCCTCCTCCACCGCCAGCGGCGACACACACGGATTCACCGCCGTTGAGCACATGGGGCCCATCGACGGGGAAGACCAACTCCGACAGCTATTACCCCCCACGTCCGAGAGGAACCCGCAGAGACCAAAACCACCTGCACCGAGCACCAAGGCCAGATCTGGGCAACAAGACACGACCCTACAAACCCTAACCCTAAATTACTGGACCCCATCCTCAACCCACTGGTCCCTAGCCACCAAGAATCGCCGATCCCCACCACCGGAGAGCACCACCCATTGCCTACTGGCGACAAGGCAATGCCCAGATCTAGCGCAAGGAAGGAATGGAAAGGGAAGAGGGAAGGAAGGAGGGGGAAGGAGTACCTGGAGGGAGAGGAGAGGATGAGGAAGGAAGGGAGCCGGGGTCCCCTCCATCTCGGCTCCGGCGAGGACACCGAAGGAGAGAGAGAGGGGCCCGGCAGGAGCGGTGACGCTTGGCTCTTGTTCGCCTGTGCATGTGCCTGCTGGGTCCAGTTAGTGAAGTAATCAGTAGCCACTAAAATTTAGCGATGTCGCTTTGATGATGGAGGATGCATTTGACCAATGAAATCCAATCGCATTCTACAAATAATCAAACTCCAATCTCCATATCAACCTCATAAGGTTTTGAAGCATCAATAGACGAATTATTTTTTTCTAAACCAAAACCGGACCCTCCGGTTTCAGAATCCGGTTTTTTCTATGTCGCGAAATAGTCATATAGAATTAGGACCCACCGGTTTTTAGAAACTAGACCTTCCGGTTTTCCAAAAATTTCAACACTGGCATTTCCAAGCATTTGCCTTTTGATAATGGTGAAGCACCCTTTGCTAACAATATAACTAGATGCTTTCTGTGCCAAATCATTAACTTAACATTTCATGCCTAGATATATGATAAATAGTAAATTCATCAGAACAAGATATAATATCCATGTATTTGTCAATGTAAACAACCTTCAACCCACATAGCTGATAACATGCGCTTTTCCTTCGGTTTCTTGTGTCAAAACAGCACCTATCACTTTGGAGCTGCCACATAAAGTCAAAAAGGAACTCCACTCCTAGATGTCTTTAGCACAGGTGGTGTACACAAGTATTCTTTGATTTTCTCAAATGCTTCTTGCTGTTTTGCCCCCAAGTAAATTTGGCTTCACCTTTTAACCAAGAATATGACTAAAAGTATTCTTTCCCCAATAATTTGATATAAATCTTCTCAAATAATTCAGCTTGCCTAGAAATTTTTGCATCTTTCTTACATGTAAGTGCTTGAATCTTTTTTATAGCTTCTATTTTCTTAGGATATATCTCTATGATATTTTCATGAATAAAAAAATCTAAGAATTTGCCAGCCGATATACCAAAAGCACATTTAAATGTGTTCATCTTTAAACCACACTGATGTATTCTTTCAAAAGCAAGATGCAAATCAGCCAAATGAGGATCTGAACCAGTTGATTTGTCCACTGTGTCATCAATATAAACTTCTAGAATGACACCAAGCAAATCATGAAAAATTGACTCAAAGTTAAATTCATAGCCCTTTGATAAGTGGCACCGACATTCTTTACACCAAAAGTCATGACAACCCATTCGAACAAACCAACAAAACCTGGACATCTAAATGCCATTTTAGATATATCTTCATCAGCCATGAATATTTGATTATAACCAGCGTTACCATCAATAAACAAATTACATTATGTCAAGATGCATCATTAATCAACATATTGGCTGTAGGCATAGGATATTCTTTTGTAGGAGTAGCACTATTTAGATCTCTAAAATCGATGCAAACTCTTTAACTTACCAGGGCCTTTCTTCTCACTAGCACATTAGTAGAGATCCATGCAGTATACCTGCAAGGTATAACAAATTAATCTTTAAGCAATAATTTCTTCTTTAACCTAAGCAAACATATTAGGATTAAATTGTCTTGCAGGCCATTTATATTGTCCAAATCCATGTTTAACAATAGACCGATGGTCTACCAGCTCTCAGCTTAACCCTGGAACCCCATGATGTTCCCTTGTAAGAAAATCCACGTACTCTTTCAATAGTCCAATTAACTTAGCCTTGTAATAAGCTTTCAAATTCATGTTTACAAAAGTCGGCCTTGGAATAGCGTGTGGATCAACAAATGTAAACTCCAGTGTCAACCTCCTCTAAAGGATCAACCAATGTAAACTCCTCACCTAGCTTATCTAATTAATCAAAATCATCGATAGCTTTGCACATAATTATATATTACCTTACCGATAATGCTGTACCCACTCATGCAACCATTCTATGTTAGCATTCATATAATTACATGATATGACTTAGCCCATTTCTAGTCAGTTTTACAATAACGGAAACAATGCCATCCTTGGACACAATAAGAAAACCATAGTCTAATAAGTCTAAACCTAACAAACACTTTATCATGAACCCAAATAATAGGAACATCGGCAATAGCAACACATGCCAATGTATCTGCGAGCACTACCTCAACCTCATCGCCTACCCACTAAATCAAGAACTAGCGTAAAGTAGAAGGTGCACACTGATTTGCATAATCCAACCACACCCTAAATCCACATTGTAATTTCCTTGTACGTACCTCCACGACAAAGAAGGCAGTAGATAGTGTCTTTTTCCGAATAGTGAAATCCACAGAAATAACTCCTTTAGCTCCTATTGGTTCGTCTCCTTCCACACTATTAAGTGTCATGTTGGTCTTGATAAGCTGGTCATGTTGGTATCCTTCCACAATGAAAAGTACGATAGAAGCAAGGTCTTGAGCATGCCAACAAGGTACGACACGGTGCGAAGATGCTAGTGAAGCCCGTGACTAATGAGGTGATGGGGTTTTCACAAGAACATGATGCCCATGAAAGAAATCTGGCATGAAGACACCCGAGGTGGGCTTCCGTGACTAATGAGGAGTTGGCTGTCGAAGAGGGAGTACGATGAAACTATTCGGAGGCACCAAAGTAGATGTAATCATACTCACGGGTGAGGATCACGTTTGGGCATCCCGTGAAGCTCCACACCTCTGCCAAGTCAGAACAAACCAACAGAAGGCGCCTCCATGCCTATTGCCATGGCTACGGCTATCCACACCCAATTGCTACCGCCACGCCCATCGTGTGCGCGACTGAGGCCATGCCTAGTGGAGGCCATGCGCAGCTCCTCCACATCGTCATCATCGTCGCCCTCCACCTCATGGTCAAGGTGGTAGGAATCCACCTCGTCCCTGGCTTCAATTTGCACCACACAAACTCCTCATCAGCGAGGAGTCGGGCGGGGCGGTCCTGGGATTTTGGGGCCTAGGGCAAAAACTTATATGGAGGCACCATCCACCTTCTCATATATATATGTCTATGTATATATATGCATATGTATATATATAGTTTTATAAACACACATCTATGAAGAAATTAATATTCGATGCACAAAAATTACTTATTTAGAACACTTTAAATTTTATGAAATGACAAATATAAATTATAATCATAAACACTTACTTGGCACTTGAGTCTTGACATCATCTTAAAAAAATTTCTTCTAACATTTTGTGATACAAAGTCATCGATTATACTATTGATATCAATCTCATCCAATAACTTCTTCTCGATGCATAAAGTCGCCAAATCATTTAACCTTTCTTGAATCATTGTTGATCTCAAATAGTTCTTCAATAATTTTAATTTTGAAAAGCTTCTTCCAGCCGATGCAATAGTCATGGACACAGTAAATAAGATTCGATAAGCAATGGAGACATTAGGATAACAATCAACGTCGTCGCGAGCGGTAGCCGGTAGGCCACCGGCCACGGCAGCCGACAGCCGGCAGGCACGGCTCATGCCTCATGAGTTGCCGTCTTGCCGATGAGCCGATCCAACGCGCGAACGCAGCCGCAGCGCAGCGGCGCAGCGCGCAGCCAAGAAGAAGCTCCAGCCTCCAGTGCGGCGGCCGGGCGGCGGCACGAGGAAACTGCCACAGACTCGCAGTGCCAGCTGCCGCTGCATGCTACTATGCTAGTACGCGAATACGTGAATACGCGAATACGTATGCTACGCGATGGCTGATGGATGGTCAGGATGGACGACCCTGGTCCCTGGACGGCTCACGGCTGGACTCCCTGGGGAGCTGCACTGACCGGGTGGGGGCCCAATGATTTTGGGGGCCTGGGGCGGCCGCCCACCCTAACCCTCCCAGGGCCGGCCCTGGGTCGGGGTTGGGCATCGACGACGAGCTCCACCCTAAGCTGATGGTCCCATGCACGTGCTCCTCCTCTTCATTCAACAAGGTGGTATACGCCCTAGCTGTACGTGATGAAGCCATGGTGGGGAGGCGTGCTAGAAAACTAAGGTTTTTTTGCAAGGAGTAAGAACAAGCTTAAGAGAGAAGGGACGATGTGGGTAAATGCGAATAGTTATCCTTGCCAACCTTCACCAAAGGACAACAACGATAGTTATCCTTGCCGGCGTTCACCGGGATGGTGTTGAGGCATTAGTCCCTGAATCAGTACACTAGTGCACACCATTCACATAGCCGGATCATTACATACAAGCGGAAGTCTTAAGTTACACAAATACATGTATTAAGCCCGTAGGTTAATAAGTGTTTACAACGCGGCACATTGGCCCAAATATTCCAAATGTTCAAAAGATTAGAGTGCAAGAACCCAAAAGATCCAAAAGGTTCTCGTGCCGGCTATGCCTAAGCACTCGACTGGAGATATGCCCTATGCCTCGCCCTGATTGTCAACATAATCCTGTTCTTCGTCTTTATGGCAGGTGTACTGTTCCTGCTCATATTCTCCATCTAAAAGAGAATATGAATGCGAGGTCAGTGTCATCCAAACACTGGCGAGCTAGCTTCCAACCTAATGCATTTAGTGATAGGGTTCCAAAAGAAAGGTTGGGGCTTATTTAGTTGCAGAAAGCAAGTTTTATAAACCAAAATCTATGACTTAGCATATTTTAACCCAAAGTTCTGCTAATCAATGTTTTTCATTTTTATTCCACGACAGTTTCCTTGCATACTGTCAAACGTTTCCCGATCCCCTGACAATTTCCATGAACACTGCCAAACATCTCCATACACCCGCCATCATCTTCCGGGTGTGGCGCACCTGTTGTGGATCTTATGCCAGCGAAGTGTCTGTTCTTCCCTAGCCGAGTTGCCAAGCCCGCACTAGAGTCACGGCTCCCTGTCACGTAAGACCTAGATTATCCATCAGGATGACGACCTACTCCTGTCTTCACCTCGGACTAGGGGTTGACCCTGACGCTATCCAGCAAGCCAGCGGGCCCCAAGTCCGCACTACCGCGCAATGGCCACGCGTTGTACAGGAACCCTAGTTGGCAGCATAAAGCTACGCGAAAACTACTCATGCTCCGACTGGCACAGCCGAGCTTTGCTTGCCAAAGACATCCGAACTCACGCTGTGCAGAACCCCTTGGCAAAGATATAAAGCTACGCAAAAACTACTCGCCTCCAATCGCACACCGAAGCTTAGCAGCCAAAGACCATCTCCATGGTCCAAATTCCTTCGCACCATGTAGCCCAGCTACATCACACCCATAACCTGACAAACCGAACACATTCGTGTTCCTACCACACACCGGCATGCCAGCTCAATATCCAAGAAACAAGTTTATATGTTCAACATATCCGTGAATGTCGGTTCACCGCTCCGAGGCAACTAAGCCTAAAATTAATAACTGGACTCGAGCAATGTCTAAGCAAGATTTTAACCAAGACTTAAGAGTCTAAAATTGTTTTATTCAACCTAACAAAGCTATCAAGGGTGATCATCAAGGCAATCATGAATAATGTCAAATGACCGATGATTATATCAAGACAAGATCATCGAGGTAAAACAATAACAAATTAGTAACAAGGCATGATATATCATGATTAAACAAGCGTGTGTAATTACTTAAAAAGCATGCAACTTGTAATTGTAAATAAAATACTTTTAAGAAAACTCGATTCAATATGATCCTTTCGATGTTAACTCGTACTAGGAAAGTGAGAACTCTCCTAATAAAAGTAACATCTAAAGAAAGGTTGTTGACTCGCACTAGAAAAAATCGAGATTCTCCTAGTAAAAGCAAACACCCTTTAGGCTAAAATTAACTCGCCTTGGTCCGGAGCGTAGTGGGATTCTTCCGGTTGATCTTTGAAACGTCCCTCGGGCTCCTCGACGTCTAATAACGGAACAGATTCGAAGAAAAATAAATAAACACCAATATGCAATGGAATCATGATGCATGATATGCCCTCGCTAAATCTGACGATTTGTTGAATAGTGATGAGTTCTATCCTAGATATCGAGGAAGTTCCATGATTCTACTATTGTGTAGTAATTTACAGAAGATAACTGTAGAGCGGGCGTTATGAACATGATATGCGATAATGCATATTGCTACCCTAAATAATTTACCCATAGATTTAGCTCATAGATGCATATAGCAAAAATAAATTTTGTTTGAAGAATTTCCTTCATCAACTCTCGAAAGAATACTTACAGTGTTTGGTGTGGTGTTGGTTATATTACTCTTAAATTAATGAGGAATTATTAACACAAGATTATTTGTACTCGTAGGGTAATTAAGTTCCCCGGTTTACCCTTAGTTAAATTAGTTAAATACTTTTACGGAGTTTAAATGAGATCACACAATTTTTAACAAATTCATTATGGTTTAATAATGTTCCTGTAGAAATTTGAGAATTAATTGAAATCTTTTAGTATACACAATAATTCAAGTATCATTGCGGTTATAATAGTACATAGGAGAATGGTAAATAGGGCTAAACAATTGCTTAGTGGTTATTTGATGGTCCTAAAATCATTTAATAATTGTATTATTTCCATAAATTACATTTAGGTCCCTCTGGAATTTTCTCATGGTTATAGGAGCTTATGTGACAATTTATACTATTGGAAATCCTTTTATATATTGTTAAAAGAGGTGAATTTTTATTTATCTAGAGGCAAAAAGGGGATCAATTGTCCAAATAAAATTTTACTATGTGTGTCCTATTATTAGTGATGACCCCATAATTTCTTAGATTTTTCTAAAGTCATATTCTATTTTTTTTCTTCAATATCTATTTTCTGGGTTTATCTTCCTAAAGAAAAGTCTTAGAATGGGATTAAGTATTAAAAAGGGGCATGATTCTATGATACTATTTCCTTAGATATTTTCAATAAATCAAGCAAGTTATCAAATATTTATCAAAGTTTTACTAAGATTTTTGGACGAGTCTAGCTATATTAAACATCTCATATTATTTTTCTTATTTGTTTTAATCATTAAATCGGGAGAAATTTGTGAGCACAAGATCGGCGGTCCATCTCGGCGTGACCCAGCTGCGTCGAATACGTACTCCAGAAATGCGCCATCACTTATGCTGACAAGTGGGGCCAGGACCCACTCGTTAGCCTCCCAACACGGCCCGCGTTTCATTTAAAAATTGTGAGTCATCGTTGGTGGCCCCGGGATGTCAGCGACACACCCCCGCAGACGATGCGCGCACACGGGATCTTCTCCAGCTCCTGCGGGACTCCGGCAACGGTTAGCGAGCGTACCAGATCATCATTTAGGGTGATTTTTACGGGGATTAGAAGAGCAGACTAAGCCCTAGAATGTCTAAGCTAGTATCTCCATGGAACACATTTGATCAGTGACGATCCTAGTTGCGGCGGAAGAACGCTACGGTTCGGGCCTAAACTACGCAACAAGGCTCTTCAACGCTTGAAGTATTAGCTAGGGAGTGTCTAGGGTCTCCAGGGAGGCTTACCGAGTGGTGGATTGAGTTGGGAGAGCACTGCGATGAGCTGGCGCCGATGGAGCCATTTGGGGAAGAAACAGAGGAGACGGCACCCTGAGCCTTCGATGAATACCATGTGAAATTAAGTTGGGCGAAAGATTAATAGGTCATACTGAATGGCGTAGAGCATCGAAGAATGGCTTACTCAGTACAGAGGAATCGGCGGAAGGGGCCTTTCGGCACGGCGAAGGAAGAAACGAGCTCCGGCGAGCTAGGATTCTTCCCTTCCCGATTCCACAAGCAGAGAGCACCAGGGTGATGAGGCGAACCTAAAGCTTGCAAGAATAGCTGCTATTGAGCTCTGGAGAGACTTGGCAGCGTGAGGGTGCTTCGGTGGCTCACTGTGCGCGTGCGGGGTCAGATGGCTTGCGTATTTAAGAGCTCCACCAGCAAGGCTCGCATTGAAGGTGTGAGCGGGCACTCGGGGAGGGAGGCTTGGACACGGTAGGGTGATGGAGAAGCAAGCGGGGCCGGTTCATGAAGGCAGCCTGCAGGGCGGCTTGTCAAGCGGCGAGATGCCCGGAGCACTCGAGTGCAGTTCCAGAGGCTTCCTTGGGCGACAAGCAGACTTGCGCAGGTGTACAAGAGCTCAATTGGTGGGTCAAGATCTTCACCAATGTGGTCAGCTGGACTTGGCAGTGTGACAGAGCTCGGGATTAGGCAATGGCGGCGCGTCGGCCTGGCCGACGCGCGTGTAGCCAGCCACTAGGCGACAAATGTAGGTTCCCCAAGCAGTCCATAAGCAAGCACGCAAGGATTTGGAGCAGGAATTCACAGAGAGAGGGAGGATCCTCTTCTGCCCACCATCTGCTCGATGGAATGCCAATATGGCTGTTCTGAGTTTATTCAACTGTTGTGTGGGTCCCACTTGGTCGAATTTGCTCCAAAAGCATATAAAAGTAGCCTAGTGATTCTAAAACTTGTTCAGAAATTTTCTGGTAATTTAATGTATATTTTAGCTAATTATTTTGATAGCTAACTCATTAACAAGTTAACATTTTATGTGGCAAACTATAGCATTTAAGCACATATATATATATACACATATATATGTATGTGAGGGCTTTACTAAAAGTTCGGGAATTTAGTAGAGTGTTTAGGGTGAACAAGTTGTTTTTCACCAAATTTATCTTATAATAAGTTGTCGTATCATCATACAAAACCTCACAAAACTTCTTCTCAAAATATTAGTCGATTCTGGTCATTACACCTTCGGCGTCCTCTCCAAAGACCGGGAGGGCGCCAGATCAGATCACGTCGGTGGGAAATTCCTGCGACAACAATTGGCATCGTCCGTGGGGAAGACGCGAGCGTTGTGGTGATGGCCAGATCAAGAAGGAGTGTGGCAGTAGCCAAAAGCGACGAATCATCGGAACCGAGGCACGGCGGAGCAGGCGCAGGGCGGGAGCGGCAAGATCAGAACGAACAAGGTGCCATCGGCGAAGCAGTGGGAGAAGCAGCCCAAAGGGCGATCACTACCACGCCAACGGAAGAATTGCCGCATGAAGGCGGCGCGGTCGTACAAGGACTTGGCGAAAGCGCCCTAAAGGCCCCCCGACGTCAACACGCTAGGCCGAAGGAGCCAAGCTCCAGGCGTTTCAGGCGTAGGCGGCCGCAAATCCAATGAACTAGGACCCAGCAGGATTGCCAGAGATGGGACGCAACAAAACCCAACCACCCATCCCGGGCAAACGCGAGGACATGAAGGCCCCCCGGATGCCGAGGACATCCTACAAGACCGAAGGCGATCAGTTAAAAGAACAAATCAATTTGTTCAAGAGAATTGTTGACGATGCAACCCCAACAACAATATGTGCCCGAATGATCCCATACTTAGAGAAAAAATACAACTACGAGAAATTTCGCCAATCGTAGTGACAACACACCGAGGAAAGCAAGTGAAGGGCCTCTCGAGTGCTCACCTTCGTGGAAAGAAATGGCCCGAAAGGTTCAAGATGCTAAGCATGTTCAAGTTCTCCGAAGACACTAACCCGAATGAGTTCTTAGATGTATATGACACAGCAGTAGAAGCGGCAGGCGAAGATGATGCTATCAAGGCAAAGAGCATGTTTCTAACACTTAAGGGCACCGCACTCTCATGGTACACTTCGCTGCCACCAGGATCCATACACTCGTGGAGCTAGCTCAAAGACGCCTTCGCCAATAACTTTCAAGGCAATTATATCCAGAAGATGGTAGAAGGGGATCTCTTCGCCCTAGATCAAGGTAAAAAAGAAAGCATGAGGACTATTACAAAAGATTCGCTGCAATACGGTGCCAAATAAGAGAAGTATCAGACTCCTCGGTAATCAACGCATTCCGAACAGGGCTGCAACCTGGACCTCTTCTCCACAAATTAACTCAAGATCCACCACAAACAGCTACGCTCCTCTACGACGAGGTCGAGGGGTATGCAAAAGGAGAAGAAGAAAACCTAAGGAGGCAGGGCCAGCTGAATACACATAAGACCGTGATGGCCACAAGGAGAGCAATTCTGAAAGCCACAAAAACAAGAATCAAAGCTCTAGCAAAAAGGTCAACAATATTGAGTCCAAGGACACGGATGAACAAAGAGCCGTGGATAACAATAGAAGGAGAGATTATTCCCAAAGGGATTACAACTCTCGACGGGACGAATACAACCATGGAAAAGATGACGCAAGAAGAGAGGAAGACAATCGAAGAAATAAAAACTATAGGAGAGAGAATTACCATAGGAATGATAAGTACCGAGGAGGCAATCAGGTGAATAAGAAAAGAAAATATTGCGCGGTGCACAGAGAAAACTATTCACATACAACTAAGGAGTGCAGAGATGTTAAAGCACAACGAGAAAATTACCAAACCCAGAAGCGTCAGCGAAGGCAAGACCAGCAACAAGGACAAAAAGATCAGCAACGCGAGTCTCCCGAGATGGTTCAGAACATCGAACGGCAAAACCAAAGGGTAATCCATATCATCACCGGAGGATCCTCGCTGAACCTCCCATCGAACAAGAAAAGAAAAGAGTTCATCCGCGAGGTGTCGCATGTCTCTGTGTCAAGTAAACCAGCATCGGCTCCACCGATAACCTTCGATATGTTGGATGCAAAGGGAGTATAATTCCCACACCAAGATCCCTTCGTGATCACAGCAGAAATTGCAAATTATGACGTCCAAAGGACGCTAGTGGATGAAGAAAGTTCAGCAGATATCATCTTCGCCAACGCATTTAAACAACTCAATATACCATAGGACAGGCTGGCACCATCGCATATGCTGCTCATAGGGTTCGGAGGAGAGCCCGTGATTGCGATAGGCCAGATATCACTGCCTGTGACCCTTCACGAAGGCAAAAGAAAGGTAACAAAGAACATATGCTTTGATGTTGTTAACATGGAGTACCGCTACAACGCCATCTTTGGAAGAGGTGTCATCAACACCTTCAGAGCAATCATACATCATAGCTACCTGTGTATGAAGTTGCCTGCCGAAGAGGGAGTCATTATCATACGAGGAAACCAATAGTCGGCAAGAAAGAACGAACTTGAAGGCATACTGAAGCTCAGACCAATCCAAACCACGGAGAGGATAGACCCCCAATACAGACCGAAGGGTTATAAGCCCCAGGTCAGGCCGGAGAGTGAGACCAAGAAGATCCGATTGTTCCCAGAGAATGAAGAAAAGACTGTGTCCATTGGAACCACCCTTTTCGAAGAAGAAGAAACGGAGGTCATTGACCTGCTTCGGCGAAACAGCGACATCTTCGCCTGAACTTCGGGAGAATCAAAGGGGTCCCAAGAGGAACAATTGAGCATGCGCTAACGTGAGGACTGACGCAAAGCCAATCAAACAGAAACTCAGGAAGATGGGACCAGACAGACAAGAGGCAGCAAAGATAGAGGTGGAAAAATTGCGTTAAGCTCAAATTATTCAAGAAGTCGCATACCCTGAGTGGCTTGCAAACGTGGTAATGGTGAAGAAATCAAACAGCACCTGGAGGTTATGCATTGATTTCACAAGCCTTAACAAAGTATGTCCAAAGAATGATTTCCTGCTACCGAGGATTGATCAGTTGGTCGACGCAACGGCAGGCTGCGAGCTAATGAGTTTTCTGGATGCATACTCAGGCTATCACCAAGTGTATATGAAGAAGGAAGATGAAGAGAGGACTGCGTTCATAAGCCCCTTCGGTACGTACTGCTTCTAAAGAATGCCATTCGGTCTAAGGAACTCAGGCGCAACATTTGCAAGGCTCATCGCAAAGGTCCTCGCCAAGCAAATGGGTCGAAACGTGGAAGCATATGCGGACGACATCGTCGTCAAAAGCAAGTAGCGGAAGGACCACTGCGAAGATATCCAAGGAACCTTCGCAAGCCTGAGAGCAAAAGGCATAAAGCTGAACCCGACGAAGTGCGCCTTCGTGGTGGAAACAGGAAAGTTGCTCGGGTTCCTGGTATCACACCGAGGAATAGAAGTCAACAACGAGAAGATACATGCAATTCAGTGCATGAAGGATCCAGAAAACAAGAAACAAGCACAGAGCCTCCTGGGCAAGCTGGCCGCCCTGGGGAGATTTCTTCCGAAGGCTGCAGAAAAACACAAGCACTTTTTCAGCACAATTAAAGGAACAACACCCTTCGAGCGGGGACCTCAATGCAAAGAAGCCTTCGCAAGGTTGAAAGAATATCTGCATCAACTGCCAAGACTTGTCAGTCCAAATGGAATAACAAACTTAACCTTGTATCTATCAGCAAGACATTTCGAGGTCAGCGCAGTCCTCGTCAAGGATGAAGTCGTAGGGACAAATGCCAGTGTACTATATATCGAAATCATTACAAGGACCAAGGAGAAACTACATTGAGCTAGAGAAGATAGCCTATGCACTCCTCATGGCGTCTAGAAAATTGAGACACTACTTCCAGGAGTTCAAGATAAAGGTGCCTACAGCATATCCCTTAAGATCCATGTTTGAAAACAAGGACGCCACGTCAAGAATCGCGAAGTGGGCTGCAGAGCTAGCACCCTTCGACATCACCTTTGAACCAAGGATGGCCATTAAAGTTCAAGCACTCGCCGACTTCATCTTTGAATGGTCGGGAGAAATTTTTGAAGAAGGCCCAACGTTATCCTCGCTGTGGAGCATAAAATCCGATGGTTCGTTCACAGCAGAAGGAGCAGGGGCATCGGCAATTGTAACTGACCCGAAGGACGAAGCACAGAGTATTCACTGAGGTTAAACTTCAAGACAACTAACAATGCGGCAGAATACTGTGAACTCACCAAGGTGACAGAGAGGGGGGAGTGAATGGAGCCTTTTTCAAATTTTTAATATTTTGTGCTCCATTCAGAACTCCAACCCAAACACCGAGATAAAACAACTGACGAAGAGAAAAGACTTAAGCCACCGTTGGAGGTACAGGATGTCCTTTAGATACCCAAGGGCATCTGGACTATTGAAAGACCCTCCAACAACACCGAGAGAAATATGTAACATGGACCAGCCGGACCAGAAGGACCTGTTCAGATCTGGAAGCTCAGACTTGGACCAGATCGGACCAGAAGGACCTGCTCAGATCTGGAAGAAACAAGAAGTAAAGGACCAGTTCAAACCTGGATGGACCAGATTAGCTCTGGAAAACAAAAGCAAAAAGGAAAAGAGAGAAAGCCAAACCATCAAAGATACTTTCAGAAAAGTAAAAACAGATTTCCAGAATTTGCCCCCACTTGGAGCAGGAGGTTGGTGGGTTTCTGGAGCTCTAATGTTTTTGGAATTTTGTGTGCATAATCCTACATGAATCTCGAAGCACTTCACCAAAAATCTCCTCAAAACTCTCTGTAGAAAAAATATGAAAAATCAAACAGTACAGACTGTCAGAAACTTCGAGCAGAAAGTTTGGAGCTCGGTATTCACCTCATAGCGTCCAAACGGTGCAATGGAATGACTCCAAACTTTTTCTTCAGATGCAAATATGAGTCACGCACCTTCTCCAACAAGAAGCACACAAAAATGATTTTTCTAGATTTTTATAAAAATCAAACACTGGGTGCTGCGCGAAGAATAAAATCTGCAGAGATTTGCAACTTGATGGAAAACTTGATCTCTAGTCTATCCTAGGGTGCAAGAGAGGTGTAAACACCATATAAAAACCCTCAAGACATCATGGATCAGAAGCATATAGAAGGAGGGGAGGCATACAAACAAGTTGCAACAAAAAACATCAAGGAAAGAAGATTGAAACAATAGAACTAGTAAGAACAAGACATGAACATGGAGGAACTAGTTTTATTTGATTTGGGAAAGTTTTACACAGCCACTCTAGGGTGGAAAACACTCACAAGTGGCTAAACTTCAGAAACTATTGGCTACCAAAGACTTGAGTGGAGACACCCCTCCACCCCTTCTTTTATAGGCCAACCGGTTCTAGGGTATCTCGATATATCACGATATATTGAGATCTCCCTTGAACCACCCATGAATGGCTGAGATTAACCCTCTCCAACCAACCATTTACATGGGCCTTAGCCTACTCACTCATGGCCCAACATGGACCATACATGGGCTAACCCGAAACCCAACACATACACGGGTTTTAACTCACACGCACGAATCTTAGAGCGTCGCGAACCGCCTCCAACGATCCCTTCGCGTCCAAGCATCCACACGTCCCAACGTCCAGTAAGAATTCATGCTCCGAAGTGATAGCCGTTCCCACCGTGAAGCTCCGCGCCCAGCCTCCAACCGAACCGGCAGCCCACCTGGCGAACGGACTCATCCACTCCACCTCGCACCCTGTTCTCACCTGCATCCACAACACCAACAACAAAAACAACCAAAACACATCTAGAATGTCCGCGGCATCACCACGAACCCAACACAACAAACCGATCCTCGATCGGGGTTAGTATGCAAAAATGATAACTGAAATAGTGACTAGCCCGACACGAAACAACCGCCTGGGGGCAAATGCGTCCTGTGGCACTTTGGCGACTTCGCCGGCTACACCTAAATCATCTGGGGGTCTTTTCCATGCTAAGGAGATTACAAAACTTTGCAAGACTCTAGAAACAACATGCCACGTCCAAGTGGTCAAGTTTGGAAGAATTTTATCGGAAACCGAAAGTTTTGACCAACTCCTCACATGCTCATCATCTAGACTCCACAAATACGAAGGACTGTTTCTCGGTCTTCGTAAGGCAAAATCCCTCGGAGCAAAAAGAGTCGTCATTTACACCGATTCAAAGTTAATCGAAGGGCATATAACAAAGGACTTCCAAGCGAAGGATACTGAGACGGCATAATACCTAGAAGCGGTGAGAGCAATGGAGAAACATTTTACAGGAATCTCCGTGAAAGCAATACCAAGGGGGGAGAATATGCGAGCGGACGAGCTGGCAAAGGCGGCAGCATACTTTACAAAAATAACCAAAGGATTGTTTTACGAAGCAATATCACGAGCATCCGTATGCCCCAGGTACAACTCATCACAAGATCCCTAGAAGAAGATTGGTGAACAATAATAGTCAAATATCTTCGGGATGGACAATTGTCCGAGGATGCCAGAGAAGCGCAAACAACAAAACAGCGAGTAAGAACGTACACCATGATGGACGGCCTGCTTTACAAATCGGGAATCGGCGCACCGTGGATGAGGTGTATCTCAAGAAAAGAAGGAAAAGAAGCACTGGCAAAAGCACATGCAGAAATCTGTGGCTCACACCAAAGCCCGAGGGCCCTCGCAGCAAAGGTGCTACGCATGGGCGTATACTGGCCAACAGCCAATAGTGACGCAGAAGAATTCATAAAAAGATGCCGAGGATGCCAGTGGATGACAAGCCCACCAAAGGCTCCACCCACAAACCTACAGCCGTCACCTCCAGTGTGGCCTTTTGCGAGATAGGAGATTGATATAGTAGGTAAACTCAAGCAAGCCTTAGGAGGATTTAAGTGGATCATCGTGGCAATTGACTACTTCACTAAATGGATAGAAGCAGAACCATTGACAAGCATCACCGCCGCGAAGGCCCAACATTTTTTCTGGAAAAATGTGGTATGCAGGTTTGGCGTACCACAGGAAGTAGTGGCCGACAATGGGTCACAATTCATTTCGTCAAAGGTCAAGTCATTCTGCGAAGATCTCAGCATAAAAATATGCTATGCTTCCGTGGGACACCCACAAGCAAACGGTGCTGTCGAACGAGCAAATTAGAACATTATGAAAACGATGAAGAGAAGACTGGTAGATGAAGCAAAAGAAAAATGGCTAGAGGAACTGGAGAAGACGCTATGTGCAATTCGCACAACGCCTACAAGACCAATGGGGTACTCGCCCTTCAGGCTAATCTATGGTGAAGAGGCAGTAACGCCGGCGGAGATCCAAGCAAAAACTCTTCGGTTCATAACCGGAGGAACAAAAATCAACGATCAACCGCCAGCCGACACCGTCGAAGAGGAAAGACTCAAAGCTAAAGAAGCTTTGAAAAAGTATAATGAGCTAATGGCCAAAACCTACAACAAGCGCGTATGACCACGAGAGATACAAGAAGGAGACATGGTCCTTCGGAAGATGCCACAACGACAATCTAAGCTGGAGTCCATATGGGATGGACCATTTGTCGTCAGCAAACAAACAAGACAAGGGTCATTTCACCTATCCAATCTCGACGGCTCTTCGATTCCAAACACGTGGAACGCGAAGAGCCTGATCAAATATTACCCATGAGGAAATGGAGAAACAGAGCGGAGTAATCTTTTATCTGACTCGGTTTTTCCCTAGTGGGTTTTACGAGCGGAGTTTTTAACGAGACTCAGACACGAAAAACCGGCTGCGACCGGGGAAAATCCTAAGGGGAATGTACCCACCAGTTGTAAATCGGAAGGAATGAAGAAAACGTTCCTGAGCAGATACTTCAACTCGGCAAAAGGGCTGGCGCGAGGCAAAGAGCGCTGGTGCTAAACACCCAAAAAAGGGCCTTCGCGAGCCACGAGTCTTCGCGAACGCCAAATACACTAACGCTATTACGCGTCCGCGAAAAATGCGGCAAAGGGGCTGGCGCGAGGCAAAGAGCGCTCACGCCAAGCACCCAAAAAACGGACCTTCGCGAACGCCAAATACAATAACGCTATTACGCGTCCACGAAAAATACGGCAAAGGGGCTGGTGCGAGGCAAAGAGCGTTCACACCAAGCACCCAAAAAAGGGCCTTCGCGAGTCAGAGTGTTCGCGAACGACAAATACACTAACGCGATTATGCGTCTGCGAAAAATGTGACAAAGGGGCTGGCGCGAGGCAAAGAGCGCTTGCGCCAAGCACCCAAAAAAGGGGCCTTTGCGAGCCACGAGTCTTCACGAACACCAAATACACTAACGCGATTACGCTTCCGTGAAAAATACGGCAAAGCGGCTGGCGTGAGGCAAAGAGCGCTCGCGCCAAGCACCCAAAGAAGGGCCTTTGCGAGCCACGAGTCTTTGCGAACGCGAAATACACTAACACGATTACGCGTCCGCGAAAAATGCGGCAAAGGGGCTGGCGCGAGGCAAAGAACACTCGCGCCAAGCACCCAAAAAAGGGCCTTCGTGAGCCACGAGTCTTCACGAATGCCAAATACACTAACGTGATTACGCGTCCGAGAAAAATGCGGCAAAGGGGTTGGCACGAGGCAAAGAGCGCTCGTGCCAAGCACCCAAAAAATGGGCCTTCGCGAGCCATGAGTCTTCGCCAACGCCAAATACACTAATGCGTCCGCGAAAAATGAGGCAAAGGGGCTGGCGTGAGGCAAAGAGCGCTCGTGCCAAGCACCCAAAACACTGGCCTTCACGAGTCACGAGTCTTCGCGAACGCCAAATACACTAACGCGATTACGTGTCCGCGAAAAATGCGACAGAGGGGCTGGCGCGAGGCAAAGAGCGCTCGCGCCAAGCACCCAAAAAAGGGCCTTTGCAAGCCATGAGTCTTCGCGAACGCCAAATACACTAACGTGATTACGTGTCTGCGAAAAATACTACAAAGGGGCTGACGTGAGGCAAAGAGCGCTGGCGCCAAGCACCCAAAAAACGGGCTTTCGCGAGCCACGAGTCTTCGCGAATGCGAAATACACTAACGCGATTACGCGTTCGCAAAAAATGTGGCAAAAGGTGCTGGCGCGAGACAAAGAACGCTCGCGCCAAGCACCCAAAAAAGGGCCTTCGTGAGCCACGAGTCTTCGCGAATGCCAAATACACTAACGCGATTACGCGTTCGAGAAAAATGCGGCAAAGGGGCTGGCACGAGGCAAAGAGTGCTGGCGCCAAGCACCCAAAAGACGGGCTTTCGCGAGCCACGAGTCTTCGCGAACGGCAAATACACTAACGCGTCCGCGAAAAATGCGACAAAGAGGCTGGCGTGAGGCAAAGAGCGCTGGCACGAGGCAAATACACTAACGCATCCGCGAAAAATGCGGCAAAGGGGCTGGCACGAGGCAAAGAGCGCTCGCGCCAAGCACCCAAAACACGGGCCTTCGCGAGCCACAAGTCTTCGCGAACATCAAATACACTAACGCGATTACGCGTCCGTGAAAAATGCGGCAAAGGGGCTGCGCAAGGCAAAGAGCGCTCGCGCCAAGCACCCAAAAAAGGGCCTTCGCGAGCCACGAGTCTTCGCGAACGCCAAATACACTAACGCGATTACGCGTCCGCAAAAAATACGGCAAAGGTGCTAGCGCGAGGCAAAAAGCGCTCGTGCCAAGCACCCAGAAAACGGGCCTTCGCGAGGCACGAGTCTTCGCGAACGCCAAATACACTAACGTAATTATGTGTCCGCGAAAAATACGACAAAGAGGCTGGCGCGAGGCAAAGAGCGCTCTCGCAAAGCACCCAAAAAATGGGCCTTCACGAGCCACGAGTCTTCGCGAACGCCAAATACACTGACACGATTACGCGTCCACGAAAAATGCGGGGACGAGGCTTGCGCAAGGCCGAGAGCGCTTGCGCTAAGCACATGGGAAAAGAGTCCCCGTGAATACAAAATACACTATGCGACCATCCACGAATGGGGATCAACAGGAAGACAAAGGCTGGCGCAAAGCCAGGAGCGCCCACGCCAAACACGAAGACAAAACAACGCGAAGACAAACGGGGTCACCCACGATGCAGGGAAACCCCGAACAAACAAAGAAACAAAAGACCCATATATATATTACATCGCCAGGATTACAAAATAAGCCTTAAGCTTACTATATCACTCCCTTGCCCTTCGGATCCACAGGACCCTTGGGGTCTTGAGAGTTCTTGGAACCGCCTGAGCCTGCCGAAGGATCCTGGGTAGTAGGCGCCTTAGGCTCAGCAAGCTTCAAAGGAGATGCCGGCGAACTAAAAGCAGCAGCAGTAGGCGTCTTCTTCTTCGTGTTGGACATGAAGGCGCGGCAAAAGGCGGCACCACCAGCTCACCAGAATCGCACCACGAAATCCCAAACGACCTGGCGGGAGTCGCGATCGAAGGTGTTGGGGTCAAACGCCGAAGGGTATGAACAGCTTGGGTAAGGGCTGCTTGGAAGATGTGTGCATCCGACGCTCTTCAACATCGTCGAGAAGGCGAAGGCTGAGCTGACAGCGCAATCCGAACCGTAGCATAAGAACCCCTCCACCGGGGTCCCAATCGCCTCCTTCAGATATTTCATGGCCAAGGCCGGATTCCTCGGGGAGCATTCACAGCAATGGTCCCGAGTTTGCTTATCTCCTTGGCGAAGGCTTGGCTCAAGGACAAAAGTTCCCCTTGAAACGCCTCTAGTTGCTGCTTCGCCTTCGCCACAGCTCCCCGGAGAGTCCCAATCTCCGTAGCACTCTTCTTCAGATCGTCGCACAGGCCAGTGCACTCCTTACGCGAGGATTCAAGCTCATCTCGCAGGGACTCGGATTCACTGCGGAGCTTGGCCTGGGTTTCTTTGGCAGTCTTCGCGCGCTGCTCCTCCTTATCCTTCTCCGCCCTAAGAAGGGTGACCAGCTCCTTCTTTTTTTCACTAACTTCCCGAAGAGTGCGGTTCTCTTGGCCAAGAATGGCGACGTGACCCTCAAGAACAGCGCACTTCCCTGAGAGGTCTAAACCTTGTGCCGACGCGGCACGATTCCAGGCTAAGCTCTGCAAGTTGGAAAGAAACATAAGTAATGCGAAGACTATCGTTATCAAGGAAAAATAAACACTCACCGAAGCAATGCATAGCTCGACGCTACGCATGTTCTCCAGCAAAGAGAACATCTCGCAGCGGGCGAGGATAGCCGGGGGCACCGCCCCGAGGATAGCCTCTAGATGCTCATCGTGGAGGAGGACGGTGGGCTCCAAGTAGAAAAAGCCATCAGGAGCAGGGGCGGCGCCGGGCACAAGGGGTAACCTGTGAAGATCCCCTCTCCACAGTAGTCGCCGCCGCCGAGAATGTGGTGCCAGGCGCAAGAGGGGTAACTTGCGAGGCTCCCCCTCCACCGTAGCCGCCAAAGCTGAGGTAGAGGCGCCAGGCGCGGCGGGGGCAATTGGCAAGGACCCCCTCTCCGTAATAGTGGTCACCACCATAGCCACAGCGGCATCAGGAGCTACCCCTACCCCCTCGCGAGACCCCTCGGCAAGGGTCAAGGGAGTCTCCACAGAAGGCAAGGTGGCAGGGGCAGTATCGGCAGCGACCTCCCCCAGGAGGAGCACCGGAGAGGACTCCAGATTAACCTCCTCTACAAGAAACAGAGGAAGCATAAGGAAAAATAATAATAAGGGTGGAAATATCTCAAAGTATAGTAACAAACCTTTGGGAGGAGGGGAGGTAATTAACCAAAGTTCGTTGTCGACAACGAAGCCGACGGTATAGGGCTTGGCTTCAGCATGAGCCTCAACAGAGGCATCTTCGGGAGTCACAAGGCCCCGACCCGAAAGAAGAGACCCAGCACCATAACTGTCTTGGGGCTCATTGGAGCCATGTTCGGGATCCAATGGCCCTGGAGGAGTCTGGCTTATGAGAACGTCCAGTGGATTGTCGTCCCGATGACCACTGGCGGCACTCTGCGCGTCCGGCGAGGTGCGGTCATCCTCAGCCAGGCGCCCTTCATCCTCCTCTTCATCCTCCTCGTCCTCCGCGCGGATGGCTACTGGCTCGAAAAAATCCAAGTTAGGAGGGATAAACCGAATGGGTATGGCGGGTATAGGAGGATACCAACCACGAGGCCGCTTAGAGGTACCCGTAGTGGCACCATCTAGCGTGGCCTTCCTCTTGCCGCCCCTCCTTGGCTCAGACTCCACCCAAGGAGTCACCGTCCCAAGGATGTGATTAACGCGGGCGCCAACGCCAGCTTCGCGGGCACGCGCTATCTCCTCGGCACGGAGGGGGCCGAACATCCCCTCAGCCCTCTCGGCTGCCGACTCAAGCTTCCGAGGGCGAAGACCTTTGTCACTTAGCTCGAGGACGCCGCCTTCTTCACCGACGGTCACGCAGTCTTCCTAGCTCCTAATCAACGGTCCGACCTTGGCCGCTAGGAACTCCTCGGTGAGACAACGCATCGAGAAGCGCCGGCTGATCTTCTAGAGGAGAAGCCGCTGCGCCTTTTCGGAGCCATTCAACTTCTCTACCGGGAACTTGACGCAGTTGGCAACCCCGGGGACATACTTCAGCAAAAAGTCCGCATCGTCAATCCTCTGGTAGAACCAGTACAACTTCCAGCTTAAACCGGCAGCCCCGTCCCATTTTTTCTTCGTAGCGAGGGATAGGAAGTCGGCAACGTGCGTGGGCTTCACGGCAAAGTTCAAGCACCCGAAGGCGCTGCCACTGGTCTTCCCCTGCCACCTATCCTCATGAAGAAACCCGAAGACTCGGGCACTCAATTGCGCACCGTGGCTTCGGAGTGCCCACTCAAACACCGCCAAGTGAGCCACGGCATTAGGGAAGAGATGCACGAGCTGCGCGCCATACAGCTCAAGGACCTCCCCGACGAGGCGAGTGCAGGGTATCCGAAGGCCGGCCTTCACCTATGACAAAAATACCACCGCCTCGTCTGGATTCAGCCGAGGGGTCGTCTCTTGGCTCGGAAGATGGAAGTGGTGCCCTTCCGTAGTAGAGCCCTCCATCACCTTAGCCAACATGTCCGCGGACATCCTCGACTACCCTAGTTCCCAAGACAGCCGGGACAGATCGGCAGGACCCAGGATCTTCTTCGAAGCACCTGGTTCGGATACTAGTCCCAGAAGATCATAGTTAGCATCTCCGGATGGACAATTCATAGGATATCATTGCAACAGAATATATAACTAATAAATAACAGTTTTATAGATAACAACATCCAGATGATAGAGACGTTACAGAGTCTTGTACTGAATATTAACAATAAGATCAGAGTAGCAGCATAAGATTTGAAGAACAGCAACGACATCCTACAACCGACTTTGGAAAACACGCAACTAGTTCTCCTGTCACCTTGGAAAGGATCCTCCTATTCCCAAAGGTACTCGAAGAGAAACACCACCTGAATACAATTATTTGTGGTTGCTATAGTGAGTACACGGCTACCTAGCACTAATCAAGTATATATACAATGTCAAAGGATGGGTAATGTCTATTTTACACCAAAACCTATTTACTAGTCAAGTTTTATATTTTGTCAAGTTTTATTGAGTTGAATGCAAGAATAATAAATAAAGACAGTAGTATAGTCGAAGGGTGACTATCCCATAATATCAACAAAGAAAGGTGGGTCATCACACCAAAGTGCATCATCACACTAGGCTAATCCCAGCCTACACTAGTCAAATTAATTATGAAATCATGAGACTAAATGTGAAAACCTTCTGCCCCATCCATGATCGTGGACACGGCTATCATGATAGTTTTAACCTCTACAGAGTGTGTACACTTTTCCCATAAACCCTGTCTCAATCCAAAAGGGAGAAACAGTACAAGACATTTCGCCTACTACGCCTACCACTTCACCCACCCGCTCATTTGGTTTCACGCCCCAATACGACAACCATCGCCCAAGCCAGCCCCGTAGTGTGCAATATCGATCCTACACCAACTGGACGAGGGTGGATGCCGCTCTGAGGTTATCCCCCATGTAAACCACTCGGTATCAAGTACGATCCTGCCCCCAGATCGGTGTCGCACCTCCCCAAAGGACAGAACCCAAACCCTAACCGAATAACCTACGAGTGAATGGATAGTAGGTTTTATAGGTTACTAAATCAGGGCCAAAGGCACAAGTTTTTGTACAATTTAGTTTGCTCTAGCAATTCATAAGCTTAAGTCCTTATTAGAGAAGACCTTCCATTCCACAACCACAAGCCAAGATAGTACCTCTTTTGGGTCTCCCCTAACCAACTACTCAAGTTTTAGTTGATTAGGGTTTTATCCAAAAACACCAACCGAAGCTTCTGCCTCTTCATATCATTATTTCATGTGAATCCCAAATGCAATCCTACACATCTAGTCAAAGGATAGGCTATGAAATTGTAAAGTGACTTTCAATTGAGGTCTAATGCATGTTAGTGGATGACTAACATGTATAGGTTGAACACGCACACACTAATCTAGTCATGCATGCAATGGTGACAACAATGATAATAAATAACAATAAATGAGATTTATAAAACTTGGAGAGGAATATGATATCTATAGCTTGCCTGGTAGAAGTCAGAGTCTTGACGGATCTCCTACAGAAATTCCCGCCAAAATACCCAAAAAATGCGTTTACACGTAGATCAAGGAAAACAGAAGAAACAGCAGATTCAACCAATAAAATTATATTAATAAATATATATTAAAATTCTAGAAATTATTTGTGAAATAATGGCTCTGGAATTACCTGAATCGGAGCTCGGGAGCTCCCTGAACAATTCATGAAAGTTTCTGGAAAATCAGAAATTCCTGCAAATAAATAAACCGGAAAAACCGGCCGGTTCAGCTGAACCGGACACGTGGCAGCTCCTGATTGGCTGCAGCGGCGAGCGCTCGGATGGGCGACGTGGCAGAACGGGATGGCGACACGTGGTGGGCTACGGCAGTGACCAGTGGGGCCTACTTGCCGACATGGCAGCTGATGTGGCGGCTGGCACGACTCAGGGAATGGCGAGACGACACGTGGCGGTTCGGTCGGGCGCACGGGAGTAGGTGGCGACACGTGACAGACAATGACTGGGGCGGAGTGGCCTGGCAAGGCAGCGCGGTCGGCGGGATTCGGCGGCGGGCCCGTGATCCAAAGTTCGTCGGCGGCGAAGTCGGCGGCGACGGCGGCTGTGAAGACGGTGAACTTCAGCGAGCTCTACAGGGCGCGATCCTCCACCAAAATAGGGATTCCATATCCAAATTGATCGTCTCGACGAGCTCTCCAACGTCCTGGCTTCGGAAGTTCAAGTTGAGCTTCGGACAGAGAGGGATAGGAGGATTTCTTTCGGATCGGCTAGGGTTTGGCACGGAATCCGAGGGAATTTGGTGTTGTCTCGTGGGAGGGGGTTTAGGGGGGTATTTGTAGTGGTGGAGGGGTGTTGGTTCGGCCAGATATAGAGGAGAGTCTTATTTAGGAAAGAATTGGAGAAACGGGGAGTCCGAATCCGAAACGGAGTCTGACTCTGAGTAGGACTCGATCTCTAGGCCATCTAGAAGGTCCTTGAACGTGGGAAGCAAGTCTATTCTGCCTTGGGACGAGTTAAGGTCGGTTGGGGCCAAGTGGGGCCCACCAGGAAGCTTCTAGAAGGTTCTAGGGTCTTAAATCCTTATCTGAGCCTGATATTTACATAAAATAATAATATAAATTATTTTTATTTCTTTATTTTCTTTTTATAAAATCAAGTGACAACTAATAATTTTATGAGGATGTCACAGCGTGTCACACGCGCCCAGCAATGAGATCAATTGTGGTGACAGCCAAATGACCTGAAGTGCTTTGTGTTGCATGATATGATGCTTTGTTGAGACCATTGTTTGGTCGGGTCACCTTTTTCTTCCTCCTTCCTTTCTCTCTCTTTGTGCTCTACACATCTACATACATTATAAGTTCTCTCTTTAATGAATGGAATGACAGTTCTTGCTCTTTACATTATAAAAGCAGCAAAGTAAAATGAACACAAGTGCAATTAGTTATTAAGTCATAGGTGATAATGTGACATGTTACTTTGACAGTTGGCGTTTTACTTTAACAAATTTATAAGTCTCCGAAAAAAGTTTAATTAGCTTGAAAAGTTAACTAAAAAATATTTTTAGAATCTTGAGAAGAACTTCTCAAAATTATAACACCAAAAAAATCGTATGAAAATAACATATTTGCTACAATAAAACGTCAACCGCTAGTTTATCACTACCAGCGAACCGGCTACTACAACCGGTTCGAAATAGGTTTCAGAACCGGTTTTGGAACCGGTTGTAGGCAACCGCGAGTGATACCCTCCGGGTAACACTCGCGGTTCTCTAACTGCCAGGTACGACACCACAAGCGGTTCGGAACGCTCCCTGGCAGGCTGGTGGAGGCGCCACATGGGTGCTCTCTACAAGCGATTCGTATTACGAACCGCTTGTGGAGACCCTCTTAGCCAGCGAGGGGAAGCGCCACGTGTGCCCTCTCCATAAGCGGTTGGACTTACGAACCGCTTGTGGAGAGACTCAGAGGCAGCGAGGGGAGCGCCACGTGTGCCCTCTCCATAAGTGGTTGGAGTTACCAACTGCTTGTGGAGAGGCTGAGCGCAAATTATATTCAATATAGAATATGTTCTGAGAGGGGTTTTCAATATAAATTTTGATAATAAAATTAAATACAACTACAATATTTTTTCACAATTAAAAATATAATATGATGTGTACTCATTCACACAACCACAATTAAGTTCATTTACACAATAATACGAATGAATAAAAAATGTGTACATACATGAAATAATGAGCACACTGAAGCAATGTTTATACATTTCAAGAGTACAAGGGTGAATCTTGAGATCATTTGTTGCCTACATCGCTATTTGTGGCCTTCGATGATTCCGATATTTCACCTGTCCTTAGAGAAGGACAACCTCTCCATCCTTTTGTGTCGAACTCGCCTTTGGTGGATATAATCTCATCGACAATGAAGCCGATAAGTTGTTTTTGGATTGCTGCAACCCGGTGAGGCGGGATCACACCTTGCACATCGAGGTAAGGCTGCCAAAACAGGAAATAAATAAATCTCTAAACACGTAAATTGTAAGTACTAAGAAATTGAGATGCATCATTAATTTTGATGCATCATGAATTTGATACTTTTGACATACACGCACCTCGTTGTTTATTTTGAGCACATCGTCATGGCAAAGATTTTGCATGTAGTGGCACACATAATAGCCACATAAGTTGTTTTCTGCCGTTTGCTGTATAACCTATGATGAAATTTAAAAAGAATACAAGTATTGAGATGAAAAAACTATCACTAAAGAATATGAATTAATTAGTATGTTTTATTACGTACTCGAGTGCTTAATTGGACTGTGAATTCGTTCTTGAAAGTTCCTTTATGCTTCTTTCGGAACTTTGCGAATGCCCTGTGATGCGTTAATACATGAATAGTAATTATTAGAGTTCGAATTAATTAAATAATTAGGCATTTCAATAGAATAAGGAAACCATCTTATAAATTAATATATGTCATACCGATGTAGCGCATCAATGATATATTGATATTTTTCCTGTGGTTTCCTTTTTGAGTCTTGAACAATGATCTTGCTATTATCAAGCATGATAACAAGAAGGACCTAGTGAAACCTATTAATATATTTCAACATATATATGTAATTAGTCATATTATGTATGCTTTAAAAAGTTAGGAATGAGAGGTTGTGAGGAACGGATATATATGTACTCGAAGTTGAAGGGCAGAAGTATGTACGGATATATACGTGTATCTTCTGTACTTCTAATCCCAAAGGACATACAACTTGCTTGGCTTCATATGTAGATTCAGCAGAGTGTTATCTTCCGGAAGCAACTTCTTTATGAGTGATAACAACTCATCGAATCCCTTATCTGAGACACCATTCGTGGCCTTCCATTGCATTAGTTCTGGTGTGGTGCACAACTTTTTATGGTCCTGCCCACAGTTTGGGTACAAAGGAGTCCTGTGGTCCTCTAACATGCGCTGGAACTTGTCGAACTGTCTTTCATCTATGTAGTCTCTCTCTCCGTCACGCAGCATCTGGTCCAGCTCATCATCACCAAACTCTCCGAGTGTATCTTCCACAGAACAGTATTGCCTGGCGTTTGGGATACTGTTCAAACCCTCTTCTTCTTCCTCGTCGTCTTCAACATCTTCCTGGCTAATCCGCTCTACTTCGCCATGGTTGGTCCAACAGGTATAGTTTGGCATGAATCCTCTCATGATCAAATGGTTCATAACCTGCCATCGGTGGGAATACTCCTTCTCATTCTTGCAGTCTACATACAGACAACATATGTAGCTGCCTAGAGGCAAGAAGGCAACGGCCGCATCCAGAAAACCCTGCACACCATCAATGAACTCTCTGGAGTGACGGTCCGCATTGTACATCCATTGCCGGTTCGTCTACATCAAGTTATATTTTATTAAAAAAATATAGGTACATTTAAGAATCTAAAGCTCACAAGCACTTAGATCTACCTTTGTAATTATTTTTTGTTCTTCTTCAGTCTACAATTAAAGACAATATGTTTTTCTGCAACAAAAAAAACTCCACCTATACTAATTATTTTTTGTCCTTCTACATTTATTGAACTAAAACTAACTAATTGTTACATTTTTTATTTATTTTTTTATCTTTCTACAATTTTGAACCTAATTATTTTTCCCTTTCTACCTTTGTAATTATTTTTATCCTTATACATTTTAAACTAAACCTAACTAATAATTTTTTACCCTTCACATTTATTGAACTAAAAATAATTAATTGTTACATTTTTAATTATTTTATCCTTCTACAATTTTTAACTAAATCTAACTAATTATTTTTCCCTTTCTACCTTTTTAGTTTTTTATCCTTCTAATTTTCCCTTTTTTATTTCATACACCAATAATTACATCCTTCCAAACCTACGTCTACCTAATTTATCGTTAAATTTTGGATCCTAAAGCAAACAACTTAGCAAACAAGTTAGGTAGGTAGCAAACAAGCAAACAAACTTTTCAGTGATGAAACTCTAGCTAGCAAACAAACACCTTTCAACAAAGAACAAATGATCAATATTTCTCCACATCCAATAAAAAAAACAACAATACTTAGGTGAGAAGGATGTTAATATGGACGTTACTAATCTTGAAACACTTAATTTGTAGCTAAATCACCTCAATTAAAAATTTGAGCAGCACCTCCCCTTGAACAGTAGCTCTGCCCTTCCTGTTAACACTTCCTGTTCACCTCTGCGCCCTCGGGGAGGAAGAAGATGTTTTAAATGCGCTGGGCGGGATGGTTCTACAACCGGTTTGAGACACAAACCGCTTCGAGAGCTTGCCCTTTACAACCGGTTTGTGTCTCAAACCGGTTCTGAAAACCCACAACCGGTTTGGGATATAAACCGGTTGTAGAGGTGGGACTTTACACGTGGTTCATGTTTCAAACCGCTTCTGGAAGCCCTCTCCTGCCCGTTGCCCACGAACCGGTTATGTTACGAAGATTACAACGGGCTCACACCAAATCGCTTCTGATGGATCGGTTGTGATGCCTAGTTCTGTAGCAGTGTACATTGAAAGAAACAGGACTGGAATATAAAGTAGCAAGTAGCAGCTGTACTTATTATAATGTCGCAGCTCTTTTTCACTTATTCCTCCTGATAACCTAATAAAAGAACTTGCGGCAAATATCTCACTACCATATAGGGTAGACTTGAATTTATTTTGTCCACAGAATAACTATCCACCCATTCTATGTTGAACTGAGCTATCACGAAAAATACATATCCATTTCTCTGAAAAAAAAACTCGTTGCTTACTTCAAATAGTATGTCCCAGACTCCCAGTCATAGGATGCAAATACTGCGGATAGGAAAAGAAATCAAGAGCTTGAAGTTGAACCGATACTCGTTGCTTACTTGAAATATGTTCCAGTCCTAGATGCAAATACAAATCAGTCAGTCACACCATTGATTAGGGAAATACTCCTTTAAAAAAATTAAAGGAAGTGCTGTCGAACTTTCTAAAAGCAAAAGTGAAATACTAAATGGAAATGCTAAATCCCCACTTGGATTACTTGGAGCTCTCACTGAAATAGTACGGGCTATTTGGTTGCCTAGTTTTAGACTAGACTGGTTCAGGTGATGCAAAAAACATTGTTGGAGCCAGGCCCCAAAGAAACGTCGGGCGCCTCCGTTTCTCTAGGGATCTCGATCCTCTGACTTCAGGGGTAAGTGAAGTCACCTGCAGTCATCCGTTGATTGCCGATCCAACGGCTGCTGGCCTGCTGCTGCTCCCACCACAAACGTGGACTAGCTGGGCCGGCCCAACTTCAGCTCCTGCGGCCTGCTTTATGCAGCTTAGCTAAAACAAGCAGTAACGGAGAGACTAATACGATAGTGGAGGGAACTTTTACTGCTACTACTCATTTTGGCGCAGTGGTTCTGGGAATCAGAATTCATCACAGATAGGATCTTGATTTTTTTTCTTCCATCAAATGGAAAAAAGGGAAAAGGAGGAAATTAAAAGTTTGTAGTGCCTGCAAAAAGTTGCAGCGCGATATTTACCAAGTGCAATCTTGTATATACTGTATGTATACAAATGTTACTCCGCATCTTCTTGAATATGCATTTTAAACCCTTAATGCCTTGTTCTTTGTTGGGATAAAATTCACTCCTTTCTGCCTATCGTATTTGGTTATTAATGGACATCATCATAAGCATCATGTCATATACAAAAGGTTTAGCTAAAACGTATTAGTCTCTCTGTTACTGCTTGTTTTAGCTAAGCTGCATAAAGCAGGCCGCAGGAGCTGAAGTTGGGCCGGCCCAGCTAGTCCACGTTTGTGGTGGGAGCAGCAGCAGGCCAGCAGCCGTTGGATCGGCAATCAACGGATAACTGCAGGTGACTTCACTTACCCCTGAAGTCAGAGGATCGGGATCCTTTCTCTAGAGCTAACCCACGCACAATTCGTATCATCTGCCTTTAGTTAGAGGGACAATCAGTTAGAGGGACAATCGATGATATGTCCCAAACTATTTGCTCAATTGATGATTTGTTCTTCATTACATGCTCCTCTACTATATGTCTTAAAGTTCTTTGCTCAATTAATAAAATACCCTATTTTAGAACTTTGGACAAAATTTGTCATACAACAAGTGCAAAAGGTCCATTCTATCCCTAAAATTTGTCAAACAACAATTTGCCCCTAGTGCAATCTTTTGAACTCAAAAGTAAGTACATCAAAATAACATTGATCATCAACAACATATACCCGTAAGAAAAAAAAAGAAATAATTAAAGCAAAAACGTTCATAGATAGTAAAACGAGCTACCAATCCAATGATCCAACCTCCACTTTTCTTTCTGCACTCGCTCATAGATACATCATCTTTCAAGATTAAAAGGCAAATTATAGGGATATAAAGTACTTTTTGCACTTGTTGTATGGCAAATTTTGCTCAAAGATTCAAAATGGGCCATTTTATCAATTATGCAAAGAACATTGAGACATATAGTAAAGGAGCATGTAATGGAGGGTAAATCATCAATTGAGCAAATACTTTGGGGCATGTTATCGGCAAAGTCATGAACAGTCCGCAAAATCTGGATTCTATAGTAGCTGATGAACAGTATTTTGCACAAAAACCGATGGACACTGTTTGTTACAGCACTTGTGCATTTATACCTATTTGCTATGGTAATTCTCTACATTTTTTACTACAACTGCAGAGGATACCGATTGGCCGGTGCGCGACCACTCCTGCTAGTTTGCATGCAACGATGTCGCCGCTACCGTCATTAATTTACAATCCATTTCCTTTTCTTTTTTAGTATAATTTTTTATTAGCTTCTCTGACCACCAAACCGATTTCACCTATGTGTTACTGACATTTTTTTCAACAAAACTAGACCACACTTGGCATATAAATTTCAAATATTTAAATTTTGGTTTTTGTATTTATTATTTTCTATTATTTGTTATAAAATTTTAATTTTTATCTTAAAATTTATTAAATTGCTAGTATTTATTTTTAAATTTTGTTTCATCCATCTCTTGAATTTATGTATCTCATTTCCATTCTTTATAATCAACCAAACAACATCTCTATGCAATCTGTGCAATCTTATAAAACCAACCAAACAATATTCTCTTGCATCACTCAGCCTGACTCCTATCAGCCTAGGGTGAGCTCATACGGACAACCAAACAGACCTTGATTAGATAGATCGAAACTTGGAAGACACCCCTATCTTTTTTTGAACTAAAGGGCAGGAGCTCTACCGTTTCATTCAAGAAGAAGAGAATGCAACCACTGAGTAGACACCAAACACACCACATGATCAGTCCCACAAATAGAAGATACAACAACGACACCAACACTAGCCACAAACACCACACTCCAAGGGACCGAGCACGAAAAATAGAAGTCTAAGTTATCGCCCTAGTCAAAGCATCAACAACGGCCCAAAGGCCCCCCTCCGAGTGCAAGAGAAGCTGCATAGTAGAAGGTGAGAACAAACCCTTTAGACCCTCCACAAAGGCCTCGATCATAGTCACATAAACCTCACCATCTTTCCCAATAACACCCAAATGCTTCATCACTTCCACAGTGCTTCTTCTACCTTCAAAGCATTTTCCTCTAGCTTTGAAGGTCGGGCGATACCGCAACATGTGGGAGGCAACCTCATAAGATGTAGGTCTTGAGAGCTTCAACTTGAAACGTGATGAGGTAGTCTTGTAGCTAGCATTCTTGAAGGGTATTAGATGATCTGGTGAGAAGGCATCTTCCTTGGATGTTGTCTTGCCAGCAATAGAAGTTTCTACGGAAGCATCATCTACATTTTTAGAAAGTGCTCCTAGAGGTAAGCTAAGCCCCATAAAATGCTGAGTAGTCTAAGCCACGCCATCTTGCTCCAAAAGCTGAGAAGTTAGCTCGACAGAAGACACAACCGCCAAGGGCCGAAAGGAGGATGCTTCAAATTTTTTGGAGAGAGGCGTTGCACTCTGCTTTAAGGGCAAGGCAGAAACTTCTTCAGTGGGAGGTGGCGGCGGGGTATGTGCTGACAGCAAAGGAGTAATGGGAATGCGAAGGTGGTCACTCTGACGACACTAACGAGAGAGATGACCAAAACCCCAACACCGAAGGCACTGAAGAGGAAAGCCACAGTTCATAACCCTATGGTCTGTCGAGAGACACTTGAAGCACCTGCTGGCGAGACGAGAAGGTGCCTGCATATCCTTGGAAGCTATCTTGTGCAGTTGTGATGGACGTGGAGGATGTGAAACATTTCGACATCCTTTCTTGCAAACTTTAGTCCAACCACCTTCAGAATGCTCGGGTGACACTCCTCCTAGGCCGATCATGCTATGAAGCGGAGCAGGCGTCGGCCAGCCATCGATGAGCAGACGATGATTGCCCCTCAGACATGAGATGTGGATCGCAGCCTGGCCACTTCCACGCGCCCCCTTCTGTAAATTCATAGCCTCGCCAGCTTCCTTCGAGGGTAGGTTCATCACGACGCAATAGCTCAAGTGCACGTTGACCATGCACTAGCACCGCTGCCAATGCATGCTGTAGTTTCATGGTCTCTGCTGAACTTCGCCTTGGCCTCATACTCGAAGACAATAAGGACGAGGAGAGATCGTTGGCTACTGCAGAGAATTCCACCATGAACAGTTGGTGCTCAAGTGGAGGCAACGAACATGGGGACGAAGCGGCCATGGCAAGTATGGCAAGACAATGGCCGAGGACTCCGACGAAGGCCGAACAGAAATCTGGGAGCTCAAGGGAGCGCCCTGACGGCGACCGGGCGATGACAGGCGAGGAGGCGGCGGGGCGCGGCGGCGCCCGCCGATGGCGGCCGACGCAAGGGAAGGGGACGGCCGGCCTACTACCCCATCCTCGAGCTAGAGCGAAGGGAGGATGGTGGCACACGGTGCCCGGCTGCGACGAGGACGAGCCCGAAGGGAAGGTAGGGCCCGTGTTGGCGACGGAGACGGGCGGTGGCACCCACCGGCGGCGGCCGGCGCAAGGGAAGGGGGCGGCAGGCCCGCAGCATCCTCGAGTCGGAGCAGAGGGAGGACGGCGGCACACGGCACCCGGCGGCGTCGAGGACGAGCCCGGAGGGAAGGCAGGGCCCGTGCTAGCGGCGGAGATGGGTGGTCGCACCCACCGGCGGCGGCTGGTGCAAGGGAAGGGGGCAGCAGGCCTACCCCATTCTCGAGCCGGACCGGAGGGAGGAAGGCGGCACATGGCACCCGGCAGCGTCGAGGATGAGCCTGGAGGGAAGGCAGGGCCCTCGTTGGCAGCGGCGGCTAGGGAAACCCTAGTTGCCACCCAATCGCAAGACGCCTGAAACCTATGGTTTCCTTTTTTCGACACCCCTGTCTTAAGATTCAAGGTAGAAAACGACATATAGGTTCAATGGGCCCACACTCAACAACTCAAACGAGAGTTGGAGCTCTTTCTGAAATATTTGCACAAAAACAGTTAAATGGTCCACTTTACCTATTAAAGAAATTTTGATACACATTAATAAATATGAACCAATTAACATAACCAAATAACCCATGTTCAACATTTTCAAGAACATACATTTGACGGAGGAAAACATCCCGGTACCCTAGTCTGTGGAACTCCCGCAATCGGCCATCGGGCTCCAAATCTTCAGATGATGGAAGAGAAATATTTACGGTACACAGAAATCAATATGAACCGTATATTATTTTTGATCTGATAGCTCAAATTAATTATATGTAGAATATTTTTGAATGGATGGTCAAAAGTGAATAATAATATCGTCCGCATATATTTGCCAATAAAGGAGTTCGGATACGTAGGTCGCATGCCGAGGAAGGAATGATCAACCACAGCCTCTTGATATTTTTCGCGGATGTCTGAATCTTCACATGCGTACAAACATGAAAGAGAAAGGGACAGAATCCTTTATCTATGGGAGGCCATCCTCGTTCACAGTTTGAGCCCAGCAGCAGCAGCAGCAGCAGCAGCACAAGCAAAACGGGCAATGTTTCCTGCTACCATTTTCTCCGGCACCGAAGAAAGGAATGGGACTGACAGCAAGAGCAAAGATCAGTGGATATGGACATATGGTTGAGCGGGGTAGCCCATTTCAGCTGGTCTCTCTTTCTATCCAGGACAGGGATAGCAACTGGCACAGGAATTAGAGGCATGTGATTGTATTGTTGTATGGTGTAGTGGCTTGGGTGGTACTAATGCATGGTGTAGCTGTCTGGTCAAGCAAGAACAACGTGGATGTTTGTTCCAAGTAAAGTTCTCTCTCGTATTGAGCTTAATCCTCCGTTCTGACAGGATTGAAGACAGCAATCCTATGGGCTCCTCCGGTAAAGACGAAGCCAAGATTTGACGGATTGTTTTTCAAGCACAACCAATACGTGGCTGTCAAACACCACAAAATGCAGAAATCGGTATAGTACAATGGCAACATACCAAGTGTTAAAGGTGATTTCAGTGCTAAGGTGCTAACATTTAATCTAGACCTTTAGATAAAGTTTTAAAGATTGAGATCTAACCAGCTATGTGTAAAAGCATTTATAACAATGAGTTGTCCTCCACCTTGAACATGTAAGCATTTAAGTGAGTTAGTTGGCATTCACCTTACTAGGATTTTAACCCTTAAAACTTAATCCAATGGTCTAGATTAGCACATTAGCATCAAATCACCTTTAACACTAGATATGTTGCCTAGTACATTTTAGTTTAAAGTTAGCTTAAAAGTTAGGCTAATGCATGTTCTATCTTTTATCCATTTCTATCAAATACAAGTAATGCATTAGCCTTGCCATTAAAGCTTCCAAAACTATATTATTATTATTATGGCTTTTATTAACACACAATAAAACTATTCTAGGTCATTATTTTGTTTGATACAACGTTGTAAAAAAAACCTAAATAATGAGTGGATATAAACCATCCTCCAACGATGTAAAATACTTTTATTTTCTAGTGCACCAAAAAAGTGCTCATTATTATTAACAAACTTTCGAGGTCTTTTTTTGAGTACTCTCAATTTTAAAGCTTAAAAGTTATTCTTCGTTTTTACGCTGAAAAAAAGACAAGGTGATCATCTACGAGACTGTCAAATAGCCTCGTACTTTAGAAACACAAACGCACGAGTAAAATAAGATAACAAAAAGGGTTTTGCTACGGATGTCTGATCAAAAAGAAAAAAAAGTCAGACGTCTGTTTTAGTAATCACAATCAAATGTTGTATTGAGCAGAGTGAAATGTTTTACTAACATAAATATTTAGATAATTGTTGAAGGATGCTTTAGAAGCAAAACCAAATGTTTTATAAAGACAAAACAAATGTTTCTATAGAGAAAACATAAATACTTCAAAATTTATGAAAAAATGTTTTGGACTACATGTTTCAACAGGTATAACCAAAATGTTTTAGTAGGGTACTGGAACAAATGTTTCGGCATAGTAAAATAAAAATGTTTCGACATTTATTAAAAAAAAGGTTTCATAACTAAATGTTTTAGCATACAAAAACATAATTCAACATTTATTTAAAAAAATGTTTCAACGCACAAAACCAAATGTTTCATCAAGCATAACACAATGTTTTACCACCCAAAAACCATGTTTCCAACGTGTTGGACCATGCTATAAGTCTAAGTTGCATCTTCTTCCTCATCTGTTTCTCCAAAACCGGCAAGGTCCCAAGCTGTGCTCACCATATTAGATTATTAGGCCACCAAGCTTGCCCCATGCTTATCGAACAAGGTTAACGAAAGAGTAGAGGTTGAGAGGAAGTAGAGAGAGAATAGAGATGGTGATATGGGAGAAGAGTTGGGGGAGAAGGTCGTCAGAGGGTATATGGGGATAGGTTGATGGATGGCAACAGCAGCGCCGGCGTTGTGCCAGTGAGGAGCGACATTGGTGAACTATTTAGGCTAGATCGACTTGTGGCCCTACCCTATTTGGGCTGAGCACTTGCTGGCCTGGCATCCAAACGGAGTCCAACACCTGAACATTAGCAATTTCATAACGAAATAGATCATACGGTTTTAAAGAACAACCCTATATGGTACAGGATCGACAATAAAATGGAAGGAACTGAAAGTCATGACCATATATGCATTGATCATCACCCGAAACTCCCAACCGGAGAGTATTGTCAAAAGGATTAAAACCACTCTCCAAAAGGAGAACCCGAGCTTTCGGAGATCTCAACTCGGTTGATTTGGTGATGCGGGGATTTTAGCTTTGAGGCCATTTCTATCTCTTAACAAAGAGAGAGTCTCTTATAAATATGATTCTTTAGTTTTCTCCTACTTCTAATCTATACTATTAAAAACGTCTTATGATAAAAGTTGAGTGATGATCGATGAAACCTATTTTAGGCTTTTAAAAAAACAAATGAAATATACAACTTGCAATTTATCGTTTTTGTAAGTTATAACTTATACCATTTTGTAGTTATTCTTTGGGGCTTTTAATAGTTTTCAATCTCGAATAGGCAAATGTTTTAAATATATTTTTTAGCCTTTCAAAATCTCTTTTTTAGGAGTTCTTAACTTTTTATGCCAAATCAAAGATGTCCTTAATCTTGGCCATCCGATTATCATTCAACGTTCATGCTCATCCTGTCATCCATGGCTCGAACATTCACATGCCGATCCAATCCACAATCCAATCCCATTACAAAGCCGAGTGTTCATTACTCTCTTCTGTGCTCTAAACTCGACAGCAATTTTAACACCTAGCCATCACCATCGTGAGATTGATAATAGATACCAATGTTTTCTTTAATTCATAGCAAAACATGAACACTCGGCTACTAATATATTAATCAGTTGGCCACCGTTTTAAAAAGATCACTCTCTCCCGCTCCAAAGAATGCTACAGGTGAAACAAATCGTCAGGAAAGCAACAAGTGAAACCTATCTAGTAAAGACTAAAGAGCAACTCAAAATGGCAGGCTCTAATAAAATAATTCTGATAAAGCACAATGAAGAACTCAAAATGGCAGAAGATAAGCACGAACTGTCGGCAACAACGTACTATGCAACAGGAGGCCCAACCAAGCACACATGAGGCCACATTATGACGCACCATACCCATGATAGTTGTTTTTTTATAAACCAAATATTTCATGTGTTTTAAAACTCTTAATCGAAAAAGTAAACTAAAGTTTCCTGTCTAAAAGTAAATGGTATAAAAAGAGAAAATTTGCCTTGAGGGAACTAGGATCAGAATCAACCATCAGTCCTCTATTCACTGTTCAATTACAGTTTTAGTTGAGGTACAATTTATTTTTCTTACAAGTCATGTGAAGTATTGCTTTGCAGGGCTTTGTATGTTTTTTTTTCAAAGATTCAAAAATGTTTTTAGAAAAATTTTCACGATACTTTTTAAGAATCCTCAATTTTTTTACAACCAAAACCGTAATTGCACAGAACTCAACTATTTTCACAACTGAAACGTAACTGAACGGCAGAAGAATCAAAGAGACTTGGACGGATGACAGCAGTGTGCTACACTGCTACTTGCACGAAAGTAGAACCACGCCGCAATCGGTTAATTGTAGAACCACGTGCCCTGCACAAACATAGCTACGATGACAACCAGTATACAGTTCCTGCACACGTGTGCGCGTTTCGACATCAAAAACCCTAAGGCTCCGTTTGGCATAGCTCTAGCTCCAGCTCCCAGCTCCACCTCAGATATAGAGTTATAGGTTAAAATAAAGTGACTTAAGTTTATATTTTTAGTTTAAAATATAAATAAGATGACTCACCTAAACATCCTCAATGTGCTCACAACTTCAGCTCCATGAATTTCTGGAATTAGAAATAGGATGTTCCACCAACTTCATCAATTTTGGTGGAGCTGGAGCTATGTCAAATTGGACCTAAATACGAAACGAAAGAGCGATTGACCTAACATATTTATGCATAATAATCAAAGTTGCGAAGCAGGTTCAGCACAGGTCATACAACTTCACAGGTTGTAAAGCCAAACATCAAAAAGCACACGATTCAGACAGACATAGGATAGCACGCAGATACAGCAACTCACGGCATATCATAGGATAGCGGTAGCAGGGCCTTCACTGCGATAGAACTGGGCATTACTACCGGCCTATCACTACCGGTTGGATATCAACCCGTAGTGATGATTGTATCACTACCGGTTTAACGGCTACAAGGGCATCCAAGGCCAGGGCTAGGTTGGAGAGGGTTGTTTTACGACCGGTTGTAGCCACAAACCGGTAGTGAATCTTTCACTACCGGTTTGTGATACAAACCGGTAGGCGATGATTGCGGTCCCAACCGATTTGTTATACCAACCGGTAGTAGATCACATGGGTCTCCCCATCCAGCGATTTAAACAGTAGTGTTTCTACCGGTTGGTGATACCAACCGATAGTAGATCACTGGGGTCTCCTTGCCCCGCAATTTAAACAATCGTCTTCCTCTCAGAGCTGTCGCCCATGAACAGAGAAGGGAGGGAGGTGCTGCCTGTGGCGATTTTTGAAATTTGAGGAGAGGTGATGCCCAAATTTTTTAAATTTGGTGATTTTACTCCAATCCAAGTGTTTGAAGGTTAGTAACATCAACCTCACTTCATATAGCGTTAGATGTATATCTCTTTACTTTAGATTTGGAGGAAATATGGTTTTTTCCATGATTCATGAAAGCTTTTGAATCTAGATCCAATCCAAGTGCTGGCCGTGGCAATTTTTGAAATTTGAGGGGAGGTGCCGCCCAAATTTTTTAAAATTTGATGATTTTACTCCAATCCAAATGCTTAAAGATTAGTAACATCATCCTTACTTCATATAGCTAGCTCACCTCATTTTTGAAGTAATTGCTAAAAACTTGTTATGTATGTTTGGAGTTTACTTAGATTAAATTTGGAATTGGAGTTCACATGATCAATGAAGGATTTTGAATCTAGAGCTAGCTCGATCATTTTTGGAAGTAAATTGCAAATAATTGAAAATTTTGGTGATTTTGCTCCAATCTAGAGCTAGGTCGATCATAATTTAATTGATTAATTTATGTGCATGGTGAATAGCCTAGGAAAGGGCTAGAGTCTAATTTAGCAATAATTTATGTACATGGTAAATTATTGTAAGTTTTGATATTCTAAAAATTGATAAATCATCATATAAAAATTAGTTAAAAATTAGCTTGCTACATCCTATTGTAGATGGATCGGCAATGGATGTACAACACAGACCGACGCTCGAAGGAGTACATTTAGGGTGTGCAAGCTTTTATCAGTGCGGCCATTGCATACAAGCCGTCAGGCTTTATATGTTGTCCATTCCTGGAATGAGAAGGAGTATTCAAACTCAAGGCCCCTTCACAGCCATTTGCTCCAAAGAGGTTTCATGCCTAACTATATCTATTGGACCAAGCACGGTGAAGAAGGGATTATACAGGAAGACGATGAAGAAGAAGTGGGAGACAAGTAAACTCGGATGCATTAATACGGTTCAATGGCAGATACATTGGGGGAGTTTGATGGGGATGATTTAGATCAGATGCTGTGTGATGGTGAGGGAGATTACACCGATAAAAGACAATTCCAAAAGTTCCAACGCCTGTTAGAGGACCACAGAACGCTCTTGTACCCAGACTGCGAGCATGGCCACAAAAAGTTGTGTACCACACTTGACTTGATGCAATGGAAAGCGACAAATGGTTTGTCCGATAAGGGATTCAACGAGTTGCTATGTCTCATTAAGAGGTTGCTTCCAAAGGATAACACGCTGCCTGAAAGTACTTACGAAGCCAAGAAAGTTGTCTGTCCTTTGGAATTGGAAGTACAGAAAATATATGCATGCCTTAATGACTGTATCCTTTATCGTAGGGGGTACGAGGATTTGGATGCTTGTCCAGTGTGCCAAGAATCACGGTATAAGATCAAGCATGATGACCCAGGGGCAGTAGAGGGGGAGCCCAAGAAGAAGAGACCCCCCGCTAAGATGGTGTGGTATTTCCCTATAATCCCCCGGTTGAAATGTTTGTTTGCGAACAAAGCACATGTCCAAATGTTGCGTTGGCACAAAGAAGCGCGTAAGGATGACGGAATGCTAAGACACCCCGCTGATGGCTCCCAATGGAGGAAGGTCGATAGAACATTCCCTAACTTTGCAGAGGAGGTGAGGAACATAAGGTTTGGCTTGAGTACGGATGGGATGAATCCTTTCGGTGAGATGAGCAGCAGTCATAGCACTTGGCCTGTGACTCTATGTATCTACAACCCTCCTCCATGGCTGTCCATAAAGCGGAATTACATTATGATGCCATTGCTTATCCAAGGCCCCAAGCAACCTGGAAACGACATTGATGTGTATCTTAAACCATTGGTGGAAGATCTACTAACAATATGGAACGATGGTGTACGGGTTTGGGATGAGTACAAACGAGAACACTTCACCCTACGAGCCATGTTATTTGTAACCATCAATGACTGGCCTGCACTTGGCAACCTAGCAGGCCTGACTATCAAAGGATATAAAGCCTGCGTCCAGTGCTTAGATGATACTGATAGCATGTACCTGAAAAACTGTCGGAACGTTATGTACATGGGCCACCGTAGGTTTCTTCATACAAATCACCCGTTACGGAAGAAAGATAAGAATTTTAACGGGAAACCAGACCATCGTACTAAGCCTGCGTATCGTAATGGGACACGGGTATTCGCTATGGTAAAGGATCTGAAAGTAGTTTTTAGAAAGAGTGCTGGTAGCAAACCTGTCACGAGTGAAGAAGGCAAGGCACCCATGTGGAAGAAGAAGTCAATTTTTTGGGACCTACCTTATTGGAAACTCTTAGAGGTCCATCACTCAATTGACATCATGTACCTAGTGAAGAATGTTTGCGTCAACCGCTAGGCTTGCTAGATATGTATGGCAAATCGAAAGATACACTTCAAGCACGAAAAGACCTAAAACAATTGGAACTAAGGAACGACTTACATCCAGAAAAGAGAGGGAAAGGAAGACATTATCTACATCCTGCCAGCTACACTTTAAGCAAGGAAAAGAAAAAAGCCTGATCCAATGCTTGAACAGTATTAAGGTCCCATCTGTATACTCCTCGAATATAAAGAGACTCATCAACACGAAAGAGAAAAAAATCGTACACCTAAAATCCCATGATTGTCACGTGTTGATGACACAATTGCTTCCAGTTGCACTGAGAGGTATTCTACCGAAAGGGTACGAGGACAATAATTAAGTTGTGTTCAATTTTCAATGAGGTGTCACAGAAGGTCATCGATCCAGATAACCTACCTAAGCTGCAGGATGACGTCGTCCAAAGCGTGGTGAGCCTTGAGATGATCTTCCCTCCATCCTTCTTTGATATTATGGTCCATCTCATGGTTCACATTGTCAAAGAGATAGATATTCTCGGACCCGTGTTCCTGTACAATATGTTCCCTTTTGAGAGGTACATGGGTGTCCTAAAGAAGTATGTTCGTAATCGATCTCGTCCGAAAGGCTGCATTGCCCAGGGTGTTGGGACAGAGGAGGTGGTTGAGTTTTGTGTTGATTACATCGACGATCTGAATCCAATTGGCATTCCTATATCACGCCATGAGGGGAGGCTACGGAGAAAAGGGACACTAGGGAGAAAAGCAATCATCAGTAATGATCTTGTTTCATTTAAACAAGCACATTACATGGTGTTGCGACAATCAGCTGTAGTGGCTCCATATGTCGATGAGCACAAGAGGATTCTACGGTCTCAATATGCTGGCAGGTCAGAGGATTGGATCACATGGCAACACATGGACCTTTTTGGCGGTTGGTTACAAAAGCACATGATGGGTAAGGAGACCACTGATGAACAGTTGAAACACTTGGCTTGAGGACCATCCAGTACAATATTGACATTCCAAGGGTATGACATAAATGGGTACACATTTTATACTAAAGCCCAGGATAACAAGAGTACCAACTAAAACAGCGGTGTCCATATAGATGCCATAGACAACAATGGAAATAAGGACACCTATTATGGTTTCATAAAGGAGATCTAGGAGCTCGACTATAGATCTTTGAAGGTTCCTCTATTTCGGTGCCAATGGGTCAAACTAACAGCAAACAACGAGTTGATCAATAAGTACGGTAAAACAACCGTGGACCTTACACAAATCAGATATAGGGATGAACCATTTGTGCTAGCCAATGACGTGACAAAGGTCTTCTATGTAATGGACATGTGTAGCAAACCGAAGAAGCGGAAGGACAAGTCTACCGATCAGCCAAAGCGTCACGTGGTTCTTCCAGGCAAAAGAAGGATTGTTGGAGTTGAGGACGTCACAGATGAAGAAAAATATAATCAATTCGACGAGCTATCTCCTTTCGCTGTGCCGGTCGACATAAGTGTCCTAGATGATATTGATGAAGCTTCCTATGTATGCCACGATCATAATGAGGGAACACTTGTTAAAACAAAGTATGTAAACAGTTAAGAATATTTTTGGTACATGTGTGTGACCTATGAATATTTTTCATATTTTTATTTCATTTGTATGGGCTCACAACATTACAAAACACTAGGCAAATTTTTTTCATATTTGTATTTCATTTTTATGGGCTCCCAAAAATAAATAACCTAGAAAGACAAGTTTAATCAATAAAAAACCCACTAAAATAATTCGAAGTCTAGAAGTTTCTAAAAAGATCATATTTTCTTATATATGTCAATTTTTCATATTTTCATGAATTTTGTGATATTTTTTATTTAATTTGTATGGTTTTCCAACGATTTTCTATGATTTTCGAGCACTGTATGGAAAATTACTACCACTAACATGTGAGACACAAGATATATGGCCCCACTTGTCAGTGACCAGGCCCTTTCTCCTCTTTTAGTTATGGTACAATTGCGGTACGAGCCCGAGAAAGACGAGCAAACTCCGTCCTCTCCGCTGCTTTCTTTTATTTTCAAGGCTCTACTACCGGTTGTTTAGTCAACCCGATAGTAAAGCCATCTCTAGTATGGGTTTGTTTAACCTAGTGGCATGTGAATTGCCCCGCCACGGGATTTTTTTCGTTGAGACCACGACCGGTTGGTTAAACAAATCGGTAGTAGATCTTACTCTACTACCGGTTATTGATTCAAACCGGTAGTAGATCTTGCTCTTCTACCGGTTGGTTAAACAACCGGTAATGGTACATGTGTGACACCGGTTGATTTTTAATTTTTGGTACATGAATGTATTTGTGGAGAAATGTATAAAAATTTGTACAATTTGTAGAAACTAATAATTTACAATAATGTAAGATAAGTGGGGGGAGAGGCGCCGGAAGAAGCCATAGGCGGTGGGGCGTGTGTTGAGGCAGAGGAGGCGGAGAGGCGGCAGTTGAGGAAGATGAAGACACAGAGGAAGATCGTCGGTTTTAAAGGAGAGGCAGAGGAAGACAAAGAGGCAGAAGAGGCAGAGGCGGCTTCGTGGTTCACGCCAACATTGCATCGTTTCGAATTACCTATGGTACCAGTTGGTTACACAAACCGGTAGTAGAGAGGAAGCTCTACTACCGGTTGTTTATTCAACCCGGTCGTAGATCAGGCTCTACTACCGGTTGGTTAAACAACCGGTAATAGTACATGTGTGACACCTGTTAATATGTTTTCTTATTTTTATTTCTTTTGTATGGGCTCACAACATTACAAAACACTCGGCAAAATATTTCTAACTCTCGAGGTTTCTAAAAAGATCAAATTAATTGATAACATATTTGAATTTTGCTCAATTTTTGAATTTGGTCATATTTTCATTTTATTTTTATGAGCTCCCAAAAATAAATAACCCTCCAAGACAAATTTAATCAATAAAAAACCATCTAAAATAATTTGAAGTCTACCACTGACATGTGGGACCCACCAGAGATAGGTCGACATTTCGGTCACCTTGCCCTTCCTCCTCACCTCTCCCAGTTATGGAACGAAAGAAATACACAACGTCGAACAAAAACCCTCCTCTCTCCTGGCTAGCATCGTGCGCTTGAGCGCGGGCTCCCCGTGCGGTTGCGGGTTCGAGCTCCGCTCGTGCCGTGCATTCTTTTATTTTCAAGGCTCTACTACCGGTTTTTTAGTCAACCCGATAGTAGAGCCATCTCTAGTACGGGTTTGTTTAACTAACCGGTAGTGGCATGCGAATTGCCTCGCGACGGGTTTTTTTTTGTTGAGACGACGACCGGTTGGTTAAACAAACCGGTAGTAGAGAGGAAGCACTACTACCAGTTGTTTATTCAAACCGGTCGTAGATCCTGCTCTACTACCGGTTTGTTTAACCAACCGGTCGTGGCCTGTGAATTGCTCCTCAAAAACGCGCGCGCAAGGGGACTTAACCCTATTCTCCCCCCAAATTTCCAACTTCCCCAAACCCTGGTGCCGCCGCCGTCTCCGCCTCTGAAGACCCTGCGCGCCGTCGCTTCCGACGAACCCCCGCGCTGACGCCTTCGACGACCCCGCGTGCCGACTCCTCCGATGGCTCCCCACGTCGATGCCTCCGACGACCCAGCCCTCGTCGCCGTTGTCCCCGTTGCCGACCCTATCCCTGCCCCCGTCCCCGTCGTAGCCGTCTCCGCCCTACCGGCATCTCCGTCCCCATGGCCAACCCCCGGTATGTGTCTCCGTCGCCGGCGTTCCGTTCCCCGTCGTTGACCGCGACTGGTAGGTATTGCAACTACTGAATCCACAGATGCATAGGTATATAAACAACTACTGAATTTGTACAATCACAAGGTCAATGCTAGTGCTGAACATATACTCGATTAATCACTACTCACAGTACCACAACACTCATCTATATGCAGTCATCATCGAGCTAATATTAAGGTCAATGCTACTGTTTGTTATCCTTGATGTGTTCTTTTGACACAAGGGCAGGATCTCAGGTGTTATGTACGCCTATTAGCTTGTTTAGGGCAGGAAGATTTTCAGGTTGTTCTCTTCGGATCGTTTCTTGTATGATTTGATCGGTCTTGCTATTGATACAGATAATGTAAATATGGATTGCCTTTCAGTAGTGAGTTCAATGCCACTCACCTAAAAATTCAGAGAATTGTCAAGTGACTAGATTGTCATACTTTAATCGAGAGAATTTCTTCAAAATTTAACACTTGAAAGGAATTAGGGCAACCAAACACCTCATGGCTTTAGAAACCATGGTATTCTCTAAACCATGGTTTTACCTAGAAACTATGAAAACATTTTGTTGCCAAACAGGGCCTTAGTGTTCGACTCTTAAAACTCTAGGCCGTGGCTTGGCCCAGCCCAATTCGACTCCTTCTATGTCATGTTTTGCCCAAACTCGGTTATTTCTTTCTAAACTAAATAGGATCACGTTACAGTTATAAGAGATGGCATTTGATCGCACCTTCGAGGAGGAGGAACAATTTCTATTCGAGCAGATCGCGCAAGGTACTATTGCGCCTGGTGCGGCCGCTCAGGCCATTCACACTGAGGCCGGTGAGGCCGCTCAAGCCGTTAACACTGAGCCCAGTGAGGCCGCCGAAGCTGTTAGCACTGAGGTAATTCATATGAAAGCATATGTTGGTAACCCTTTGATGATTACCAAACATCCTGACCTGTTTCTTCTTTGTCATATTTTTAAGCCTGCTAGTTCGAGCAGCCAAGTGAAAAGTCGAGGGCCTAACAAGAAGCCGACAGTAAAACATGTAATCACTAAAGTTAACACCGATGGCATGCCTGTTGCACCGGAGTCAGCCTTGGGTCCTTACAACAACGCCTGCGGCTACCATGTCAGGGATCACGTGCCTATTAGCCTAAGAAAATGGAGTGGCAAACGAGATGACAACGACGTGGTCTCTGACGATATGAAGAACATGCTCTGGGCTGATAAGAGACGTTCACCTTCCTACCAGGGTCTGAAGAGTTGGTGAAGAAATACACTTTGAAGAAAATGGCCATCCATTTCCAGACTTGGAAGAAGTATCTGAACTCCACCTACGTGCAGAAGGGTCGAACGCCCGACTTTAATACTTTGCCAAAATTGGCGGATCACTGGGATGCTTTTGTGGAGTACAAGCAATCGGAACAAGGTCAACCTATGAGTGCAAAGAACAAGGTTAATGCAGCGAAGAAGCGATACCAGCACCACCTTGGCACTGGTGGTTACGTGAAGAAGATATCACAATGGCAGAAGAGGGAACAAGAACTGATGGACAGAGGTATAACACCCATAATGCACGACTGGCCTGAACGATCGAAAAATTGGTACTTTGCCCACGGGGGAAGCCTTGCAAATGGCGGTAGCTTGGTGTATTCAGAGGAAGTACAGGAAGTGGCCACAAGACTGTAGACGCCCTCGAACAGTCTTCCCAAGGCTCATTCAGGCCAGATAGGGAGAATGACGAGCTAACCATGGCCCTACAAAACCCCGAGCACCCTGAATGAACACGCGGTGTTGGCGTGGTTCCATGGAATACAGCGACATTTATAGGAGTCGGCAGAGAAGCAAAGCCCAAGAAGATCAAAGGTACCGTGCATTGGAAGAACGGCTTAATACAACGCAGGCAAGTATAAACGAAGAAGTTAAACGACAAGTGCAGCTAGCCATTAGCCAGCTGCAGGAACCACCAAGTAATCCTGACGCTGTCATCAGCCCCTCTCTGAGACGGAGCAGCTGCGCTTCCACCAGGCTCCCTGAAGTGGACTTGGGCCATTATCCCATGGATGACATCACGACACGCTATTCGTGTGAGCTGCATATTGAAGCGCGTAACCTGTCCCTCAAGGCGGCTTATGCCATGGCATTCCTCGTGGAGCCGGGCTAGCTCTTTCATTGCAATGAGATACCGTCGGGCTACTCTAAGGTCAGTGTGGAGAAGGTCTGCGAAGGATTTGAGGACCTTGACCTCAACATTCCTAGAGGTGACGGGGTTACCAAGCTTGGAGAGGCCCTACACAGTATTATCTTGTGGCGCAAGCGCTATATTATATATCAAGGTAACCAGGAGGTGTCCACTCCGCCGAGGGACCTTTCGCACCTAGATCCTATGCTTGTTAGAAGTCCAACTCCACCACCACCTCCACACAAGAAGATGGAGGTGACAAGAAGCCCGACTCCTCCACCACCCCTAGCGCCTAAAAATAAGCCGGCTTCACCTAAGAAATTGGGCCCACAACAGGAGTCGACCAGCGAAAGCAAGAAGTCGGCCCCAATTAAGAAGCCGGCCCTAGCGAAGAAGTCGGCTCCACAAAAGGAGAGGTCTACCCGAGCTAAAAAGTCGGCTTCATCTAAGAAGCCGTACGACCTAACTCCCGAGGAGATGAGAAAGAAAGTTCAAGCAAGTGTAACTGCACACTTCAAACTTCTGGAGCCTAAGAAGATGGTTCCAATCGACGATGCAGTGAAAAAAATTTTCACAACATCGTGGACGGAGCCGAAGATGTTGCCGTCAGATTACAAACGCATACTAAGTAAGGCTAAAAAGAAGCAGTCGCAGTCCCTAGCGGATTTACAGATGCAACAGTTCATGGCAGAAACAGGACTGACGGAATCTCAGATTCGTGGAGTTGGTGAGGTTGAAGCGGCACCTGTTCGATGGCCATTTAAGTTGGGTGAGCCATTAGTTCGACCTGATGAGGTGCCATTCTTATCAACGAAAATGCAGCAATTGCACGAATGGTACTTGCGGGAGTCAAAGGATGGTAGAACAATGTTTGCCGCCCAATTCAAACAAGAGGATTTCTTTCGTGCCGACGGCCTCGCATGGATTGAATTCGATAATATTTACCAAATGTACCAGCGAGACGCCCTCGACGTGGCCTTGACGGGTTGTTGGACTCTGTATGTGTTTTATTTGTAAAATTCACCATGTGCATCTTTAATTAAATTGCATGTGTAACTAATATCTTTTTATGCAGAATGGAGATACAAAATTATAGAAACATGTCTATTTACAATATATATTACATCGATCCAATAGTTGTAAATGAATCAACCGTTATGGACAAGGCAAAAGAAGTAGAGAACAATATCCTCAATGCTCTCCTTGGATAATACTACAAAAACTTTATACTTCTACCCTACAACGTTGGGTACGTGTTTTCGTATCTTCTTGTTCTAAATTTTTTTTCACATGACATGAAGTTAGGACTAATTACCTATGTTGACATGTGCGCAGGTTTCACTGGGTCCTTCTTGCTATCTACTTAGATCGCAGCCAGATCATTGTTTTTGACTCACAAAAGAGGCCTGTACAAAATTTAGAAAAAATCATACGCTTGCTTAACAGGTAATATTGTTCCTTTCATTATTACTCTAGTAATATTTATTTCGAGTGAGTCGAACTCTAATAACTACTATCCGTAATCACGCGCAGTGCATTTGTGCATAGAAGGGTGGTCAATTCAAGGAGGCACTTCATGTTATAACTGATTTTTCAATACGTAGCGAATATTCATGTGTCGTACCACTTTTTCATGCCAATAATGATTTTCACCTTTCCATGCCAATAATATTTTTCAACTCTTCTCACCGCAGTGTATGAGGCAGGAGTCAGGAAATAACTTATGTGGCTACTATGTATGTGAGTTCATGCGGTATTTCACTATCAACCACAATCAGATGCAAAGTACCGAATGGGTATGTAGATACTTATCGATTCGTAATTCTCACTTCGTACACATCAAAGTTCATGGATTGATTAATTTTTTTTACTTCACCTAATGACAGTTCACCAATTCTGAGAAAGGCATACTCTCGCCGCACCGAGTCAACGCAATCAAAGAACAACTCGCCGGCTTCCTTGTTGATGAGGTCATATCTCCAAAGGGCGCGTTCCAAGAACTTGCGTACAGACCGTGCCCTATGATAAGGACTGGCGAACTCACGGGCTCAACCTCGGTTTCAAAAAGCGATGGACGAAAAATGAACTATTGTATTTTGAATTGTAAACTTGAGTTCCCTCGTGTACTTGGTGTGAATATGTGTTAAATTAGCTTGATGTGAATATTATTTGAATGTGAATATGTACTTTGTTAAGTAATTAATGTTGTGAATGAATTTGTTGTGTTGTCAATTAATTATGTGTGCATTTTGAAAACTGATATGCAAATCTGTGAATTAAGAATCTGATTGAAATGTGGATTGCAATTAAACCTGAATTGAAAGTAATTTGGTGGCCTGTTGTCGGATGGGTAACAACGTCTCTAGTACCGGTTTGTAATACAAACTGGTAGTGAATCCCTGGATCTACTACCGGTTTGTAATACAAACCAGTAGTGAACCCATAGATCTACTACCGGTTTGTAATATAAACCGGTAGTGAATTTGCTGTTGGCGCCAAAGAAATCCCCTTTTTTGGCAAGGTGTACTACCGGTTGGTGATACAAATCGGTAGTAGATACGCTGCTGCGCCATACGTGCGATCCCTTTTCTTGCAAGCTCTACCGGGTAGATCAACCGGTAGTGGAACCCCATGGACATTACTCCTGGATGCCTACAACCGGTTCCAAAACCGGTACTAGAGCCAGTTTGGAACCGGTAGTGTAGGTCCCATGCCCAACGGTGCTTGAACAAGACCAAGCAGCATGACACATGGCCTTGCCCTCTAGTACTCCTCACCATCGTCGCCCTCCTCACCCTCGTCGAACTCAGCACCGGCCTCCTGATAGTCCTTCTCCAGCGCAGCGAGGTCTTCGCGGGCCTCGGAGAACTTACCCTCCTTGATGCCCTCGCCCACGTACCAGTGCACGAAGGCGCGCTTGGCGTACATGAGGTCGAACTTGTGGTCGATGCGGGAGAAGACCTCGACCACGCTGGTAGAGTTGGAGATCATGCACACCGCCCTCTGCACCTTGGCAAGGTCACCGCCGAGGACGACGCTGGGCGGCTGGTAGTTGATGCCGCACTTGAAGCCGGTGGGGCACCAGTCGACGAACTGGATGGTGCGCTTGGTCTTGATGGTGGCCACGGCGGCGTTCACGTCCTTGGGCACGACATCGCCACGGTACATGAGGCAGCAGGCCATGTACTTGCCGTGGCGAGGGTCGCACTTGGCCATAATGGAGGATGGCTCAAAGGCACTGTTGGTGATCTCCGCCACGGAGAGCTGCTCATGGTAGGCCTTCTCAGCTGAGATCACTGGGGCGTAGGACGAAAGCATGAAGTGGATCCTCGGGTAAGAGACAGGGTTGGTCTGGAACTCATTCACATCCACGTTCAGCGCACCATCAAACCTCAGGGAAGCAGTCAGTGATGAAATGACCTGCAGATCAGATCAAACCATACCAATGAATAGAGGCCAGCATCAATAACACAGTGCCACATAAGGCCAATCTACGGTACATGGCTAAGAACTGAAGAAAGAAGGTAATACCTGAGAGACAAGCTTGTTGAGGTTGGTATAGGTTGGGCGCTCAATGTCAAGGGAGCGGCGACAGATGTCATAGATGGCTTCATTGTCAATGTCAAGCAGGACAGCCACATCAATGTGCTCAAGAAGGGAGTGGGTGGACAGGACACTGTTGTATGGCTCCACCATAGAGGTGAAGACCTGAGGAGAGGGGTACACGATGAACCCGAGCTTGGACTTCTTGCCATAGTCGACAGAGAGGCGCTCAAGGAGGAGAGAGCCAAGGCCAGAGCCCGTTCATGAGTTACTTATTTAGTCGGGTCTCAGTGGCACATCTCTGGATCGTTCATCATCATGATGAACACCACTCGGATGACCTTGACTTGGAGACGGGCGTAATCTCCCGAGAATCACTAGCTTGACACCGCACTAACTCAGGTCAGGACGCCTGAACACCCTAATACACGAATTGTGACATATCCCCTGCTGGACCGAATGTTGAGTTCTGTCAATCAATCAGACCCGAATGTCATGATTTGCTACAAGGAGGATAAGGCAGGGTGACACTGATCACTCGGCTACATCCACTTTTTTTGGTATGTCTCTCTGTAGGGCCAATAGCCAGCATACCGACCAGTCGGACTGGGTACCAAACATCTTTTTAGAGGCTTCAGATTTTCTCTTGAGTTCTTTGCAACTGTTTTATTTGATCAGCAGGTTACTTGGCGAGCAGAACTACATCAACTGAACAAAGACTGATGTCACTCAGATTACATTTGATGGACTGCAAGCTGAACCCAGAATCAAAACAACTTAGTCACAAAACACTCGGGGACTACTGTGGACAACATAGGTCCCGGGTATTTGGAGACAGACGGTTGGACGCACCGCCTCCTTGGACCTAGTCGCGCGGATCTTTCAGAAGACGGTCTTGGAGGATGGCGCGGCCTGACTTGTTCTACCAGAAGTAGGATTCTACTCCTACCCGAATACGCGGAGATAGGGGAAACCGACTCGGCTATTGTAACATCTTTATTTTCAAAAACTAAAAATCATCCTGCATCATGCAATTTCATTTTAATGAATTTCACTAGAATTTAAAACTTTTTGAAAATAAGTATGTTACAATAACTTTTGAGCTTACAAATCAAATAATTTTGTTTTCTTAGTAAAAGAAGAGTTTTAAATGAGATTTGCTAAGGGTTTAACCCTAGCTTTTAAAATATATTTAATTGCAAAGGTGTTTATTTTTAAATGAGATTTTAAAATCTTGCAAAAGTCCGTTTTAAAGATCCTAGCTTTAAAACAAAAAGGCTTTAGAAATTTTCCTTTTCATATCAAACAGGTGTTTGGTAAAGTAAAATGTTCCCATCAATAAATTCATTTTGATTTATGTTTGAACTTAAGTGGAAACATAGATTTCCAGGACTAACTGCCTTGGTAAATTATGTTTTCAAGAATTTTTAAAATCTTTGTTTGAAAATCTTTTGAAAAGCAAAAGCATGGCGTCATTGCATGCGATTTAAACGATTTTAAAATTCTTTTGGATAATGTGCATATTACTATATTTAGTTTCTTAAAATCATAATTAAAAAGATTTGCCTTTAAAATGTTAATTGCAAATTATTTACTAAACACCTATTATAATAGTTTGTGAAAAATTTAAACTTCGAATTAGATTTTGAAAACAGCAACATGAAATTTTAATTCAAATAAGAATTCAAATTGCAAATTAAGTGGTTAATTAAAAGAGTTATTAATTTTTCATATCTAGAACCCTACCCATTATCTCTCTCTCCCTTCTCTCACTATGACAAGTGGCCCCCCCACTCTCTCTTCCCTCTCCCTGACATCTCTCTCTCTCTCGTTTCTCTCTCTCACTCCTCTCTCCCACCCCGTGGCTCTCTCTCCCTGCCCATTCCTTGCATGGCTTCCACCTAAGCCCCTAGATGGCACCTGCCATTGCTCCACCCCTGCCCAGGCGCCCCCTCCCCAGCCAACCATCCCCGTGCTCTACCTCTCACCCTCCTCACTCCCTCCCTCACTGTCCATTGCCGAATTGCCCAGGTGAGCCCCTCCCCGGCCGTGTCCTCCCATCACCTCCTCTCTCTCACTCTCCCCTTCTCGTTTTGCTAGGCCGCCACCCTCGCCGTCGCTCGGAGCCGCCGGAGAACAACGCCAATCGTTCCAAGCCGAAGCTCGCCGGCGACCTCCTCCCTGTGCGATTCGCCGTCATCGCTCGGTAAAGTCCCTCATCGTACCTCCCATTCTTTTTCCCGTGATGCGCTCCACCTTTCCCACACCCTCCCGCGACTCAATTTTTGCCCACCGTGACCCACCGCCGCGCCGCCTTCTTCCTCCACGCCGGCCGCACGTCGCCAGACCGCCGTGGTGCGTCTCCGGTCCAACCGCCGCCGCCATTAGCACCCTTGGGCCTCCGCGAAGCTCGCCGACCCACTCCCCGACCCACATTCGCCGCCGGTGAGCTTCCTGCCGCCGTGGTCCTCATGCCGCCGCCGCCGCACGTCGACAAGACGCCTCGGGCATCCCTGGGACAAGCCGCCGCTGCCATTAGACTCCACATGCCGCCTAGGTGCTCGCCGACCCGCCGATTCGCCCGTCGCGCCGCCGCCGCCGCCAGCCGACTCCGCCGCCGTCGTCGCTAGGACAAAGCCGCCGCCTCGGCTGATTTCGGTCGCCAAACCTTGGCAAGATGCCACATTGGGCCCTCTCTCCTTTCCTCTCACGGAGCTCGCGCCGACCGATCGCCACCGCCGACCCCGACGTCGCCTCCTGTTACGTCCCGGCTGGCAGGAGGGACCCGCCGGTCAGCGTCCTCCCAGCCCCTCCTGCAGCGTCAAGGGACACAGATGGGCTGCCCATCTCCCGAGCCGCCCAATTCCTTTCCTTCTATTCTTTTTAATTTACGTAATATACTTTATAGTGTAAATTGCATAGAAATTGTAGAAAATTCATAAAATGTGAAATAAATTTTATTAGGTTCATAAAATTCTATATTATTTTTATGTACTATTTATTTACATATTTCTGTTAACTTTAATTTTTAATAATTATCTTAGTGCTTCAACTTGTAGGAATTTTATAGAATAAAATGTAGATCCAAAAATATCAAAAATTGTTTTCTGAAGTTAGATATATTGTAATCTAATTTCTGTACTGTTTTAGTAAATTTTTGAAATTTATTTATAATTAAGTCTCTTTTGTACCTCTAATATTGAACTTATGAAAATCAAAATCAATTATAGGTTTTTCCTAAAAGTGATGAAATTAATTGCAGGAGTTTTATAAAATTATGTGGTATTGTTTTGTACTGTTGCATTCAATTCAAATCATGTCGTGCATATATCGCTTGTTGTGTATGTGGTTCTTATTGCCGTTTCTTTTAAACGTTAGATCCGTCCGCCGAATGATTTGCCGGCGATCAGTCCAACTACCCGGATCAAGGCAAGTCAATGTGCCATGTTGCTATTACCTAGTTTTCGTAACTATTTTATTAGATTTTGCAAAACCTAGATGCTAATTAAAAGTTAAAAACAATATTTAGGCTAAGATGTAGATAATGTCCCATATGAATAATATACATCGCCAACATCATCAACCCTAGTTAACTTATAGTATTTAATCTTGCTGCCATCCTTGTTTAGTAATTTCTACATTACATGCTGAGCAATTGCAATCTAGAGACTTACTTTTGTGTTCAACCCCGACCAAACTTGATTGCAAATTGAATGGCCGGTAGTGGGTGCTACCGTGTCGAGAATTGTGTGTAGGGATAGTGGGTGCTATCCCGGGCTTTTTAAATGATTTCCCAATCGGGATGGATGGTTGCAAGGTGGTTTGCATCTGCTCGGTGGCAGTATGCTCGAGATTGGGTTGGTGGTGGACCATACCCGTTTGGCTTAAGGATCGATTCTTTGTGGTACTTAGACTAGTTCAACAGTGCGACCATTGAGTGCCTGTATGGGCAGGTCCTGGTTGAGTACCCTTCGGACCCTTAGTCAGGCATTCCTGGTGGAAGTAGGGAGTGGGCACTTGGATATGTCCATAGAACAGAACCTTCCTATGTGGTTGGGAGTGGATATCCAGGTGTGTCCATAGAACAGAACCTAACGGCACAAGAGGGGCATTGGTGTGGAAACCTTAGTGCGAATGCCGGGCTAAGAGAAGGTTGTGGTGAAAGACCTTGTGGTGAGCATTTTTCCTTTGGGTGATTCCTAGGAAAAACCACCTCTCGTGGGTAAAGAGTACGACCTCTGCAGAGTGTAAACTTTCATGAAAGCCTTGCCCAATGGTTAAGGGTGAACTACGGAAGATGCCTCACTGTAGCCTTGTAAAATTCTCTTCTTCCTCTCTGTGTTTTGGGATATTTCCCTGCAATTGGTGTTGCATGGGCGTGATTGTTATCATGGTAGGTGCCATGGTGGTTTCGGAAAAGCCAGTAGGTGCTGTCTTTTCTAAAGAAAGAATTATAAAGATCAAACTTCAATTTCAAAACCGTTTTCCCCAAACTAGGTTAAAAGGTTTAAAACTCAGCTTTACGCAAAGTTAACCAAAACCCCTTCTTGGAACCTGCATAGCAACTAGGCATTGGCTTGCAAGTATTTAAAGAATACTTACCTCGAGTTTATACTCGGGCTGCTCATCCCAATGAGCAGGTGGTGATCAGTAGTGGTACCCCGAGGAGGAGATGTACCAAGACGACGGGTTCGCCGCTAGAGTTCAGGACGAAGAGTACTTCGATGTCTAGGATTGCGCTCCTCCGGCTCTGCTTGTGGGGATCGTTGTGGTTTCCATCTGGATTTCCTGGTTTTATTTTGAGGCCTCTGTTGCCTATGTAAGACTTCTGCTGTTTTAAGGCCTTCGCACTAAACTTGTCATTCGCACTCTGATGTAATAAATAAATTTATCGGATGGTTATGATCCAAATGCTGGAATCTGTGTGTATTTGCTACTTGATCCAGGGACTAGTACAGGTATGACACAGTAGGGACTCGGCCCCCATTTCTCGGGTCCCGACAGCTATATCCCTTATTTTCCTCGTACCGATTAGGGAACCAATTTGTAACCCATTGGGGTCGGGGTCCTTAGATCAGGGTCATCTTCAAGCTCATAGCTAGACACACATCTACATCCAATCTCGTGCGACTTTCGGCGAGAACATACGATCATTGTGATCAACTTCGTATCATCGTGATCAACACCCCATAATACAAATTCACGAACACAGGAGTAGGGTATTACCTCTTCCCGAGGGCCTGAACCTATATAAATCCTGCCCCCTGTGTTACCATCGAGTTATAGTCTATCGCATAGCCCTATAAAATATATTGCTGACGCAATTCGTCGACAGTTGGCACGCCAGGTAGGGGCTAGCGTGATGATCAGCTTCACCAACTTCAATGGCTTCGATAGGCGGATTCGTCTTCACCTGCACCCCCAGCCAAGGTTTCGTCTTCGGAGATCTCAGCTTCCTTGCCAACGACTTCGGGGAAATTCGGTTATGTTAGCCGGACGACGTTCGGCCCACAAGCTTCCGGGGGAGGCTGCACGCGACTCCAGCCGAATTACACCACGACAGGTTGCCTCTTTTGGATTCCGATCCGAAAGAGATCCAATCTATCAACGACGATTCCGACTGCCCTACCGTAAGGGTTTCCTTCGGCTTCTGTCGGGATTATGAGTCTTTGGTTTTGCCAGCTCCTTCCGCTGGTTAAAAACCAATCGACGATGCTATTTCTGACCTAGATCGCGATCAGATCCAATCGGGAAATGCAACTTTCCAGTTGTGCAACACCCCGTTCGAATTGAGAAACTTGGCCGCTGTTTTCCATGAGATAACACGCCGTCTTTTTTGGTCCGGGCTAATGGATGGAGCCCAACATACGCTTACTGGGACGATCTTCCTGAGTTCCGGCTCAAGGATAACTCTAACCGGTTCGATTTCCCGAGTTGACGCAGGGATGCCACTCGGATTAATCAATTCGGCTGCTAGGTTCCAGCAGATCTATTCTGCCGAACCTCAGTCGAGTCTCCTTCTGCCAAACAATTCATCATGGGAAGTGGGAGTTATAATCACCCCACCGATGAGCCGATAAGTCGGGATCAGTTAAACCTCTCTTACTCGAGATCCGAGTCGGAGGAGGCCATCAACGGGTTCCCGGACTTTCGCAGCGTTTACGTGGTGGATGGACAACCTTCTGGGTCGGCCCCAAGCCCAATAGACGAAGCAGGAGTCGGGCATACCCGCGGAGGCGGAGAAGATCTGCGCGATATATTGCGCGGTCGAGGGTGTGAAGTTCAGGAGGAATTACTCCAAGTCCGTATGGGAGATCACTTGGTCTTCCGTACGCCACAATAGAATATCCTTGCATGTAAGACCCTCTTGGACAACGTTGGTCCGTTACTCGGGGAAAACAGTCCTGCGACACCATCATGGAGCATATCAAAGGCATGGTGACGACAGCGGCTGTCCAGGGTACTCGGAATGAACAGAGCGACTCGACCAGAAGCCAGATTGCCACAAGTAACACTCGGCGCAGTCGGTGCACACCGACTCGTGGCAAGACGCTCGCCAAAACACAAACCACAACCTCCACCTCGACATCGAAGCTCGGCGGAGGGAGCGAGAAGAAGACGAGAGACGTCGCCAAGATGATGACAGAGATGGTCTCGGCCGGAACCACAACAAAAATGATCGCCGCAACGACCACGCTGTGCGCTGTGGTGATCATCACCAAGAAGATCGGCGACGCACTCCGCCGCGCCGAATACTTCCCCGACAGTCTCCTCCCCTAGGGACGGAATGATTAATGGGATCAAAGAATTCATACCCCGACTTCATCAAGTCAACTGGCCCGAATGGTTTAACCCCAAGGGAATAGTGAAATTTGACGGGGAGCGGGACCTAGAAGCTTGGCTGCAGATTTACTCTCTGGTAATCAAGGCTACGGGTGGAGGCTACGATGTGATGGCAAACTATCTACCCGTCATGTTGACTCCCCTGGCTCAGGGTTGGCTTGCAGGCCATCCTGAAAACTCAATCGGTTCCTGGGGAGAGCTTTGCGACCAATTCGTCGCCAATTTCTAAGGCACTTACAAGAAGCCTGGGACCCAATGGGACCTTTATTAGATTCATCAAAGAAAAGATGAGTCGTTAAGGGATTTTATTCGGTGGTTCACAAAGAAGAAAAACACAATCCGAGAGATTTTTGAAACGGTCGTGGTCGCAGCTTTCCAAAAGGAAGTTCGTGACCCCGATTTAATCAAAAAGATGTCTCGGAAGCCCCCAACTACTGTCAAAGAGATGTTCGCCCTGGCGGACCGGTATGCCACCGCCTCTGGTGCTCTCGCCAAGCGCTAGGAGAATCATCTGAGTAAAAACGAAGACAATAAAGACAAGCCCGAGTCATCTTCTAAGAAGGATTGGTGGCAGCCGCGGATCATGGTCGGCAGAGACCGCCTCGGTTCAATGACTACAATAAAGTAATGGAGGCGCCGTGTCCTTTCCATCCGAATGGAAAGCATGCAGCAAAGAACTGCAATGTCCTGAAGAGGTTCGCTCAAGAGCACAACAAGGACACTCCGAAGGACGCCAAGCAAGATGATAAGCGTGATCCTCCTCAGGGTGACGCTTACCAAGAAACCGAGCGCGAGCTCAACTACATATACGGGAGGATCGGATGCATATGAGTCCAAACATAAGCAAAAGCTTACCACCCGGAAAATCAATGCAGTTGTTCCGGTGACCCCCCGAATACCTTCGATGGTCTGAAGTCCCGACCAAGTTCGATCGCTCGGATCATCCCGACCACATCCCATGTCCTGGAAGACATCCACTCATCCTGGATCCTGTGGTACGGAACGTCCGACTGCGCAAGGTCTTAGTCGATGGCGGAAGTGGGTTGAATATTCTTTTCACCAAGACGTTTGATGAGATGGAGATTCCAAGGTCGCGCTTCAGAAGACAGATGCACCGTTTCATGGCATAATTCTGCAAACCTCCTCGGTGCCGATTGGGAGAATTTCTCTTCCGATCACTTTGGCCTCGGGACAACTACCGGACAGAAAACCTAAGCTTTGAGGTGGCCGATTTCGAGACTGCGTATCACGCAATCTTGGGAAGGCCGGGCTTGGCCAAATTCATGGTCGTCCCGCATTACGCTTACCTGGCTATGAAGATACCGGGCCCGCAGGGCGTAATCACAGTCCACGGAGACGTCAAGTTTTCCTATCTCCTCGATAGGGAAAACTGTGACTTGTCCCTATCGGCTGAAGCGGCTGTCGAGTTGGACCAGATCCAGCTGGCGGCCACCAATCTTCGCGACGAGAGCGACATGCCAAACAAGAAGCAATATAAGTCAGGCATCAAGCCTGACGAAGATATTAAGCGTATTTCGCTCGACCCGTCCGACTCAACCAAAACGGCTCTGATCGGGACAGGGCTCAATCCGAAATAGTAAGAGGCGCTCGTCACCTTCCTCCAATCAAGTCGGGGCATCTTTGCTTTGAAACCATCTGACATGCCGGGTGTCCCGAGGGAGGTGATCGAGCACTCTTTGAATGTACGCGACAAAGCCAAGCCGGTCAAGCAACGGCTGCATCGGTTTGCGCAGGATCGAAAGGAAGCCATCAAGGTGGAGATTACTAAACTTTTAGCCGCTGGTTTCATAAGGGAGGTGCTCCACCCCTACTGGCTGGCGAATCTGGTACTTGTGCAGAAGAAGAATGGTACTTAGCGTATGTGTGTCGATTATATCGACTTAAATAAAGCATGCCCCAAGGACCCATTCGGACTATCTCGCATCGACCAGGTGGTTGATTCCACTGCCGATTACGAGCTTTTGAGCTTTCTGGATGTCTACTCGGGCTATCACCAGATTAGCTTGAAGGAAGAAGATAGCATCAAAACCTCGTTGATCACTCCGTTTGGGGCTTTCTGCTATGTCACTATGCCCTTCGGGTTGAAGAATGCTGGAGCAACATATCAATGTTGCATTCAGCGATGCTTTCACAACCAGCTCGGGTGTAACGTGGAAGCGTACGTCGATGATGTTGTCGTCAAAACTCGGGTATCCTCCGACTTGGTCACCGACCTGTCGGAGACATTTCAGAGCCTGTCGGTATACAACATGAAGTTGAACCCGGAGAAGTGCGTTTTCGAGGTCCCTTCGGAAAAGCTGCTCGGTTTCGTGGTATCTCATCGTGGGATTGAAGCTAACCCGAAAAAAATCTGAGCTATCATGGAGATGGCTCCCCGAACTTACCAAAGGGATGTCTAGCGTCTAAATGGGTGCATGGTGGCACTCGGCCGATTCATCTCGTGGCTCGACGAGTGTGGGTCGCCCTTCTTTAAACTATTGAAGAAGAAGCAGGACAAGTTTGTCTGGACACCCGAAGCACAGAAGGCTTTTGAGGATCTCACATTGTTTCTCACTTTGCCACCTGTCTTGGCATCTCCCATGCCACAAGAGCCGCTTCTGCTATACATTGTGGCTACCATTCATGTAGTGAGTGCCGCGGTGGTAGTAGAATGGGAAGAGTAAGGACGCGTCTATAAGGCTCAGCGCCCGGTCTACTTCGCTAGCGAAGTATTGGGCGAATCCAAGGTGCGCTATCCACAAGTGCAGAAGCTTTTGTATGCGGCCCTGATCGCCTCTCGGAAGCTGAAGCACTACTTTCAAGAACATCCAATTTCAGTGGTCACTTCTTTTCCTATTGGAGATATCCTTCATAATCGGGAAGCCATTGGGAGAATCGCTAAGTGGTCAGTGGAACTCGGGGCTTTCGAGCTCTTGTTCAAGCCACGCAACACTATCAAGTCACAAACACTCGCCGACTTCATTGCCGAGTGGACAGAGATACTGGCTCTCCCAGTCGCCGAAGAGTCCGAGCACTGGAACATGTACTTCGATGGCTCTCTCCGGCGACAGGGCGCTGGGGCTGGTATCGTTCTCATATCACCTAGAGGCGAACGACTCAAGTAGGTCATCCAGATTTATTTTCTAGCTTCAAACAACGCAGCCGAGTACGAGACGCTCATCCATAGGCTCCGTATTGCCATATCCCTCGGTATCCGGCGATTGGTGGTTCGCGGGGATTTTCAACTCGTAGTGAGTCAAGTATAGAAGGATTGGACTTGTGTCAACGACAATATGGCTGTCTACTGTCAGGAGGTCAGAAAGTTGGAAGATAAGTTCGATGGATTAGAGCTTATATATATCCTACGGCGAGACAACGAGGCGGCAGATGAGCTTGCGAACATGGGCTCTAGCCGGGCAGCAGTCCCAGCTGGGATCTTTGTGCAAGAACTTCACGCCCCTCCATCACACCGCAGGAGCAACTACCCCAACCGGATAAACATCTACCCGAGTCAGAAGTACTCACCCCCGACTCGGATTGGATGCGACCGTATTTGGAGTACTTGCAAGAAGAGAAGCTTCCCGATGATTGGGAGGCTGCTGAATAAATTCAACGTCGGAGTCATGCATACGTGGTACTCGGAGGAATCCTAAACCGCCGAAGCGCTTCCGGCATACTTCAGAAATGCGTATCCGAGTTGGAAGGACGTGCCTTGTTGCGTGAAATTCACTCGGCTATGTGTGGTCATCATGCTGCTCCAACTACATTGATCGGCAAAGTCTTTCATCAAGGGTTTTACTTGCCAACTTTCGTCTCCGACGCAAAGGAGATCGTGCCAAAATGTGAAGGTTGTCAATTCTTCACTCGACAGATTTATCTGCCAGCTCAGGAACTTCAGACGATCCCTATCACCTGGCCGTTCGCCGTCTGGGGGCTCAACATAGTCGGACCTCTGAAGAAGGCCCCGGGTGGTTTCGAACATATTTTTGTTGCCATTGACAAATTCATCAAATGGATTGATGCTAAGCCTGTGACCAAGATTACGGCAGCCAAGGCCAGCGAGTTCTTCCAGGAGATCGTCAGTCGGTATGGTCTGCCCTCTCGGATCATTACGGACAACGGCTCTCAATTCAGAAGTGACGAGTTTCAAAGGTGGTGCGAAGATGTGGGCATAAAGATTTGCTTTGCTTCGGTGGCACATCCTCGGAGCAATGGGCAAGTCGAGCGCGCGAATGGCATGCTTTTACAAGGTGTCAAAGCGCGCATCTTCGATCGGCTCAAGCCATATGCAGCAAAGTGGATGAAGGAATTGCCTGCGTACTCTGGAGGCTTCGCACAAGTCACAGTCGGGCAACGGGGCAGTCAACTTTCTTCCTTGTATGTGGGTCTGAGGCGGTCCTCCCAACGGAGCTATAATTTGGGTCACCCCGAGTACAAAAGTTCAACGAGGACAAGTCAGATGCCAGTCGGGTTGACGAACTCGATCGACTGGAGGAAGTTCGGGATGCTGCAACCATCCGGTCGGCAAAGTACCTCCAGGGGCTACGTCGTTACCACAGTCATAATGTGCGGGATCATGCCTTCTCGGTTGGTGATTTGGTCCTTCGGATCAATCAGACGAGTGGCCATAAACTCTCCCCACGCTGGGAAGGTTCGTACATTATTGACTCCGTGGTACGCCCAGGGGCTTACCGACTAAGGCAAAAAGACGGCACAATCCTGGAAAACTCATGGAACATCGAGCAATTACGTCGATTCTATAGCTGACGGCTGTTGTACACACATTTACATTATCCCTAAGCCTATACAATTCAGTTTCTGACTTGCTACTTATTTGTGTTTCAATTAAGTAGTAAGTCGGGGCTACACCTAATTAGGTGCGCAATCGCGCACCCCTTCCTTCTCTTTTATTGAGATTTATTTGACTTCCTTCCTAGTCGGACTCCGACTAGCCAGTAAGTCGGGGGCTACACCTAGTTAGGTGCTGTCTGCACCATGTTGATATCTTTTTTTTGAGTTCTTGTTGAGCCTAAGTATTATTCGTTCTGAGTAACGAAACTCTTGTTTCCATGCAACACTCATACTTCTCGACTGCGTTCTTGGAGACAGAGCTCCGTGCCAACTCCTAACACTAAGGAACTTAATGTCCTTGGCAGAGTGCTTAGTAAAAGAAACCTAATCTACTCGGGCAAAATACAGAATTAGTCAAAGAGAGATAACATAACTTATATTATATTGGAAGAACTGTTTACATACAACGAAATGATAATTTACAAGAAGTTCCTATATTTACAGGAAAACTAGATTTAAGTTATCTATAAGGGATTCGGTGGCTAGCTTCACTTCTTCAAGCATGGCCAACGCCTCCTCCTCGGAGCAGGCGAAGCCGTCCCTGACAGCTTCATGAAAGGACCGGGATGTTGCCTAGAGGGGGGTGAATAGGCGACTACAAATTTAAAAAACAATTAAGCAGCGGAATATAAATATCAGACTATCTGATATGGATATCGGATACTCCGATGTGGATCGGACTATCCGATGTTTATAACGGATACTCCGATATGTTCAGAGTAGAAATGCTCAAATTGCTCACAATCAAGTTTACCCCCTCAACCAAATATTCTCAAGTATGTAAATATGCAGTAGGAGCTAGCAAAGCTACTCAATCAAAATGATAGCTCAATCACAAAGTGAATCAAGTAAAGAGAGTAAAGGAGGTAAAACCAAAGTGAAGAGGAGACGCGTCGATTTGTTCCCGAAGTTCAGATCCTTGAGGGGATCCTACGTCTCCGTTGAGGTAGGCTCGGTCACACTTGAGTCTGGGTCTCTTTCAACCCTTTCTCTCACCAAGATCCGCACCAAGCTCCCTTGGTTTCACTCGCTTGGCTCCTTTTCTTGTGGAGACGGAGACCGGGCCTTCAGCCCCTTCCCACGGCCAACCACACAAAGCACCGGTGGCTCGTAGGCGACCTCCTAGCCGTCTAGGAGTCCTCAACCTTCAAGAGTAACAAATGCTCACGAAGAATAAGCTTGCAGATGGACTCAAGTGCTCACCAGATCAAATCTCACACAACCCTAGCACTTCCCTCCTCCAACTCTTCCTAACCCTTCTCTCAAAGGGGATCACTAAGATCTAAGAGTGGAGAGGTGTTTGGGACTTAAGAACACAAAGGTTTTTCTCTTATTCCACCCAGAAATATCCTCCTAAAAGCTTGCACGAAGTGGGGAAGAAGAGCCTTTAAATAGAAAACCCCAAAATCTAACCGTTGAGACCATTCTGCGACATATGGGAGTATCCGATGTCCATATCGGAACATCCGATATTTTATGACAGATAGGGGTCAATCGGATAGAGGATCAGAACTGGATCGGATAGTCCGATACTAAATCAGTCCACAGCGCAGCCCGACGAAAATGGGACTAACTTTTGACTCCGAACTCCGTTTTGGGTGATCTTGGGCTCTACGGAAAGTTAAGAACATAGGCTACACAACCAACAAGGTCTCACTGCCCAAATCCCAAAGGATAAGTGCAGAAACCACAAGGAAGCGAAGAGAGACCCAAAATCCTCACTTCCCGACACCACCAACACTTTTCCCCTCGCACAAAACCACCTACACCTAGGTGTACAAGATGTGATTGTGTCTCTCAATCTTTCACAAAGATAGATCACTTGAACACTTGAGACATCTAGAAGTTATTCTCTATCGCATCCCTCTTAATAGTACGGCAATTCTTAGACTCAAATTCAAACGAGAAAACTAAGTCTTACATTCAATCCACATGCCGTCTTCTCCTTGGATGCATTGTGCATGATGACCTTCAACAAATGATTGATGACGCCTTCGCCTTGTCAACCTTGACTCGGTTCACCTCATGAGACTCTCGTCCCATCGACCTTGACTTGATCATCCTCCCCGACGATCTCCACGCCAAGTCGATCTTAACTTAGTCCTCAACTCTTGGTGACACCGTCGTCCTGTTGACCTCGGCTTAACCATCATCCTTTAACATACCTTGGTCATCACACATACTCACGGGACCTAAATCTTTTCAAACCACTCATGAAAGGTATTAGTCCTAAAAGCTCAATAGATATGAATAAGTTAATGTTTGTGAGCAATTAAGGTGTGTCAAGTGTTTCATATAAATAAGCATATTATTAAATGAAAACACTTGACATAGATAAGATCCCTACTAAGTGCACCACGATGAATATACAATTAATCTATATGCACGGAAGAGATGATTGCCAGAAAGATGAATCAACTAAATCATGGCAAGTACCACAATCTTCACTTAATGATACACATGATAGAATATTCAAGAATTACACATGTGCAAATCATATTTAAGCAAGAATGAAGTTATGGAACAATCTAGATTAAACTTCACTAAGTGATGTGCATGAGAAGATATATAAACAAGGTACACATGCACAAATCAATTCATATCAATGTGAAGTTTAACTCTAACTAGGACATACCACAATTAGCAATCCAACCTACTTGTACTTATGAGACTAAATAAGATCAACAAGCAAGTGTGTTAATCTCAACAACATGATTAGTATAACGCATACCTTGTTTGGATGGATAGCTTGTCCACTTGACCTATATAGAGTTTTCCTCTAAATAGGGTGAGACTAAACAAATCTTCACAATAAACACATTAGTCTCAAGACAATAAGCATATTAGAGGTTTGTCAGTAGACAATTGCTTAGCCAAGCATTTATATAAATTTATCATTTACAAATAGTTGTCATTATATGTATTTGTCATTAATCACCAAAATCACTTAAGTACCAAGATGCACTTCCACTTCATGCTCGACTCGAGGATAGAGCGACTTGACAATTCCCAGCGCTTGACTGGTACTCATCAAACCGACTTGCTTGAGTCGGGCCTTGAGCTGCTCAGGGGCGTCGGTCCACCTCTGGATCAGCTCGGCCCGATTGCTTGGCTCGGCGTCGCCAGCATAGAGCCGTCGCCGAGTAGGCTCCACGGCCATCAAGAGCTCTTCATATTGCGCTAGCGCAGTTTTGGCGTTTTCATTTAAAACATCATACTGCGCCTGCATCTTCTTTTTGTATTCTATCAACAAAGACACAGATACAGTTATACAACTTTATAATATTAGAGATTCGAAGTTGGTTGGGTTAAGGGGGGCTTACCCTCTAACTCGGCGACGGCTCGGGCCTCCGACTCCTTAAGGGCCAACCTCTGGTCCTGGGACTTCTTCAGCTCTGCTTGGGTGGTGGCCTCAGAGTCCTTGGACTTGGCCAGCTCCTCCTGCAGGCTGTCGATCGTGGCATCACGAGCTAAACAATGAGCAGAATGTGATGTCACTCGGTCACATACAAATCATATAATTCTGACTTAGGTCAGGATACTTACATCGAAGGGAGCCTGTGAGGTCGAACTTCTCGTCTTGCAGCTCTTTGATCTTGCCCTGCAGCTTCCGGCGCTGCTTGGACGCTTCGATCTGGGTCTCAACTATTTGCCCCTCCACGGCTTTGATCTGTTCTATTTGGGGAGAAAATAGTTGAGAACTTGGTTTTCCTCTCGAAAAAATAGCCAAGTTCCTGCAAAGAGAGTAAACAATGACACTACTCTACTTTAAGTCGACAAGATTTACTCGGCTGGTCGGGAGACTTACCCTGATCAGTCGGCCGCATGCTACGGCGTGCTCATAGAAGGCCACCCTGGCCTTCTCTTCTGCTTCGTCGTCAAGCAGAGCCTAGTCCCCGGCCTCATCTCTCCAGGCCGCCGAGAACGTGGGCTCGGACTCCTCCAGGGGAGATGGAGGCCGGCGTGGAATCTCTTCCACCACCGGCTCGGCTTCCTCGCCGCCCCCGTCAGTTGGCTTTGGGCTCGGGGGGCGGCGGCGGCATTTTCACGGACTTTGGCCTCCGGCTCGGCTTCAGTCGGCTTGAACGGTGGAAGTTCTTCGTCGGCTGCTGAAGGTGAAGGAGGAGAAGGAGGGGGAGGAGACGCCGCCCGATTGGGCTCAGCAGCTGCCTCTTTAGGCTTCGGTGCTGGCTCGGTCGGGCGGTCCATTAGGATCTCCTCCGACGGTTCTCCGAAAGAAGAAACACTTCAGCACATAAACAAAACATATCAAAGACCAGCAAGGAGTGACAGTCACAATCACCGGCTGGAGGTCTTGATCTTTATCCCGGCGCCCCTCTGAGCGGAAGACTCGCTTGAAGAGGTGTCGAGAGGGCCACTCGGCCGGCCCTAGGACGATGTAAGCTCAGGCGCCGAGTATGCCCGCTTCTTCTTGGGCGATGCCCTACGTCCCGACCTCGGAGGGTGAGCCGCCTGACTGCTTGGCCTTTGGGTCGGCGTAGGTTGGCTCGCTCCTTCCTTGGCGGTCTCACGGATTGTTGGGCCCGAGCCTCCTTGGCTGCGCCCCTTAGACAGTGGGACGTCCTCCTCTTTGAAGGAGACCGGGCCCTTGCCCTTCTTCGCCGCGGGCGCCTCTTCGGACTCCTCGCTCGGGCGCTTCTCGCCCTTGTTGGAAGGGGCCTCAGGCGTCGGGGAGAGGGACACGAAGATCTAGCGGTCCTGCACAGAAATACAGCCTTCTAGAGTTAGTACGATTACAATAAAAACTACTCGGCGTGCATGAAATAAATACGAAGACTACTCGGCCGTTACCTCCGATGGCAGATTGACGAGGGAGAAGCTTCTGGGACACCCTTGGTTGGTAAGGGATGTCCCTGTGGTGAAGAACTCCCCAAGTCGGTCGGCGACATCCGAATAGGAGATCTGGGTGGCCACCTCCCGAGTCAGATCGGTCGGTCCGGATTATTCGAACCTGAGCCGGACCCTCTCCTTGAAGGGCTGGACGCGGCACATCGTGAAATTTATAGTGATGGCCACGCCGGTCAACCCCTCTTCTTTCAGATTTCGGATCAGGCTGAGTAGCTTGGCGACCTGATCCATTTCAGAGGAGAGTGGAGGAGAAGTCCAAGAAGAAAAAGCCCAGGGCTTTCTCCCGTCAAAGGAAGACTGGGGAGAGGGTTAGAACAATAGAACCACTCCTGATGCCATCCCTTCAGGGAGGTTCGGAGTGGCAGAGAGAAGTATTCTTTTTTGAGGCCACTCCGGAGTTGAAATCTGGCCCCGTCAACGGCCTTAGGGGCACTGTCTTTAGGGAAGGCCTTCAAATGGAAGAGATGGCGAAAAAGGTTGAAGTGGGGAGCAATCCCCAGAAAGGCTTCGCAAATATGAACAAAAAGGGAAATTTGAAGAATCGTGTTCAGATTCAAATGGAAGAGCTCGATGTCATAGTGATGGAGTAGGCCACGAAGGAAAGAAGAAGCGGGGAGTCCAAACCCGCGAGAGAAGGACTCGAAAACAACAATCTCCTCTTGGCGAGGAGTGGGGGAGGACTCGCCCACAGCGGTGCGCCAGCCAATGATTTCCTGTGCCAGAAGAACGCCGGCGTCGACCAGGGCCTACAACCGCTCCTCGGTGGTGACGGAGGTCGCCCAGTTACCCGCCATTTGAAAGAATGTGGTAGGGATGGGGGCGGCGAGGTTGGATCTGCAGATTGGCGGCGGCGGCAGCGCTAAGTTTGTTCTACAATGGCGGAAGTGAGAAACCCTAGCGGGAGCACTACAGGGAGATGAACAGATTGCGGCGCAGAATGCGAGCGTAACCGTTCGAATGCCATGGCGTGCTCTATTTAAAAGGAAGTGGGTGACATTTCAGTTTTCCACGCTGGATGGGAAAGAATGAAGCCCTAATCATCGCTTCAAGATTCAGGCCCGGACTTAGGTTCTAACGAGCACGCCCCACGTGGGCCGCAAGCTGTACACAACATTACTTAGGTATAGGTGCCACTCGGATCAAACCTAGTCCGAAAAATAGCGTGCCCCCAGTTGGGCCTCATGCCGGTTGTCAGTCTCTGAGGACTGGGCACTTCTCGGGTTATAACTCAGCTCTTGATTTACCTCCTGGGGTTAATAGTCGGTTTGGCTTTTAGTCGGATCGGGCATCATGAGTTACCTCTTTAGTCGGGTCTCAGTGGCACATCTCTGGATCGTTCATCATCATGATGAATACCATTCGGATGACCTTGACTTGGAGGCGGGCGTATTCTCCCGAGAATCACTAGCTTGACACCGCACTAAGTCAGGTCAGGACGCCTGAACACCCTAATACACGAATTGTGACATGTCCCCTGCTGGACCGAATGTCGAGTTCTGTCAATTAGACCCGAATGTCATGATTTGCTATAGGGAGGATAAGGCAGGGTGACACTGATCACTCGGCTACATCCACTTTTCTTGTCTGTACTTGCTAGGGTCAATAGTCGGTCTGAAGTCGAATCGGGCATCATGAGTTACCTCTTTAGTCGGGTTTCAGTGGCACATCTCTGGATCGTTCATCATCATGATGAACACCACTTGGATGACCTTTTCTTGGAGGCGGGCGTATTCTCCCGAAAATCACTAGCTTGACACCACACTAAGTCGGATCAGGGCGCCTGAACACCCTAATACACGAATTGTGACATGTCCCTTGCTGGACCGAATGTCGAGTTCTATCAATTAGACCGGAATGTCATGATTTGCTACAGGGAGGATAAGGTAGGGTGACACTGATCACTCGGCTACATCCACTTTTCTTGGTATGCCTCTCTATGGGGCCAATAGCCAGCATACCAACCAGTTGGACTGGATACCAAACATCTTTTCAGAGGTTTGAGATTTTCTCTTGAGTCCTTTGCAACTATTTTGTTTGATCGGCAGGTTATTTGGCGAGCAGAACTACATCAACCGAACAAAGACTGATGTCATCGGATTACATTTGATGGGCTACAAGCTGAACCCAGAATCAAAACAACTCAGTCACAAAGCACTCGGGGGCTACTGTGGACAACATGGGTCCCGGGTATTAGGAGACAGATGGTTGGACGCACCGCCTCCTTGGGACTAGTCACGCGGATCTTCTAGAAGACGAGCTTGGAGGACAGCGTGGCCCAACTTGGTCTACCAGAAGTAGGATTCTACTCCTACCCGAATACTCCGAGATAGGGGAAATCGACTCGGCTATATCCCTTATTTTCCTCGTACCGATTAGGGAACCAATTTGTAACCCAACCCGTTACACTATATAAAGGGGGTCGGGGTCCTTAAATAAGGATCATCTTCAAGCTCATAGCTAGACACACATCTACATCCAATCTCATGCGACTTTCGGCGAGAACATACGATCATTGTGATCAACTTCTAATCATCGTGATCGACATCCCATAATATAAATCCACGAACACAGGAGTAGGGTACTACCTCTTCCCGGGGACCTGAACCTGTAAAAATCATGCCCCTTGTGTTACCATCGAGTTGTGATCTTTCGCATAGTCCTACAAAATATATTGTCGACGCAATTCGTCGACAACCCCAAACCCTAAACCTTAAACCCTAACCCCAAACCCTAAACCCAAAACCCAAAACCCAAAACCCTAACCCCAACCCCTAACCTAAGCCCAAACCCCTAAACCCTAAAACCCTAAGCCTTTCAATTCAATCATTTTATTATTGTTCAGGTAAGTGGTTAGGACTTATTTTGCGAGTATGTGACTTGAAACCAAAGGGCCTGAATAACAAGTATGCATTAAAACTGGTAGCGTCAATTTTGATTTAAAAAATGACGAAAGGTAAATATATTTGGAAACTCAGAACTTTTTTTCTTATTAAATTTTTTTATTATTGTAATTCGTCACCAAAACTACAGGTTCATTCATGTTCTAGCCTTCCTAGTCATTTGACTTATTGGGAGATATTATGGAGATGGAAAACTGAAACTCAAAGCTCCCTGCTAATAAAGTAAGCAAAATACAGTGGTAAGATAAATTTGACGCCAGAATATGGGACCTAGGGTTACAGTGAAATGCTCAAATACATTAAAAAATCATGCTCATACAACAAGACAAAGCTAGCACAAAACAAGATTACTAGCTGCGTAAGCAGCTCTAAGAGCATCCCATCGAGACCCCGTGCTCTCATTCTCTAAAACACTATTCATCACATCCCCTAAAAATAAACCCTAAGCCCTAAACCCTAAACCCTAACCCTAACCCTAACCCTAAACCCTAAACCCTAGACAAAAATAAAATATGAAGGAAGCAAGACAATGACTCCTGGACTATACGATAAGTGCTGGACAGTATAGCAGCAGCGACAAGTAAATGGGACTTGGATAAAATACCAGCAAATAAATGCATACCTCTACCCTCCTGGATTAAAAATTCCGTCGTAGCGTCTATGTGAGCTTGGAGGTTAGCATTTGTCTGTTGGTGCAGTTCGGCTTGCGTGTCCAGACGTTGATTTACGCCCACAATGTTGGTGTTCATTGTGTCTAGGCGCTCTCCCATGTACCGGATGTCTTGGGCAAATGGGTCCATGTATGACGGGTGTCGGGCCGAAGATGGCCCTTTCCTTGCCAAACCAGAACCTTGGTCGGGGTAGCGTGCACCGCCTACCTCCGGTGACCGAAGAAGTGCAATCAATGTCACCTATTTGACTCTTCATCTCCATCTAGTGTTTGAGCATGTGTAAAGTGGGATTAACATGTTTACGGTGAACCATAGCATACAGGTACTGAAGTCCATCAGTCCGCACAGTGAGCAACTCACTGCGTGAATTGATGACCATAGCTACCCAATGGTGCAGAATTCTAAGTGTAGAGTTATGAATTTCATTCATTCTAGGCCACTTGCTCTTAGCTGAACCAAAAATTCACCACGGTGAAAACCTCTTAATTTATCAGGAGTAGTAGTGCAATTACCAGGAAAGCCAAGAAAAATGAGAAATCTCTTCTAACGAACATTGGAATTGTTCATTGAAGAGTCTAAATTTTATTGTCACATTTTTCTTGGTTTCTATAATTTGCAACGTACTAAAAAATTCAAGGGTAAGAGACGTGAACCTGGCTCTGTGATGATGGCAAAATTACTCCATCCGATGTTGATCAGTAGGATCGGGTCGTACGCACGAGTAAGCTGGAAAGAATGTTCCCGATACATGGCGTAAGCCTGCCTTTCCAGATCAGATTGGAGTATAATCTGGTATTCCGCGACCAGGACTTGAATTTTGAGTCCTATACTGCCTTTATACCTTGGACTAGGTGCTGCTGGGGAGTGTAGTCGGATGGTATGATGTGATTCCATTGACATCGCATCCCTCGACTGAATTTCTTCTGTCGGGGCATAACTAGACTCCAGTGTATGGGCAAGTTTAGGTGTGTGACTCGACTCCGAGTCGGAAGAGAGTCTTTTATGGACCCCCTTCACAACCTTGGCAAAGGACTTGCCAATCTTGCCATACCAAATTAAACATTATATTTCCTGCAAAAGGTTATACAAAAATACCCGAGGGGACAAGAAAATAATGCTAGAAATACGGTCAGCTGTCCACTGTTAGTGTAAGCTGTCCAGAGTTAGAGTCCTTGCGGGGCTTATAAATTGCCTCCACAAAAATTTATTATTGCTAAAGAATTAATTAATCATTAGTAAATTAAGCTAACCTAAAGACTAATGATGCATAAATTAATTAAGGGAGAGAGGGAGTGCGCTTACTGCAAGTTTTCTGCTTGAGTGGTGCACAGAGAGAGGTGTGAACTCCTGCGTTTTATAGCCGTAGCTCACTGTGCTTTCTCCTGCATGCAACTCGTGCAAGAACCTTTACATGCAGAAGCAACCAAGGCCTAGGAATTCATAGGGTTGGTGGTGATGGCGAGTTTGTGGAGATGAGTAAAAGGGCGGCAAGTGGAGGGGCCAGCAGGCCTGGCTTTACATGGCCGGCCGGCCAAGTCTCCTATTTTTTAAATAAACTGAAAATAAAAGAGGAAAAACTAAATGCAGTAAGAATTAAATATGAGATAACTATCGGCGTACCTCTCCGACGAGGACTCGAAGCTTTTCCGGTCCTCGAGCTGGACCGTCTCCATACCTCCATCTTCATTTCGGAACATCTGCGCCTGGAGTGGGGGTCGCGGCTGGCTCAGCCTCTTTCCTTCGCCATATTCTTTTGACTCGTGGAGTTTTTATGGCGTTGACCTGTTTTGGCGGAATTCTGGGTATAATCCTTTGTTCTTTTCGCTCTTGAGTTTGAGGCTTGATCACCTTTGCCTCTTTCTTTCGAGGTCGCCCTCGCTTTTTATTGGGGGGCGTGACCTTTTTTTCCTCTTCAATTCAGAGCTTTTCTTTCATAAAGGTGATGAGGCTATCCACTTTTGGTGCCTCTGAATGCTGCAAGTCAGTTGAATTATTGGAAAATTTATTTTTACCTATGCACAATTTTCAACCTTGGGCCTGAAATGAAAGATTTCATTCTTGTCGATGATTGTCAACTGAATTTCTCCTGCGTCCACATCAATGCATTTGCCGTGCTCAAGAATGGCCTCCCTAGGATGAGTGGCGTATGAGTGTCTACTTCCATGTCCAATACAACAAAATCAACCGGGATGAGGAAATTTCGAATTTTCACCGGTATATCCTCCGCAATCCTGATTGGTTGGCGAACAGATTGATTCGCCAGCTGCAAAGTCATGGTTGTAGGGGACAAGGCAGCATGATCTATTTTATCAAAGATTACCTTGGGCATGATGCTAACACTGGCTCCTAGGTCACACAGAGCACGATTGAAGTGATGTGTCCCTATAGAGCATGATATGGTGGGATAGCCGGGATCCTTCTTCTTCTCAAGAAAGGAGTTCAAGATTGCTGCATTGCACTCCTTGGTCAATTTAATGACCTCGGCTGTCGGTAGGGGATGTTTGTTGTTGAGGATGTCCTTCAGGTACCTTGAATATGTTGGCACCTGCATTGCATCAAGCAATGGAATATTGACGTATAGCTTATGAATTACCTTGACAAACTTCCCGAACTGCTCGTCGGCTGTTGACTTGCGTTGATGCCGCGGGAATGGCAATACTTGTGTATCCGTGAATTCTGCAGGACCGTTTTTAGCTCAGAACTTTCTCTAGAATTGGTTTTCTTGTGCACCTCCTCCTTAAGAGTGCATTCGGCCTCTTCCTCGGCCTCTTCCTCTTCTACGACTGTGTCCGAACAGGGCTCCTTCTACTTCTCTGCATGGTTAGGGTACGGTGGGTCTCGGGTGGCCTTTCCCGACCTCGTCGCGACTGCACTAACATTCTCCTTCAGGGTTAGCTCTAGCTGTCTCGGCAGCTTCCCCGTATTTGGTTTGGGCATAGAAGCAGCAAGCTGAGCTATTTGAGTTTCTAACATTTTGTTGAAACTCAATTGGTTTTGCATGGTAGAGGAAAAAGATTCTAACTTTTCATCCATGCCCTCCAGAATTTTATCAGTATCCAAGAATTTCTTGCTAATGCTATCATTGATTTTATTCTGGCCGACTATGAGCTCTTCTAAGGTAGATCTATTCCTAGGAAAATTACCAGCGTTACCTCCGGTCTGTGAACTGTTGGAAGATAAATTGGGCCTGGAATTTCATCCAGGTGTAAAACTTTGTTGAGGACAGAATCCATTATTGATGAGACATACATCCTCTGGCTGAGTCTCTATGCAGTTATTGCCAGAATGTCCCATGTTGCCATAAATCTCGCACATCAAACGAGATCCAAACGACATGACGGAACCAGACGAAGGACATTCCAATTTCTTAATCAGCAGGTCCATTTTGGCGGCTAGCATGCCCATCGTATCAAGTTGGTGAACTCCCTTAGTCTTAGTGTGAGTCCTCTCCTCGGTCCAGCCTTGACTGGCGACCATCTTTTCGATGAGTGCCCGCGCCGCACTCATGCTAAGTGAGAAGAAGGCTCCTCCTGAAGCAACATCAAGGTGCTCTCTTGCCGTCCGGTTGAGGCCGTGATAGGAGCATTGTATGATAAACCAGTCCTGCATCCCATGATGCGGACAGGCCAAAATATACTCCTGGAAGCGTTCCCATGCTTCTGTAATGGTCTCGACCGTGTTCTACTGGAAGCTTGAAATCTTATTCTGAAGGGCATTGGTTTTGCCCTGCGGAAAATACTTAGTGAGGAAGGCATTGGTGCACTTCTCCCACGTAGAGACTGCATCTTTGTTGGCATAGAACCACTGCTCCGCCATCCCAAGCAGTGAGAATGGAAAAAGGCGAGCCTGATTGTGTCTAGGGATGCCCCTCTGATAGTAAAGGTATTGCAAATCTCCAAAAAGTGCTGGAGGTGAGCATTGGCATCCTCAGTCTGTTTGCCACAAAATGGACTAGCCTGAACCATATTAATGAGTGCCGGCTTTAACTCAAAACCAGCATCTCCCACATTGGTGGCAGGTCCAATGGGGATGTGAGCACTAGAGGGTGCTGAAAACTCAAGAATCGTCTTATCGGCCATCCTTGGCTGGGATGTGGTTGACTCGGCTTGAGGCTGAGAGGTTGAGGGTTGAGCCTCAGATACTCTAATATGCGGGAGTATGACTCTGGGTCGGACTCTCCGGATGAGTGACTCTGGGTTTTCGTGGAAATTCTCCGGAAGGTCAAATCCGGACATGCACTGATAAAAGACAGAGCAAGGTAAGCCCTGCTAAATACTAGCGGTGTATTTAGAAGAGAGAAGGAAAACTATTCTATCTATAGTATGACTCCGCTACTTCCCCGGCAGCGGCTCCAGAAAGAGCTTGTTGGCATTTCTTATGCCTCTAGAAATAATGTCGATTGTTCAAGCGCACAAAACACCTTGTAGCACTTTCACCCGGAGTATTCCAGGGTATCGAATCCACAGGGAAACAGTCTGGCCTTACTATAGGTAGAATTATGCTTTCTCTCTTTCTAAAATACTCACAACTAATATTTAGACAGGGGATAATATTCTATGGATAATAGAATATGACACACACAAGAATACAATCAGAAATGAGACTAGTTGATTGGGAGAACGTGTAGAGATTAAGTTCCTAATTTAGTCTAGTTCAATTTACCAAGCTTGAGCTAAAATGAATGATCTCAATTAAATGTTCAGGATTTTATCTATAGGACTCAGCAGATCCACTACCCCCCGCTATCGCTTAAGAAGACCGGAAAGTTATGGACATCCCTAATTGGGTCCAACAGGTCTAATCCGAACGTGGTGGATTTCAAAAGATAACTGGGTCTGTCACCGCACAATTACCTACCACTACCAATCCGTGGGATTAGTTGCTTATCAAGTTAATATCTATTCTAGACACTACGTCTACAGAGATATTAATATCCTACCCCTTGGCCCTAGAGCAAATAACTCGGCTTAGGTCGGGTTCGACTAAGCCGAGTCTTGACCCAAGATAAATCTAAACAGTACTCTAGTATTTCCACGCTTGAAATTAAATGTGGAAAGTAATTGCTCAGCTCAAAGTAAATAAACTAAACTTTATATTAATGAAAGTAAAGTCGTACAAAAAAGTAAAGATACAAGAGCTTTACCGACATTCCGAGGACTCTTCCGGAACTCCGAGCGAAGCTCGACTCTGATTCTAACTCCCACAACTAAGTCTACTACAAGTAGCTCTTTGATCCTCATGTGGTGTGTGTTTACAAGTGAATGTGACCCTCTATTTATAATGGGAGATGAAGCAGCCCCCAAGTAGCCTCAAGTCGGTTTGGAGGTGAAGTAGAGGCCAATCCACCTCAAGGGTGGTTTGTAAGTCGGTTTAGGGGCCGGCCGGCCATGTGGGGCCAGCCGACCCACCTCTGGTTGCATCCTGGCCTCCATTGCACCGTCTTGATCTTGGATGGTTCTGATCTTCTCCCCAAGTCGGTTGCATGCAGCTCAAGTCGGTTTGGTGGCCCTCTTTCATGTTGTTTGCATGACGGGTGGGTCTTCCGCATGGTTTGAGTTGCATGGCTGCCACTTGATCAAAGGTTGATGCATGGATGGCATGGCTTGCTCTTTGAGATGGTTCCGGGGTCTCCGTACGTCATGCGGGCGAGTCGGAGTGCAAATGATGTAGGAGAACGCGGTGCTACGCTAGCCGAAAACAAAATTTTTCCTACCGCGAACACCCAGGCAACATGCGAGTCGGAGATCATGCAGCATTACCCTTGGAGCACGTTAGCAGCGGAAGTAGAGTGGGTGAAGGCTCCCAGCGTCTTTGCGAAGCATCAGACGTAGTCGAACACGACGTGGTACAACTTCTCCTCGTCGCGGATCGCCGTCACAAAGAACGCCGACGTAGTCGTCAGTTATGTAGCCGATCGAATCGATCAGCGCGACGCGAGAGCGACGACGCCCACGGTATCCACACGCCCGGAACACCGCTACTGGTGTGCTAGCACCCACGCTGCTAGGGTTCTTAGGGGCGATGGGGCGGGCGGCGGCTAGGGCTCGTGGTGGGGAGACTAACACACCGCACGCCCCATGCCTCCTTTATATAGAGCGCACTAACGGGCCTTCTACGATAGAAGCCCATTAGGTCTCGCTCTAATGGATATGGAAGCCCACTAGGTCTCACGCTAATGGATCTTCTACAATAGAAATCCATTAAGACGCCGAAGATCCAAATCGTATAAACCCAATAATGGATCCAATCCATCGATATGATCCAACCCGTTAAGTGTGTGACCCATTAGGCTCATGTACAAGTCGGCATGTCCCGGAGAACCCTTCCCAGCACCACAAGTCAATAGCGGTACCTAGCAAGACATATTGACCCCGAATGTACACAATGATCGAATCACCGAACCTTGATACACTCACATAGGATCCTTTTGCCACACGATATCGGTCAAGCTCAAGGCGAGAGGCGTACCACCCTTGTGATAGCTCGACAAATTCACTCGTCAATGTAATGGATATAATTCGTGATTAACTCTTTAATCACTTTGGCATGGCCATGCACTTTTCTTATCCATCCACACCGAGGGCCCAGAGATATCTCTCCGTTATCAAGGAGGGCAAATTCCATCTTGATCTCTTACATCTCACGCCATGTTTCATGGCATACCCGTAAGCTACCTTTATAACTTCCCTATTACGGTGAAGCATTTGATAGCCCCAAAGTATACATTACGCATGCCGAGAATCAATAAGAATCTCAGTCAAAGGATCGTATAGGTATACCACTCGAGACTATACTCGATGGCACTTCTAAGATAACAATCTCAAAGAAGGTGTCTCGGAGCGGTCTATCCAACCTCATGTTCTTTATCATGTGCCCACATTATTGATTTGATATCTCCATATCTATGGTATGTGAAACATTACCATCAATCAATACATGTGCTTTGGTCGATCACTATTGTTCCACATAATGATATGTGACCAGGATCGTTTAGAATAATATCTCATAACCAATGTGTTTCACAATTAAGTCATACTCAATGAACAAAGGAGTGACATTTATTCATGGAACTAATAAGTACATGAACATAGACGTATGATACAATCATCTCATATGATCGCCTCTAGGCATATCACTAACAATCTCCCACTTGCACTAGAGTGCATCATGCAAGTATCTAATACCCATGGCTCTTGTGTGTGCCTCATGCTTCGGCTGCGGGAGAGGTTTTGTCAGCGGATCGGCGACATTCAGATCCGTGTGCACTTTGCAAATCTTCACATCTCCTCTATCGATGATCTCTCGGATGAGGTGATAACGCCTGAGTATGTGTTTGGATTTTTGGTGAGACCTAGGCTCCTTAGCTTGTGCAATGGCACCACTATTGTCACAATAGAGGTCCACTGGACAGGATGCACTAGTGACAACTCCCAACTCAGAAACAAATTTTCTGATCCAAACAGCCTCTTTTGCGCCTTCGTGGTGCAATATACTCAACCTCCGTCAGGAATCACCATCGCCTCTTGCTTGAACTTTTCCACTCACCGCCCCACCATTGAGACAGAATACAAAACCGGATTGCGATCGTGAATCATCTCTATCGGTTTGGAAGCTAGCATCAACAGAACCCTTTACGATGAGCTCTTCTTCACCTCCAAAACCAAGAACATATCTCTAGTCCTTCGCAGTACTTGAGAATGGTCTTTACTGACCATCCAAAGGACTCTCACCGATTTGATTGGTATCTGCCGTAACACTTAGAGCATAAGAAATATCTAGGCGTGTGCACAACATGGCGCATATGATGGATCCAATAGCGGAGGCATATGGAATCCTACTCATTCTATGCAGCTCATCGTGTCGGCTAGCACCGAGTCTTGCTAAGACTAACACCATGTGACATTGGCAGAAACCTTTCTTGGAATTCTCGCATTTGAACCGCTTCAAAACTTTGTTAATGTACGCATTTTGGTTTAATCCGATTAGCCTTCTTGATCTATCTCTATAGATCTTTATGCCCAAAATGTAAGCTGCATCTCCCAAGTCTTTCATCAAGAAACATTTTCTCAGATAAGATTGAACAGCTTCTAACATTGGAATATCATTTCCAATCAATAGAATGTCATCCACATACAAGACCAGAAATACAATTGCGCTCCCACTTGCCTTCTTGTAAATGCAAGGCTCCTCTTCATTTTTGATGAAGCCAAACTCTTTGACCACTTCATCAAAACGAAGATTCCAACTCCGAGATGCCTGCTTCAGTCCATAAATGGACTTCTGAAGCTTGCACACCTTGCCAACATTCTTATGATCGTCAAAACCTTCGGGTTGTGTCATGTACACATCCTCACTTAAGTTTCCATTTAGAAAAGCTGTTTTGACATCCATTTGACGTATCTCATAGTCGTGAAATGGGGCAATCGCTAACATGATCCGGATAGTCTTCGGCATGGCTACAGGCGAATAAGTTTCATCATAGTCGACACCATGAATTTGCTTATAGCCTTTTGCCACCAACCGTGCCTTATAGATGTGAACGTTTCCATCGACATCTATCTTTTTCTTAAAGACCCATTTGCACTCAATGGTTTTCACACCATCAGGCAGATCAACCAAGTCCCAAACTTGATTATCATGCATGGATTTTATTTTGGATCTCATGGCCTCTAGCCATTTCTCAGAGTCTGGTCCCACCATTGCTTCTGCATAGTCCTTGGGCTCATCATTGTCCAACAATAAAATCTCGCGTGTTCAGTAGCGAGGAACATATACCTCTCGGGAGCGGATTGCCCTCATAGACCTTCGTGGGGCTGGTGCTTCTTCCATAGGTTCTCGCAACGCTTTGCATCTCCTCATGAGGATCAAGAGGAGTTGAAACATTTTCAGATGTTTCCCGAATTTCTTCGAGCTGCACCTTGCTCCCAATCGCTCTTTTGAAAAACTCCTTTTCCAAAAGACACCATTCCGGCGACAAACACTTTGCCCTCCTCCCGGTTATAAAAGTAATACCCTACAGATCTCGGGTACCCCACAAAGAAGCACTTGACCGATTTGGCGTGGAGCTTATCTGACATCGAATGTTTAACATAAGCCTCACAGCCTAAATCTTTAGATAAGACAAATCGACGCTTCCTTTCCACATCTCATATGGTGTCTTATTTACGGATTTTGATGGAACCCTATTTAAGGTGAACGCAGCAAGATCTAGAGCAAGTCCCCAAAGAGATAACGGAAGATCGGTTTGACTCATCATAGATCGAACCATGTCCAACAAAGTCCGATTCTCCGCTCGAGACGCCATTCAATTGAGGCGCCCTCAAGGAGTCAATTGTGAAACAATTCCACAACTCTTAAGATGATCATTAAACTCATGACTCAAATATTCACCTCCACGATCAGATCATAGAAATTTGATTGTCTTGCCCAAATGATTTTGTACTTCATTATGAAACTCCTTGAACTTTTCAAAAGATTCAGACTTATGGTTCATCAAATAGATATAGCCATATCTACTAAAGTCATCAAGAAAAGTGATGAAGTATCGAATCCACCTCTCGCCACAACGCCATTGGTCCACATACATCTGTATGTACTAGGGCCAACAATTCACTAGCCCTCTCACTTGAACCAAGTGAATGGCGCCTTAGTCATCTTGCCAAGTAAACAAGATTCGCATGTGTCAAATGATTCAAATCAAATGAATCAAGAAGACCATCTCTATGGAGCCTCTCAGACGCTGCTTTCTCATTTATGTGGCCTAGCGACAATGCCATAAATAAGTGCGATTAAAATCATTTGTTTTGAGCCTTTTGCATTAACATTATAGAAAAATTTATCTTCAAAATCTAGCACATATAGCCCATTCAATAATGGACAATGACCATAGAGCATACCATTGAAATAAATTGAACAACGTTTGTTCTTTATTACAAATTCAAAACCATCTTCTTCCAAACATGAAGAAGAGATAATGTTTCGCTCAAAGCTGGAATGTAATAACAATTATTTAATTCAAACTAATCTCAAGGTAACGACAAGGGATAAACGCCAACGCCATCTCAAAGAACCTTGGCGCCATTGCCGACGCGAACTTCCACCTCACCACTTGCACAACTTCTAGTCCTTCTTAGTCCCTCGCAACGATTTGCAAGTGTGAATCATCGATCCGTATCAAATACCCATGACTCGTTAGGACAAGTAGCAAGATTAATTTCTATAACATTAATACCTGAAGTGGAAACCAAAGTTCCATTCTTTTATCCTCCGTGATATTTCTTGCGCCCTCCTCGCCAATGACCGAGCTTATGGCAAGTAGTGACACTCATCGGAAGCAGAGGGACCACCCTTGGTCTTACCATCACGCTTAGGTTTCGGGTTTGAGATCACATCCTTACCCTTCCCTTTTGCCCCACGCTTCCTTTTCTTACCACCATCCTTTTGGACCATCATCACATGATTATTGCTTTTCTTGATGCTTTCCTCTGCTGTCTTAAGCATCCCATGCATTTCAGACATGTTTTTCTCCATGCCATTTATATGAAAGTTCATAATGAAAGGCTCGAAGCTTGCAGGAAGCGACTGGAGAATCACATCAGTGGCCAACTCTTGGCTTAAGGGGGAATCCAGTTTCTCCAAGTTCTCAATGTAACCAATCATCTTGATCACATGAGGACTCACCGGACTACCTTCAGCTAGCTTGCACGCAAACAGAGCTTTTGAGATCGAGTATCTCTCAGCCCTAGCTTGGTTCTCAAACATGCTACGAAGGCCTGTGATCATAGCATAGGCATTCGTGTTCTCATATTGCTTCTGAAGCTCAGAGTTCATTGTAGCAAGCATGAGACAGCCAACATCAACCTCATCATTGACGTGCTTCTCATAAGCACGCTTATCGCCAGCGAGAGCATCATTAGCTAGTTCCTCGGGATATGGCTCTTCAATGACATATTCCTTTTTCTCTTGCTTGAGAACAATTTCGTTACGATACCGACCAATGAAATTGCTCCAGAGAGCTCTCTCTCGTAATCGATCGCAAGTTAAAACCAGAATTATTGACAAGATAGGTGCCATCTACAACAAAGAATAAAAGCAAAGTCTTAGCACAATGTTCATGTTAATCTTCCATTAAACAGTTTTAATAAAGATGCTCCCACTAAAATCACTTTCCTCTAGTGCATTTTAGTAGGACAAGATCCATAGTCAATCAAAGATCTAGTACGCGGAGGCGACTCCTAGGACTAAGTGACATAGGTAGGCAATCCCTTGCCAATCACATCGTATGTGATTCTTGTTCGTTGGGTGGCATCCAATGCCCCGACTCCCAACACCGATGCCCCAAGGCCCAAAACCATTTTGATAGCCTCGATAAGTAAACCAATACTATGCGTGTGAAGTCCGACTTCACCCCAATGGTCAAGGAAATTAATGGCACCTCGTCAGATGCTGAAACCGCCAATTAACGCACAAGACCTTATGGGTGCAGCTATTGGAAGGGCATCAAACTCTTAATTTTTCGAGGGAAACTATTCTATCATATTAAAATCATATCCACCAAATATGAAAAATGAAGGAATAGCATGATAGGAATCATCACAAACAATCATATTGACTTGTGAAATAGTATGGCCCGTATGCGTTCCGATCTCCATCGCCGCTTCCTCGTCCACCGAGTCACCATGCTAGAAGCCTCCATGATAATACACCAAGCTACTACACATGATAGCTAGTGACAAATTACATGAGGATATGAAGCATCACAAATCAGCACGCAGGCTATTATACAATAACATGGCAGCCCAAGCTGCAATTAACCACAGCACGCAGGCTATGAAAATTACATTAATGCATCACATACACACAAGGGAGCCATACCATTCACATCATTCCCTGCAAAAACAAGTTAAGCGCGGAATCGTATTCTACCCCGCGATGTGAACAAGTTTTATTTAAAGGCCGCCATCGTGGCTAGTAAGGCGTCCGAGCTACTGGCAACGCTTATGGAAATTCAATCGATTGATCAAATCATACCGATTCCGAGCCATCAGAATGCCTCAATTCCCATAAGATCATTGAGAAGGCGGCGATCACACCGATCTCGATCTGTTGGCACGATCTATTCGGCGCGGGCTACTACCCCGATGGTGTTACCAATGGTAGGGTAATGCACGCACGAAACAAAACGAGCACGAACTAATCTTTTGATCGTAGAGCCATCAACTCATACATCAAATGCGCGAGGCCCCTCGAGAAGGTTACGCGCACGCGGCCTCGATCTGTTGGCTAATATCATTTATGGCACATGACGGAAGTCCAGATGGTGTTACCAGCCGGTATGGACCAGTCACGGCACGATCTAGATAAAGCACGAACTAATCTTTTTGGCCTTGTAGCACTACCAACTCGTACCTCATGAACCCTATACCAATTGATCGCATCAACCCGTGACCAACTCAACAGCATATCAACATATGCGCAGCATCCAGATCCAAGACAACGCAAGATCGGCTCTGATACCACTGTAGGAGAACGCGGTGCTACGCTAGCTGAAAACAAAATTTTTCCTACCGCGAACACCCGTGCAACATGCGAAGTCGGAGATCATGCAAGATTACCCTTGGAGCACGTTAGCGATGGAAGTAGAGTGGGTGAAGGCTCCGCAGCGTCTTCGCGAAGCATCAGACGTAGTCGAACACGACGTGGTACAACTTCTCCTCGTCGCGATCGCCACACAAAGAACGCCGACGTAGTCGCATAAGTTATGTAGCCGATCGAATCGATTAGCGCCGACGCGAGAGCGACGACGCCCACGGTATCCACACGTCCCGGGGGAACACCGCTGCCGGTGTGCTAGCACCCACGCGGCTAGGGTTCTTAGGGGCGATGGGACGGGCGGCGGCTAGGGCTCGTGGTGGGGAGACTAACACACCGCACGCCCCATGCCTTTTATATAGAGCGCACTAACGGGCCTTCTACGATAGAAGCCCATTAGGTCTCGCCTAATGGATATGGAAGCCCACTAGGTCTCACGCTAATGGATCTTCTACAATAGAAATCCATTAAGACGCCGAAGATCCAAATCAGATAAACCCACTAATGGATCCACCATCGATATGATCCAACCCGTTAAGTGTGTGACCCATTAGGCTCATGTACAAGTCGGCGCGGTCCCGAGAACCCTTCCCTGCACCACAAGTCAATAGCGGTACCTAGCAAAGCACATATTGACCCCGAATGTACACAATGATCGAATCACCAACCTTGATACACTCACATAGGATCCTTTTGCCACACGATATCGGTCAAGCTCAAGGCGAGAGGCGTACACCCTTGTGATAGCTCGACAAATTCACTCGTCAATGTAATGGATATAATTCGTGATTAACTCTTTAATCACTTTGGCATGGCCATGCACTTTTCTTATCCATCCACACCGAGGGCCCAGAGATATCTCTCCGTTATCAAGGAGGGCAAATTCCATCTTGATCTCTTACATCTCACGCCATGTTTCATGGCATACCCGTAAGCTACCTTTATAACTTCCCTATTACGGTGAAGCATTTGATAGCCCCAAAGTATACAATTACGCATGCCGAGAATCAATAAGAATCTCAGGTCAAAGGATCGTATAGGTATACCACTCGAGACTATACTCGATGGCACTTCTAAGATAACAATCTCAAAGAAGGTGTCTCTGAGCGGTCTATCCAACCTCATGTTCTTTATCATGTGCCCACATTATTGATTTGATATCTCCATATCTATGGTATGTGAAACATTACCATCAATCAATACATGTGCTTGGGTCGATCACTATTGTTCCACATAATGATATGTGACCAGGATCGTTTAGAATAATATCTCATAACCAATGTGTTTCACAATTAAGTCATACTCAATGAACAAAGGAGTGACATTTATTCATGGAACTAATAAGTACATGAACATAGACGTATGATACAATCATCTCATATGATCGCCTCTAGGGCATATCACTAACAAATGAGACCGGCCAACCTAGAGTTCGGTGGCCAAATTCTCCCTTGTCACCGATTCTCCTTTAATTCACCTGGTTTTCACCTGCATTTATAATCTTGGCAAAACTTGTGGAACAACATTGTTTTCATGAATTTTTCAAGGGCGCTTCGACCCCTCGTCGGCCATTCCTTCCATCCCGGCATCCTCCTAGTGACTCGGGGTACCTGCACGCCGCTGTAATAGTAGAATAAACAATTTAGATTTTTTCTCGTCGGACGACGACCATGGGCTATAGCACACCGTTTTTAGCTTGTTTTCATGATTTTTTCATGGGTGCTTTGGCCTGCATCGGCCATTCCCTCCATCCCGGCATCCTCCTTTCGTCCCTCCTGGTGACACAGGGTACCTGTACGACGCTATAACAGTAGAATAAATGATTTATGTTTTTTCTTGATGGACGACTTTCGTGGGCTATAGCACACCGTTTTTAGCCTATTTTCATGAATTTTTTTATGGGTGCTCCTGCCTCACGTCGTCTATTCCCTCCATCCCGACATCCTCCTGTGTCCCTCTTGGTGACTCGGGGTGCCTGGATGCCGCTATAACAGTAGAATATACGATTTAGATTTTTTTTCTCATTGGACGATTTCCGTGGGCTATAGCATACTGTTTTTAGCCCATTTTCATGAATTTTTTCACGGTGCTCCGGCCCCGCGTCGGCCATTCTCTCCATCTGGGCATCCTCCTGGCGTCCCTCCTGGTGACTTGGGGTGCCTAGACGATGTTGTAACAGTTACATAAACGATTTAGATTTTTCCACGTCGGATGACTTCCATTGGCAATAGCACACCATTTTTAGTTTGTTTTTTAAATTTTTTCATGGGCGCCCGCCCCGCGTCGGCAATTCTCTCCATCCGGGCGTCCTCCTAGTGTCCCTCCTGATGACCCGTGGAGTCCGGACGCCCTCGGCACGGTAAAATGAAGGACATAGATTTTTTCTCGTCGGACAACATCCGTGGGCTATAGCACACCATTTCTAGCCTGTTTTCATTAATATTTTCAAGCGTGCTCCGGCACCGCGTCAGCCATTCCCTCCATCCGGGCATCCTCCTGGCGTCCCTCCTGGTGACTCGGGGTTCCTGGACAACGCTGTAACAGAATAAACGATTTAGATTTTTCCTCATCGGACGACTTCCGTGGGCTATAACATACCCTTTTTAGCCTGTTTTTATAAATTTTTTTTATGGGTGCTTCGGCCCCGTGTCGGCATTCCCTCCATCCGGGCAACCTCCTGGCGTCCCTCCTGGTGACTCGGGGTGCCTGGACGAGCTATATCAGTTGAATAAACAATTTAGATTTTTCCTCATTGGATGATTTCCGTGGGCTATAGCACACCGTTTTTAGCCTGTTTTCATGAATTTCTTCATGGGCGCTTCGGCCCTGCATCGGCCATTCCCTCCATCTGGGCATCCTCCTGGCGTCCCTGCTGGTGACTCGGGGTGCCTAGATGATTCTACAACAGTAGAATAAATCGATTTAGATTTTTCCTCATCGAACGACTACCGTGGGCTATAGCACACCGTTTATGGCCTGTTTTCTTGAATTTTTTCATCGGTGCTCCGGGCCTGCGACGTCCATTCCCGCCATCCTGGCATCCTCCTGGCGTCCCACCTGGTGACTCCAGGTGCCTGGACGTCTCTGTAACAGTAGAATAAACGATTTAGATTTTTCCTAATCGGACTACTTCCGTGGGCTATAGCACACCCCCGGCACGGTAAAATAAAGGACATAGATTTTTTCTCGTCGGACGATGTTTGTGGGCTATAGTACACCGTTTTTAGCCTGTTTTGATGAATTTTCTGATGGGTGCACCGGCCCCGCGTCGGCCATTCCTTCCATCCTGGCATCCGCCTGGCGTCCCTCGTGGTGACTGGATGATGCTGTAACGGTAGAATAAATGATTTAGATTTTTCTCATTGAACGACTTCCATGGGCTATAGTACACCGTTTTTAGCCTGTTTTCATAAATTTTTTCTTGGGTGGTTCGGCCCCGCGTCGGCCATTCCCTCTATCCGAGCATTCCCTGCCGTCTCTTCTGGTGACTCGCCGTGCTTGGCCGCCGCGGTAACAGTTGAATAAAAGATTTAGATATTTCCTCGTCGGACGACTTCCATTGGCTATAGTACACCGTTTTTAGCCTGTTTTCATGAATTTTTTCATGGGTACTCCGGCCCCGCGTCGGCCATTCCTCCAACCAGGCATCCTTCTGGCGTCCCTCCTGGTGACTCGGGGTGCCTTCACGACGCTGTAACAGTATAATAAACGATTTAGATTTTTCTCATCGGACGACTTCCTTGGGCTATAGCACACTATTTTTAGCCTGTTTTCACAAATTTTTTCATGGGTGCTCCGGCCCCGCATCGTTCATTCCTTCCATCCCGGCATCCTCCTGGCGTCTCTCCTAGCGACTCGGGGTGCCTGGACGCCGCTGTAACAGTAGAATAAACGATTTAGATTTTTCCTGATCGAACGACTTCCGTGGGCTATACCACACCGTTTTAGCCTATTTGCATGAATTTTTTTCATGGGTGCTCCGCCCCCGCGTTGGCCATTCCTCTATCCAGGCATCCTCCGGCGTCCCTCCTGGTGACTCGGGGTGCCTGGACGACGCTGTAATTGAATAAACGATTTAGATTTTTCCTCATCGACAACTTTCATGGGCTATAACACACCGTTTTTAGCCTGTTTTCATAAATTTTTTTCATGGGTGCTTCGCCCGTATCGGCATTCCCTCTATCCGGGCAACCTCCTGGCGTCCCTCCTGGTGACTCGGGGTGCCTGGACGTGCTGTATCAGTTGAATAAATAATTTATATTTTTTCTCGTTGGACGATTTTTGTGGGCTATAGCACACCGTTTTTAGCCTGTTTTCATGAATTTTTTCATGGGCGCTCCGGCCCTGCATCGGCCATTCCCTCCATCCGGACATCCTCCTGACGTCCCTCCTGGTGACTCGGGTGCCTAGATGATGCTACAACAGTAGAATAAAACGATTTAGATTTTTCCTCATCGAACGACTACCGTGGGCAATAGCACACCGTTTATAGCCTGTTTTCATGAATTTTTTTCATGGGTGCTCTGGCCCTGCGTCGTCCATTCCCTCCATCCCGGCATCCTCCTGGCGTCCCTCCTAGCGACTCGGGGTGCCTGGATGCGGCTGTAACAGTAGAATAAACGATTTAGATTTTTCCTCATCGAACGACTTTCGTGGGCTATACCACACCGTTTTAGCCTGTTTTCATGAATTTTTTTCATGGGTGCTTCGGCCCCGCGTTGGCCATTGATTCCATCCGGGCATCCTCCTGGCGTCTCTCCTAGTAACTCGAGGTTCCTAGACGTCGCTGTAATAGTTGAATAAACGATTTAGATTTTTCTCGTCAAACGACTTCCGTGGGCTATAGCACACTATTTTCAGCCTATTTTCGTCAATTTTTTCATGGGCGCCCCGGCCCCACGTCAACCATTCCCTCCATCTGGACAACCTCATAGCGTCCATTCTGCTGACCTGTGGCGTCCGGACGCCCCCGGCACGGTAATATAAAAGACTTAGATTTTTCCTCGTCGAACGACACCCGTGGGGTGCGAACCATTTTAAGCCAGTTTTCATGAATATTTTCATGGGTGCTCTGGCCTCGCGTCGGCTATTCCGTCCATGCCGGCATCCTCCTAGCGTCCCTCCTGGTGACTCGGGGTGCCTGGACGATGCTGTAACAATAGAAAAACGATTTAGATTTGTCCTCATCGAATGACTTCTGTGGGGTATAGCACACCGTTTTTAGCCTGTTTTCATAAATTTTTTTCATGGGTGCTCCGGCCCCGCGTCGGCATTTCCTCCATCCGGGCATCCTCCTGGCGTCCCTCCTGGTGACTCGGGGTGCCTGGACGCGCTGTAACAGTTGAATAAACGATTTAGATTTTTCCTCATCGGATGACTTCCGTGGGCTATAGCACACCGTTTTTAGCCTGTTTTCCTAAAAGTTTTCATGACCCGCGTTTGCCATTCCCTCAATCTAGGCATCCTCCTGGCGTCCTCCTGGTGACTTGGGGTACCTGGACGACGCTGTAACAGTAGAATAAATGATTTAGATTTTTTCTTGTCGGACGTCTTTCGTGGGCTACAGCACACCGTTTTTAGCCTGTTTTCATGAATTTTTTCATGGGCGCTCCGGCCCCGCGTCGGCCATTCCCTCCATCCAGGCATCCTCCTGGCGTCCCTCCTGGTGACTCGGGGTGCCTGGACGACGCTGTAACAGTAGAATAAACGATTTAGATTTTTGCTCATTGGACAAATTCCGTGGGTTACACACCATTTTTAGCCCGTTTTCAAGAATTTTTTTCGTGGGTGTTCCTACCCCGCGTCGTCCATTCCTTCCATCCCGGTATCCTCGTAGCGTCCCTCCTAGTGACTCGGGGTGCCTGGACGCCGCTGTAACAGTAGAATAAACGATTTAGATTTTTTTCTCATCAGACGACTTCCGTGGGTTATAGGTCACTATTTTTAGCCTGTTTTCATGAATTTTTTCATGGGTGCTCCGGGCCCGTGTCGGCCATTGCCTCTATCCGGGTATCCTCCTGGTGGTGACTCGGGGTGCCTAGATGCCGCTGTAATAGTTGAATAAACGATTTAGATTTTTCCATGTCGGACGTCTTCCGTGGGCTATAGCACACCATTTTTAGCCTGTTTTCATGAATTTTTTCATGGACGCTCCGGCTCCGCGTCGGCCATTCCCTCCATCCGGGCAACCTCCTGGCGTCCCTCCTAGTGACCTGTGGCGTCCAGATGCCCCCGGCACGATAAAATAAAGGACAGAGATTTTTCTCATCGAACGACGCCCGTGGGCTATTGCCCACCGTTTTTACCCTGTTTTCATGAATTTTTTTCATGGGTGCTCCTGTTGATGATATGCCCTAGTGGCGACCATGTGAGATGATTTTATCATACGTCTATGTTCATGTACCTGTCAGTTCCATGAATAAATGCCACTCCTTTGTCCATTGAGTATGACTTGATTGTGAAACACATTGGTTATATGATATTATTCTAAACGTTCCCTAGTCACATATCATTATATGGGACAATAGTAATTTGACTAGCATATGTATTGATTGATGGTAATGTTTTACATAGCATAGATATGGAGATATCAAATCAATAATATGGGCACATGTTAGAGAACATGGGGTTGGATAGACCCGCTCCGAGACACTGCTGAGAGTGTTATCTTAGAAGTGTCATCAGGATGTAGTCTCGAGTGATATACCTATACGATCCTTTGACCTAAGATTCTTTTTGATTCTTAGCATGCGTAATTGTATACTTTGGGGCTATCAAACGCTTCGCCATAATAGGGGAGCTATAAAGGTAGCTTATGGGTATGCCATGAAACATGACATGAGATGTAAGAGATCAAGATGGAATTTGCCCCTCCTTGATAACGGGAGAGATATCTCTGGGCCCTTCGGTGTGGATGGATAAGGAAAAGTACATGGCCATGCCAAAGTGATTAAAGAGTTAATCACGAATTATATCCATTACATTGACGAGTGAATTTGTCGAGCGATCACAAGGGTGGCATGCTTCTCGCCTTGAGCTTGACTGATATCGTGTGGCAAAGGGATCCTATGTGAGTGTATTAAGGTTCAGCTGATTCGATCATTGTGTACATTCGGGGATCAATATGTGCTGCTAGGTACCGCTATTGACCTGTGGTCTGGGGAAAGGGTTCTCCGGGACCGCGGCCGACTTGTACATGAGCCTAATGGGTCACACACTTAATGGGTTGGATCATGTTTGATGGATTGGATCCATTAGTGTGTTCATGCAGATTTGGATCCTCTGGCATCTTAATGGATTTCTATTGTAGAAGATCCATTAGCACGAGTCCTAGTAGGCTTCTATCATAGAAGGCTCATTAGATCGCTCTATATAAAGGAGGCGTGCGGCGTGCGGCGTAAGAGTCTCCCCACCACGAGCCCTAGCAGTCGCCACATCCCACTACCCTTAAAACCCTAGTCACACAGGTGCGAGCACACCAAATACAGAGTGTTCCCACCTCTAAGTGTGGATACAGAGAGACGCTGTCGCCAAGGCCGGCGCCGACGATTCGACGGCTACATCAACTCAGACGACTATGATGACGCTGTTGTGACGGCAACCCGCAACGAGGAGAAGTTGTACCACGCGCGCTCGACCACGCAAGCGTGCAACCTCTGCGAGTGTAAAACTATCATGATAGCCGTGTCCACGGTCAGGGCCAGACGACGAGGGCCTCATTGGTACTTCTTATCTTTGTTTTCTAAATGGTGTTTTAAAGGAAAACCACGATCGGTGTCGTGTGTTTTGATTTTTCTCCTCATAGTAGGTGCTATGGCGATGGCGATAATTACGGTGGGTGCAGTGAGTAGCTAGGATTGGGCAAAACCGTAGAGGCGAGTTTAAAAATACTTCAAAGATTTGTTTTCCTCAACTCATTTCAAATCATTTTTATAAAACCTTAGGAAAGACTTGCAAAACTGGCTTTATGCAAAAGAACATTTACCCCTCCTTGTTAAGCCCTAGTTGCATTTAGTCAGCCTTGCTTGTTGAGTATAAAGTATACTCACCCTCGCCTTTTATGCAAGGCTGCTCATTCCAACGAGCAGGTTGCGACACCGAGGAAGAAGTGTATGACGGGGACTTCGCCGAAGGAGTTCAAGATGAAGACTACTCCGACGTCTAGGGCGCATCCATCAGACATACCGGTGGAGTTGCGTTGGGTTTTCCATTTGGAGTTGAACTATGTTATTTGAATTTCCGCTGCTAGGCCATGAAGCCTAAACTTTGTAATAATTATGAGACTCGATGTAATAAAGTACTTTTTCGTTGAATGGTGATGATCCAAGCTGTATATCGTGTGTACTAGCTACTTGATCCGAGGACTAAATGCGGGTAAGACACGGCGAGGATTCGACTCGATTTTGGGTCCCGACATGGCCATTCCTCCATCCGGGCATCCTCTGGCGTCCCTCTGGTGACTCGGGGTGCACGGGCGGCCAATGCTAACGATAGAATAAGCGATTTAGATTTTTGCTCATTGGACAAATTCCGTGGGTTACACACCATTTTTAGCCCGTTTTCAAGAATTTTTTTCGTGGGTGTTCCTGCCCCGCGTCGTCCATTCCTTCCATCCCGGTATCCTCGTAGCGTCCCTCCTAGTGACTCGGGGTGCACGGGCGCTTGTTATAACGATAGAATAAGCGATTTAGATTTTTTTCTCATCAGACGACTTCCGTGGGTTATAGGTCACTATTTTTAGCCTGTTTTCATGAATTTTTTCATGGGTGCTCCGGCCCCGTGTCGGCCATTGCCTCCATCCAGGTATCCTCCTGGTGGTGACTCGGGGTGCCTAGATGCATTTGTAATAGTTGAATAAGCGATTTAGATTTTTCCATGTCGGACGTCTTAGTGGGCTATAGCACACCATTTTGCTTTGTTTTCATGAATTTTTTCATGGACGCTCCGGCTCCGCGTCGGCCATTCCCTCCATCCGGGCAACCTCCTGGCGTCCCTCCTAGTGACCTGTGGCGTCCAGATGCCCCGACACGATAAAATAAGGGCGAATTTTTCTCATCGAGCAGCGCCCGTGAGCTATTGCCCATCGTTTTTACCTGTTTTCATGAATTTTTTCATAGGTGCTCTGATTGATGATATGCCTAGTGGCGACCATGTGAGATGATTTTATCATACGTCTATGTTCATGTACCTGTCAGTTCCATGAATAAATGCCACTCCTTTGTCCATTGAGTATGACTTGATTGTGAAACACATTGGTTATATGATATTATTCTAGCGTTCCTGGTCACATATCATTATATGGGACAATAGTAATTGACCAGCACATGTATTGATTGATGGTAATGTTTTACATAGCATAGATATGGAGATATCAAATCAATAATATGGGCACATGTTAGAGAACATGGAAATTTGGATAGACCGCTCAAGAGACTTCTTTGAGATTGTTATCTTAGAAGTGTCATCGAGATATAGTCTCGAGTGATATACCTATCTCGATCCTTTGACCTAAGATTCTTTTTGATTCTTAGCATGCGTGATGTATACTTTGGGGCTATCAAGCGCCGCCATAATAGGGGAGCTATAAAGGTAGCTTATGGGTATGCCATGAAACATGGCGTGAGATGTAAGAGATCAAGATGGAATTTGCCTCCTTGATAGCGGGAGAGATATCTCTGGGCCCTTGATTGTGGATGGATAAGGAAAAGTACATGGCCATGCCAAAGTGATTAAAGTTAATCACGAATTATATCCATTACATTGTGAGTGAATTTGTCGGCGATCACAAGGGTGGCATGCTTCTCGCCTTGAGCTTGGCGATATCGTGTGGCAAAGGGATCCTATGTGAGTGTATCAAGGTTGGTGATTCGATCATTGTGTACATTCGGGGTCAATATGTCTGCTAGGTACGCTATTGACACGTAGTGCAGGGAAAGGGTTCTCGGGACCGCGGCCGACTTGTACATGAGCCTAATGGGTCACACACTTAATGGGTTGGATCATGTCTGATGGATTGGATCCATTAGTGTGTTTATGCAGATTTGGATCCTCTGGCATCTTAATGGATTTCTATTGTAGAAGATCCATTAGCACGAGTCCTAGTAGGCTTCTATCATAGAAGGCTCATTAGATCGCTCTATATAAAGGAGGCGTGGGGCGTGCGGCGTAAGAGTCTCCCGCCCGAGCCTAGCGATCGCCCGTCCACTACCCCTAAAACCCTAGCCGCGCGCGTGGGTGCTATACACCCGGTAGCGCAGATGTTCCACCTCGGAAGTGTGGATACCGTAGAGACGTCGTCGCTCTCGCGTCGGTCTTGTCGATTCGATCGGCTACATCAATATCGACTATGATGGCGTTCTTTGTGGCGGTAACCATAGCGAGGAGAAGTTGTACTGCGTCGCTTTCGACTCGTGCGATTAACTTGAACAAGCGGGGAGCTTCGCCCACTCTACTTCATGCTAACGTGCTCCAAGGGTGTAACATCCTCTTTTTTTTCAAAAATAAAAATCATATGCATTGCATCTCATGAAAGTTTATTTAGATATTAAAAGTATTTAAAAATGAGTATGTTCCTAATTAAAAGCTTTTGCGAGAAAAAATCAAAACCTTTCAAAACCTAAGCTGCATAACCTTGTTAATTAAAGTTTTATAAAAGGTTTATTGGAACAAGTAAATGGTAAATAATAATTTTACTAATTTTTTCAAATACTATTTTACAATATAAGCATCAATTAATGATTTACTTGTAATTTAAAAATAAAATAAACTAAAATTATGGAATCTATAAATTATCTGTCTCTCTTGCAAGTGGGCCCCACCTATTTTCTTTTCTTCCTTTCTTTTCTCCTTTCCTATTTTCTTTTCTCTCTCTTCCTCCTTTCTTTCTTCTTCCCGAAATTCTTCTCGGTCTCCTATTTCCAAAGAACGAAATCTTCCCAACCCCTATCTTGATCTTTCCCTAGAAATCCGCCCCAAAACTTGGCAAAATTGGTTTCCTTGATCGTGGGAATCAATCCATACCGGATCGATCTCTCTTTCCATAAAATCCTCCCAAATCGCTATATAAACCCTAGCCACACTCCCTCGCCCTTGCCTCTCTGCGCAATTAAATGGCAGTGAGCTCCTCGGCCGAACCCTCAAGGCGTCCTTCCTCTCTCCCGTGAACTCATCTGCCTTTCGGCCGGAGAATCGTCGTCGAGCCCCAATTTCGGCCTTGAAGGAAATTTCTTATCTCCCGCCGCCACCCGTTCTTCGCCAAATTAAATAAATCGCTTGCCGGGTGATGCTCCATGATCTCTGAGTCGCATGTTGTATGGGTGTTTGCGGTAGAAAAATTTTGTTTTCGGCTAGTGTAGCATCGCGTTCTCCTTCAACTCTGGCCCTATGTCGGCATTCCCTCCATCCGAGCATCCTCCTAGCGTCCCTCCTGGTGACTCGGGGTGCCTGGACACGCTGTAATAGTTGAATAAATGATTTAGATTTTTCATCGTCGGTCGACTTCCGTGGGCTATAACACACCGTTTTTAGCCTGTTTTCATTAATTTTTCATGGGCGCTCCGGCCCCGCATCGGCCATTCCCTCCATCCGAACATCCTCCTAGACCGCCGTACTAGTCGCAGTAGCGGCCGTTAAATAAAACTTGTTCACATCGCAAGGTAGAATACGATTCTGCGCTTAACTTATTTTTGCAGAGAATGATGTGAATGGTATGGCTCCCTTGTGTGTATGTGATGCATTAATGTAATTTTCATAGCTTGCGTGCTATGGTTAATTGTAGCTTGAGCTACCATGTTATTGTATAACAGCCTGCGTGCCGATTTGTGATGCTTCATATCCTCATGTAATTTGTCACTAGCTATCATGTGTAGTAGCTTGGTGTATTATCATGGAGGCTTCTAGCATGGTGACTCGGTGGGCAGGAAGCGCGACGATGGAGATCGGAACGCCACGGGCCATACTATTTCACAAGTCAATATGATTGTTTGTGATGATTCCTGTCATGCTATTCCTTCATATTTCGTATTTGGTGGATATGATTTTTATATGATAGAATAGTTTCCCTCGAAAAATTAAGAGTTTGATGCCCTTCCAATAGCTGCACCCATAAGGTCTTGTACGTTAATTGGCAGTTTCAGCATACAGCAGGGTGCAATTAATTTCCTTGACCATTGGGTGAAGTCGGACTTCACACGCATAGTATTGGTTTACTTGTCGAGGCTACCAAAATGTTTTTGGGCCGCAGGGCATGGTGTTGGGAGCCGGGGCATTGGATGCCACCCAACGAACAAGAATCACATACGATGTGATTGGCAAGGGGTTGCCTACCTATGTCACTTAGTCCTAGGAGTCGCCTCCGCACACTAGATCTTTGAATAACTATGGATCTTGTCCTACTAAAATGCACCAGAGGAAAAGTGATTTTAATGGGAGCATCTTTTATTAAAACTGTTTAATGGAAGATTAACATGAACATTGTGCTAAGACTTTGCTTTTATTACTATTGTAGATGCCACCTAATACTATCAATAATTTTGGTATTAACTTGCGATCGATTCTGGAGAGAGAAGCTCTCTGGAACGAATTTCATTGATTGGTATCGTAACTTGAGAATTGTTCTCAAGCAAGAGAAAAAGGAATATGTCATTGAGGAGCCATATCCTGAGGAACTAGCTGATGATGCTACTGCTGCTGAACGACGTGTTTATGAGAAGCATGTCAATGATGAGGTTGATGCTGACTGTCTCATGATTGCTACTATAAACTCTGAGCTTCAAAAGCAATATGAGAACTAGCCTATGCTATGATCACAGGCCTTCGTAGCATGTTTGAGAACCAAGCTAGGGCTGAGAGATACTCAATCTCAAAAGCTCTGTTTGCGTGCAAACTAGCTGAAGATAGTCCTGTGAGTCCTCATGTGATCAAGATGATTGGTTACATTGAGAACTTGGAGAAACTGGATTCCCCCTTAAGCCAAGAGTTGGCCACTAATGTGATTCTCCAGTCACTTCTTGCAAGCTTCGAGTCTTTCATTATGAACTTTCATATGAATGGCATGGAGAAAAACATGTCTGAACTGCATGGGATGCTTAAGACAGCAGAGGAAAGCATCAATAAAAGCAATAATCATGTGATGATGGTCCAAAAGGATGGTGGTAAGAAAAGGAAGCGTGGGCAAAAGGAAAGGGTAAGGATGTGATCGCGAACCCAAAACCTAAGCGTGATGGTAAGACCAAGGGTGGTCCTGCTGCTTCCGATAAGTGTCACTACTGCCATAAGCCTGGTCATTGGCGTAGGAACTGCAAGAAATATCTGGAGGATAAAAAGAATGGAACTTTGGTTTCCACTTCAGGTATTAATGTTATAGAAATTAATATTGCTACTTGTCCTAACAAGTCATGGGTATTTGATACCGGATCGATGATTCACACTTGCAAATCATTGCAGGGACTAAGAAGGACTAGAAGTTGTGCAAGTGGTGAGGTGGAATTTCGCGTCGGAAATGGTGCAAAGGTTGCTGCAGTGGTCATTGGCATTTATCCCTTATTTACCTTTAGGATTAGTTTTGGAATTAAATAATTGTTATTACATTTCAGCTTTGAGCAGAAACATTATCTCTTCTTCATGTTTGGAAGAAGATGGTTTTGAATTTGTAATAAAGAACAAACGTTGTTCAATTTATTTCAATGGTATGCTCTATGGTTATTGTTCATTATTGAATGAGCTATATGTGCTAGATCTTGAAGATAAATTTGTCTATAATGTTAATGCAAAAAGGCTTAAAATAAATGATTTTAATCACACTTATTTATGGCATTGTCGCGGAGACCACATAAATGAGAAACGCGTGCAGAGGCTCCATAGAGATGGTCTTCTTGATTCATTTGATTTCGAATCATTTGACACATGCGAATCTTGTTTACTTGGCAGATGACTAAGACGCCATTCACTGGTTCAAGTGAGAGGGCTAGGGAATTGTTGGCCCTAGTACATATGGATGTATGTGGACCAATGAGCGTTGTGGCTAGAGGTGGATTTCAGTACTTCATCACTTTTACTGATGACTTTAGTAGATATGGCTATATCTATTTGATGAAGCATAAGTCTGAATCTTTTAAAAAGTTCAAGGAGTTTCAGAATAAAATATAAAATCATCTAGGCAAGACAATCAAATTTCTGCGATCTGATTGTAGAGGTGAATATTTGAGTCATGAGTTTAATGATCATCTTAAGAATTGTGGAATTGTTTCACAATTGACTTCGCCAGGGACGCCTCAATTGCATGGTGTGTCTGAATGGAGGAATCGGACTTTGTTGGACATGATTCGATCTATGATGAGTCAAACTGATCTTCCGTTATCTCTTTGAAGACTTGCTCTAGATACTGCTGCGTTCACCTTAAATAGGGTTCCATCAAAATCCGTAAATAAGACACCACATGAGATGTGGAAAGGGAAACGTCTCGATTTGTCTTACCTAAAGATTTAGGGCTGTGAGGCTTATGTTAAACATTCGATGTTAGATAAGATCCACGCCAAATCGGTCAAGTGCTTCTTTGTAGGGTACCCGAGATCTGTAGGGTATTACTTTTATAACCGGGAGGAGGGCAAAGTGTTTGTCGCCCGGAATGGTGTCTTTTTGGAAAAGGAGTTTTTCAAAAGAGCCAGTGGGAGCAAGGTGCAACTCGAAGAAATTCGGGAAACATCTGAAAATGTTTCAGCTCCTACTGATCCACATGAGGAGATGCAAAGCATTGCAGAACCTATGGAAGAGGCACCAGTCCCATGAAGGTCTACAAGGGCAATCCGCGCTCCTGAGAGGTATATGTTCCTCGTTACGGAGCAACGCAACATTTTATTGTTAGACAATGATGAGCCCAAGGACTATACGGAAGCGATGGTGGGACCAGACTCTTTGAAATGGCTGGAGGCCATGAGATCCGAAATAAAGTCCATGCATGATAATCAAGTTTGGGACTTGGTTGATCTGCCTGATGGTGTGAAAACCATTGAGTGCAAATGGGTGTTTAAGAAAAAGATAGATACCGATGGAAACATTTACATCTATAAGGCACGGTTGGTGGCAAAAGGCTATAAGCAAATTTATGGTGTCGACTATGATGAAACTTATTCGCCTGTAGCTATGTCGAAGACTATCCGGATCATGCTAGCGATTGCCGCATTTCACGACTATGAGATACGTCAAATGGATGTCAAAACAGTTTTCCTAAATAGAAACCTAAGTGAGGATGTGTACATGACACAACCCGAAGGTTTTGACGACCATAAGAATGTTGGCAAGGTGTGCAAGCTTCAGAAGTCCATTTATGGACTGAAGCAGGCATCTCGGAGTTGGAATCTTTGTTTTGATGAAGTGGTCAAAGAGTTTGGCTTCGCCAAGAATGAAGAGGAGCCTTGCATTTACAAGAAGGCAAGTGGGAGCACAATTGTATTTCTGGTCTTGTATGTGGATGACATTCTATTGATTGGAAATGATATTCCAATGTTAGAAGCTGCTCAATCTTATTTGAGAAAATGTTTCTTGATGAAAGACTTGAGAGATGCAGCTTACATTTTGGGCATAAAGATCTATAGAGATAGATCAAGGAGGCTAATTGGATTACGCCAAAGTACGTACATTGACAAAGTTTTGAAACGGTTCAAAATGCAAAATTCCAAGAAAGGTTTCCTGCCAATATCACATGGTGTTAGTCTTAGCAAGTCTCAGTGTGCTTCGACACCTGATGAGCTGGATAGAATGAGTAGGATTCCATATGTCTCCGCTGTTGGATCCATCATGTACGCCATGTTGTGTACACGCCCAGATGTTTCTTATGCTTTAAGTGTTACGAGCAGGTACCAATCAAATCCAGGTGAGAGTCATTGGATGGCTGTAAAGACCATTCTCAAGTACTTGCGAAGGACTAGAGATATGTTCTTGATCTTTGGAGGTGAAGAAGAGCTCGTCGTAAAGGGTTACCTGATGCTAGCTTCCAAACCGATAGAGATGATTCATGATCGCAATCCGGTTTTGTACTCTGTCTCAATGGTGGGGCAGTGAGTTGGAAAAGTTTCGAGTAAGAGACAGTAGCTGATTCCACGATGGAGGCTAAGTATATTGCAGATTCTGAAGCTACAAAGGAGGCTGTTTGGATCAGAAAATTTGTTTCTGAGTTAGGAGTTGTCGCTAGTGCATCCTGTCCAGTGGACCTCTATTGTGACAATAGTGGTACCATTGCACAAACGAAGGAGACTAGGTCTCACCAAAATCCAAACACATACTCAGGCGTTATCACCTCATCCTAGAGATCATCGATAGAGGAGATGTGAAGATTTGCAAAGTGCACACGGATCTGAATGTCGCCGATCCACTGACAAAACCTCTTTCGCAACCGAAGCATGAGGCACACATAAGAGCCATGGGTATTAGATAGTTGCATGATACACTCTAATGCAAGTGGGAGATTGTTGGTGATATGCCCTAAAGGCGATCATATGAGATTATTGTATCATACGTCTATGTACTTGTCAGTTTCATGAATAAATGCCACTCCTTTGTCCATTGAGTATGACTTGATTGTGAAACATATTGGTTATATGATATTAGTCTAAACGTTCCCTAGTCACATATCATTATATGGGACAATAGTAATCTGACCAGCACTTGTATTGATTGATGGTAATATTTTACATACCATAGATATGGAGATATCAAATCAATAATATGGACACATGTTAGAGAACATGGGGCTGGATAGACCCGCTCTGAGACACATGTTAGAGAACATGAGCCTAATGGGTCACACACTTAATGGGTTGGATCATGTCTGATGGATTGGATCCATTAGTGGGTTTATATGGATTTGGATCCTCTGGCGTCATAATGTATTTCTATTGTACAAGATCCATTAGCGCGAGTCCTAATGGGCTTCTATCATAGAAGGCCCGTTAGTGCTCTCTATATAAAGGAGGCGTGGGGGCATGCGGCGTAAGAGTTTCCCCACCACGAGCCCTAGCCACCGTCACGTCCCACTGCCCCTAAAACCCTAGCCGTGCGCGTGGGTGCTAGCACACCAGCGAGCGGTGTTCTCACCCCGGACATGTGGATACCGTAGAGACGTCGTCGCTCTCGCGTCGGTGCTGATTGATTCGATCGGCTACATCAACTGTACGACTACGACGACTTTTTTGTGACGGCGATCCACGACAAGGAGAAGTTGTACCACGTCATGTTCGACTACGTACAGTGCTTCAGAGCACGCGGGGAGGCTTCACCCACTCTACTTCCGCTGCTAACGTGCTTCAAGGGTAATGCTCCATGATTTCTGACTTGCATGTTGCTTGTGTATTCGCGGTAGAATAATTTTGTTTTCGACTAACGTAGCACCGCGTTCTCCTTCAGCTCCGGCCCTGCGTTGGCATTACCTCCATCCGGGCATCGTCCCGGTGCATCGGGGTGCCTGGATGCGCTGTAACAGTTGAATAAACGATTTAGATTTTTCCTCGTCGGACGACTTCGTGGGCAATAGCACACCGTTTTTAGTCTATTTTCACTAATTTTTCATTTGGCTCTAGCCCCGCGTCGGCCATTCCCTCCATCCGGGCATCCCCCTGGCGTCCCTCCTGTTGACTCGGGGAGCCTGGACGATGCTGTAAGAGTAGAATAAACGATTTAGATTTTTCCACATCGGACGACTTCCATGGGCAATAGCACACCGTTTTTAGCCTGTTTTCATGAAATTTTCATGGGTGCTCCGGCCCCGCGTCTTCCATTCCTTCAATCCCGGCATCCTCCTAGCATCCCTCCTGGTGACTCGGGACGCATGGACGCCGCTGTAACTGTACAATTAACGATTTAGATTTTTCCTCATCGGACGACTTCCGCGGGTTATAGCACAGTGTTTTTAGCCCGTTTTCATGAATTTTTTTCAAGGGTGCTCTGGCCCCGCGTCGTCCATTCCTTCCATCCCGGTATCCTCCTGGCGTCCCTCCTAGTGACTCGGGTGCCTGGACGCCGCTGTAACAATAGAATAAACAATTTAGATTTTTCCTCATCGGATGACTTTCGTGGGCTACGGCACACCGTTTTTAACCTATTTTCATGAATTTTTTTCATGGGTGCTCCGGCCCCGCGTCGGCCATTCCCTCCATCCGGGCATCCTCCTGGCGTCCCTCCTAGTGACTCGGGGTGCCTAGACGCTGCTGTAACAGTTGAATAAACGATTTAGATTTTTCCTCATCGGATGACTTCCATGGGCTGTAGCACACCTTTTTAGCCTATTTTTATGAATTTTTTCAAGGGCGCTCCGGCCCTGCGTCGACCATTCCCTCCATCCGGGCAACCTCCTGGCGTCCGTCCTGGTGACCCGTGATGTCCGGACGCCCCCGGCACGGTAAAATAAAGGACATAGATTTTCCTCATCGGACGACACGCGTGTGCTATTGCACACCGTTTTTAGCCTATTTTCATGAATATTTTCATTGGTGCTCTGGCCCCGCGTCGGCCATTTCCTCCATCCCGGCATCCTCCCGGCGTCCCTCCTAGTGACTCGGGGTGCCTGGATGACGCTGTAACAGTAGAATAAACGATTTAGATTTTTTCTCATCGGACGACTTCCGTGGGCTATAGCACACTGTTTTTAGCCTGTTTTCATGAATTTTTCATAGGCGCTCCGTCCCCTTGTCGGCCATTCCCTCCATCCGGGCATTCTCTTAGCATCCCTCCTAGTGACTCGGGATGCCTGGATGACGCTGTAACAGTAGAATAAACGATTTAGATTTTTCCTCATCGGACGACATCCGTTGGCTATAGCACACCGTTTTTAGCCTGTTTTCATGAATTTTTTCATGGGTTCTCTGTTCCCGTGTCGTCCATTCCTTCCATCCCAGCATCCTCGTGGCATCCCTCGTGGTGACTCTGGGCGCATGGACACCGCTGTAATAGTAGAATAAACGATTTAGATTTTTCCTCATCGGATGACTTCCGTGGGTTGTGGCACACCGTTTTTAGCCTGTTTTCATGAATTTTTTTCATGGGTGCTCCGGCCCCGCGTCGTCCATTCCATCCATCCCGGTATCCTCCTGGCGTCCCTCCTAGTGACTTGGGGTGCCTGGACGCCGCTGTAACAATAGAATAAATGATTTAGATTTTTCCTCATCGGACGACTTCCATGGGCTACATCAGAATTTTTTAACTTGTTTTCATGAATTTTTTCACGGTGCTCCTGCCCCGCGTTGGCCATTCTCTCCATCTGGGCATCCTCTTGGCGTCCCACCTGGTGACTCGTGGCGTCCGGACGCCCCCGGCACGGTAAAATAAAGGACATAGATTTTTCCTCGTCGGACGACACCCGTGGGCTATAGCACACCGTTTTTAGCCTGTTTTCATGAATATTTTCATGGGTGCTCCGGCCCCGCGTCGGCCATTCCCTCCATCCTGGCATCCTCCTGCCGTCCCTCTTGTTGACTCGGGGTGCCAGGACGACGCTCTAACAGTAGAATAAACGACTTAGATTTTTTTGTCTTCGGACGACTTCCGTGGGCTATATAGCACACCGTTTTTAGCCAGTTTTCATGAATTTTTTTCATGGGTGCTCCGGACCCGCGTCATTCCATCCATCCGGGCATCCTCCTAGCATCTATCCTGGTGACTGGGGGTGCCTGGACGCGCTGTAACAGTTGAATAAACGATTTAGACTTTTTCTCATCGGACGACTTCCGTGGGCTATAGCACACCGTTTATAGCCTGTTTTTATGAATTTTTTCATGGGCGTTTCGTTGACTCGTCGGCCATTCCCTCCATCCTGGCATCCTCCTAGCGTCCCTCCTGTTGACTCGGGGTGCCCGGATGACGCTGTAACAGTAGAATAAACGAATAAGATTTTTCCTCATCGGACGACATCCGTGGGCTATAGCACACCGTTTTTAGCCTATTTTCATGAATTTTTCAGGGGTTCTCCGGCCCCGCGTCGTCCATTCCTTCCATCCCAGCATCCTCCTGGCGTCCCTCCTGGTGACTCGGGGTGCCTGGACGCCGCTGTAACAGTAGAATAAACGATTTTGATTTTTCTCATCAGACAACATCCATGGGTACACTGTTCTTAGCCTGTTTTCATGAATTTTTTCATGGTGCTCCAGCCCCGCTGGCCATTCCCTCCATCCGGGCATCCTCCTGACATCCCTCCTGGTGACTCAGGGTGCCTAGACGCTGCTGTAACAGTTGAATACATGATTTAGTTTTTTCCTCGTCGGACGACTTCCGTGGGCTACAGCACACCATTTTGAGCCTATTTTCATGAATTTTTTCATAGGCGCTTGGGCCCTGCGTCGGCCATTCCTCCATCCGGGCATCCTCCGGGCATCCCTCCTGGTGACTCGGGGTGCCTAGAAGCCACTGTAACAGTTGAATAAATGATTTGGATTTGTCCTCGTCGATGATTTCTGTGGGCTATAGCACACCATTTTTTGCCTGTTTTCATGAATTTTTTCAAGGGCGCTCGGGCCCTGCGTCGGCCATTCCCTCCATCTGGGCATCCTCCTAGCGTCTCTCCTGGTGACTCGGGATGCTTGGACGATGCTCCGGCCCCGCGTCGGCCATACCCTCCATCCCGGCATCCTCCTGGCGTCCCTCCAGGTGACTCGGGGTTCCTGGACGACGTTTTAACAGTAGTGTCGGTGAGTAGAACAGGAGCACTTGCACTCTCGTAAGAGCTCTAGTTCCCGGCGGTAGTTCTCCGCACCCAGGTAACTGTAGGAACACACACACATAGTGCCTTGAACACTTATTGTACTCGAGGCCCGGGTTTTCCAAAGCTCGGACTTCACCCCATTGTACTCGTTTAAGCTCGGCATTAATCGAAGACTGGACGTAGGGCTGTTATCCCGCAGTGGAGGCCTGAACGAGGATAAAACACTCATGTCATCACCCCCAGCGATCCGGTCTCGACACGTCCGACCGCGTCGAGACTAGGTCTTTTCCTTCGGCAGCGTCCGGCCAGGCGGCCGGGCCTCGGTCCGGGTGACAGGGCCACCTTCGGGCCTCGCACCCCCCTTCCCTCGCTTGTTGGCGCTGCGGAGGCTCGCCTCCCAGTCGCTGACAGCTGGCGCCCTCCTTGGGGCCCGATTGCGGTCTTCTTCCCTCGATCGAGTCGAGGATGGCCTTGTTGTCTTACGACGATATTGATACCATGGACCTCAACTACGACGATCGCGACAATCTCGACAACGTCGACGAGTCGTATGAGGAGTGGCAGGCTGGTATCCTCGCCGGAGCTCAGTCCGACGAGATGGAGGTGGAAGAAACACCCGTCTCGGAAGTAGCTGTTTGCTCCCCAGCTTTGCCTGGCACTTCGCTGACTCACGTCAGCGAATCCCTCATGGAAGGACTGGAGGCACCGCCACTCGTGCCACATCCGGACGGACCGCGCGTATTCGCGGCCACGTCCGAAGGAGGACGATCTGTGCATGCAATCGCACCCGCCCCGCGAGGCCGGCGGACGGCGTGAGCCCATGGCAGTTGAGGGTGCCGATGGCACCGCCTCCGTGGGCGACACCAACATGTCTCCTTCGCGGGAGCCTGCCTCACGTCATGTCTTTGCGGCATCAGGCGGGGCAACCCCGCACCAGCCACGTGCTGACCCAAGCGGAGAGCACCAGCGGCGTGAGGCCGCTCGGAGCCTCTTTGCTGGGTCAGTTGGGTGAACCTTGGCGGATATCCGCCGTGGCCTGCTGGCCGACACACCGCCAAGCTACACGCCGCAAGATTCGCCCACCACTACCATCACCAACCCAAAGGTCTTTGCGCGATCGGCAAAAGGTTAAGGCGATTGTCCAGGTCATGCGTGACCTGGAGAAGGACCCGCGAGGGTTCACCATGGCCGACCTAGGCACCGCGGTCACTGACGGCCTAGAGGAGCTCGCCGGGGATCTCGGCGAGCACCTCGAGCCCAATCGCACTGATGGTTCCTCAAGGCGGCGCGAGCGTTGATCGCCAAGCGACATCCGTCCACGCCCACAGGGACGGCGCTCCTGGCGCACCCCGGTGGTGTTTTTCCGCCTCGGGCGCTTCGGCGGGAGGCCTCCGTTAAACTCGCGGGGCCGTCCCTGGATGCCCGGCCTTCTCCCAAGCTTTGCGCGAAGCCCCCTGGCCTCGCAAGTTTAAGCCCGGGAGCATTGAGAAGTTCGACGGGAGCAAGAATCCCGACGAATATCTCGCTGTCTATACTACCGCCATCCTGGCCGCAGGCGGTAGTGAGGCCATTATGGTCAACTATTTCTTTACCGTCTTGGAGGGAATGGCCCGAACCTGGCTCTTCAACCAGCGCCGAGGTTAGATACACAGCTGGGAACAGCTGCAGGAGGAGCTCCGGACAAACTTCTAGGGCTGCTACGCGCGCCCTGGCAAGCCCCATGACCTCAAGCTTGTGGTCCAAAGGGCGGGAGAGGGCCTGCAGGACTACGTCCGTAGGTTCGTCCAGGTGCGCAACACCATTCCGTCGATCTCCGACGAGGCCATCGTTGAGGCCTTCAAGGAGGGAGTGCGGAATACCCGTTTCACCGAGGAACTTGAGCTCCATCCGGTCCACACCGCAGCCGATTTGTTTCGTGCTGCGGAAGGATACATCAACGCCTCCGAGGGAGGACGGAGAAGAAGGCGGCGGCCCGGACTGGCACGGATGCCAAGAAGGGTGACGCCGAGAAGAAGAAGAAGAAGAAGAAGAAGAAGAAGAAGAAGAAGGAGCCTGCCATCCCCAACTACGTCGCGGCGGTAGAGCCTGAGAGGCCCGCTCCTCCTGAGCGGCCGCCTCCGCGGCTAGCCCGCCCGGCAGTGGCGGAACGGCCGGGCGCGAGCGAGGCGAAGCGGCTCCCGGCCTCGGCCTCGACCAGCCCAGGGGGCCAACCCTCCGAACAACCGCTACTGCCTTCTCCAATGGCAGTATGGCCATGACCTGCGTAACTTGCAGGACGTGGGCCGCGCGGTTGGAGGATTTCTACGCCGGGCGTGGGCCCATGCCCGAGCTCCCCGATCATGGGGTGCCGGACGACCGGGCGCCCGGCGCCCTGGCGACGCCTTCCAGGAGGCTCACGCACACGTCGCCGTGATCTTCGGCGGCGCTTCCGCCTATAGCTCGCGACGCGAGCTTAAGGCCGCTGCCCGGGAGGTTTACCTCCTCGAGAAGGGTAAGCCCGGAGACGCACCCCTGCGGTGGTCTCACCAATCGATCACATTCTCTGGGGATGATTGTCCCCCCCGGAATGACTAGGCCCCAGCGCTTGCCGCTGGTGCTCTGTCCCACCATCAGCAACACGCGAGTCGATTGCGTGTTGGTAGATGGTGGGAGCTCGTCCTTGAGCAGATGCAGGTCCCGCGGTCCAAGGTCAAGGACATAGCCATTCCCTTCCATGGCATTGTCCCTGGGTCATCCCTACAGCCGATCGGGCAGATCGTGCTACCCATGACGTTTGGGACCCCCAGAACTTTCGGACGGAGTACGTCACCTTCGAGGTGGTGGACTCCGAGCTTCCATACAACGCCATCCTCGGACACCCCGCGCTGTCCAAGTTCAGGCGGCCACCCACCGCGGCTACCACTGCCTGAAGATGCCGGCCCCCCACGGGGTCATCACGATCAAGGGCAGCCACAAGGCTGCAATGTCCTATGACGAGAGCGCCTTGGCCATGGTCGGACAGCTTCCCGAGCGCGGCCCGGCCAAGGCCGAACGGCTGCCAGTCCGCCCCAAGGTGGCCCTGCAGCCGCAGGAACCCACCAAGGCAGTCCCCCTCTCCGAGGATGACCCAGCCAAGGTCGTTCACGTAGGGGTCAACCTCGAGTCCAAATAGGAACTCGAGCTCGTCACCTTCCTCCGTGCTAACGCAGACGTGTTCGCGTGGGAACCGTCCCGACATGCCCGGGATCCCAAGGGAGGTCATGGAGCACAAGCTAGCTATTCAGCCCGACAAAAAGCCTGTCAGACAGGCCCTACGGCGCTTCCCAAAGTGGAAGGCCGACATCATCCAGGAGCAACTTGTCAAGCTCCTCCAAGCCGGCTTCATCCGAGAAGTCGAGCATTCCGACTGGCTAGCTAATCCGGTCGTCGTCAAGAAGAAGGGCCGGAAGTGGCGAATATGCGTCGACCATCGTGACCTCAACACCGCCTGCCCCAAGGATAATTTTCCCTTGCCGCGCATAGACCAACTGGTCGGCGCAACGGCGGACTCGACGCTCATAAGCTTCCTGGACGCCTACTCCGGCTATCACCAGATCACGCTGGCAAGGGAAGACGAAGAGAAGACTGTCTTCGTAACACCTTTTGATACCTTCTGCTACATGACCATGTCCTTCGGTCTAAAGAACGCGGGAGCCACGTTCCAGTGACTAATGCAGAAGATGGTCCCTGATTAGATAGGGCACAATGTAGAGGTTTACGTAGACGATGTTGTTGTAAAAAGCAAAGTCCCACAGGACCATGTGACCGACCTTCAGAAAACTTTTGCTAATCTTAGAAAGCATCAAGTTAAGCTGAATCCTGAAAAATGTGTCTTTGGTGTCCGGTCTGGGATGTTGCTTGGCTATGTGATAGGAAAGGCGAGCATCGGGGCAAACCCCGTGAAAATCGAGGCCATCGAGAATATGAGGTCGCCAACCTACACCAAGGAGGTGCAAGCCCTCACCGGGCGGATGGCATCTCTCAGCTGATTCATATCTCGTCTCAGCGAGCGCAGTGCACCTTTCTGTAAGATCCTGCGCAAGCACGATGGTTTCGAATGGACGGAAGAAGCCGAAGCTGCTTTCAGCGAGTTAAAGCGTTACCTGTCCACGTCTCCCATCCTAGCCACACCAAAGCTCGGGGAAGCCCTACTCCTCTATTTGGCGGTTGCCCCGCAGGCTGTAAGTGTTGTACTAGCAGTCGAACGTGAAGGCAAGCAACAACCCGTCTACTACGTAAGCGAGGTACTTCACGGGCCTAAGGAGAGGTACCCTGAGGTTCAGAAGCTCTTGTACACCTTGCTTATGGCCTCGCGAAAGTTGCGTCACTATTTCCAAGCCCATCCAATTACGGTCCAACAAGTTTCCCGTTAAAGGACATCATTCGGAACCCAGACGCGAACGGGAGGGTCGCAAAGTGGGGCAGTCGAGCTTAGTGAATTTGACATCAAGTTCGTACCCCGAACAGCAATCAAATTCCAAGTCGTGGCCGACTTCTTGGCAGAGTGGACCGTCCCGGCCGACCCTTCAGGAGGCTCGCCTGAGCTCACAAGCCAAGAAGCGCACTGGACCATGTTTTTCGATGGGTTGCGCCAATTCGAGCGATCAGGCTGCGGGTTTATTCTCATCTCCCCACAAGGAGAACAAATTTAGCATATAGTACAGCTCCATTTTCCCGCAACGAACAATGCTGCGGAGTACGAAGGCCTCCTAGCCGGCCTACGAGCATGCATTGCGCTTGGCATAAAGCGACTAATAGCGAAAGGGGATTCGAAGTTGGTCGTCTGCCAAGTAAATAAGGAGTTTTAGTGTTATGACGACTCAATGGTGCGATACTTGGCAGAAGTGAGAAAGCTGGAGAAGCACTTCACGAACTTGGAAGTGTGTTACGTTCCCAGACTGGCTAATAGCTTGGCCGATAAGCTCGCAAAGCTTGGCTCCTCACAAGAAACCGCCCCGGCGGGGGTGCTCGTGCAGCACCTACTAAAGCCCTCTATTCCCCCCGGAGAAGAGGCCCCCGAGAAGACGGTTGCCTCGACCCAAACGACCGGTACCGTTTCGTTCCTAGAGCAGCGCGACACCTGGATGACGCCATTCGTCCAGTTCTTAACGCATGGGACACTGCCACATGACACAGCTGAGAAATCCCGGCTCCAAAGACAAGCCCGACCTTACCGATTACTCGGGGCTTGTTGTACCGAAGGGGTTCTAACGGTGTACTTTGCAAGTGCGTGACCTAGAAGGAAGGCAAATTTCTCCTCCAAGACATCCATGACGGGATCTGCGGGGCCCATGCCTCTTTCAGAACCCTAGTGGGAAAAGCCTTTCGCATGGGGTACTACTGGCCCACTGCGTTGACCGACGCAAGAGAGCTAGTAAAACGCTGCCCAGCCTGCCAATATCATGCCCGGGTATCCCGCCAGCCCGCATATGAGCTGCAGACTATCCCGCTAACCTGGCCATTCTCAACATGGGGAATGGATATACTTGGTCCGTTCCCCAGAGGCCTAAAGGGCTGCACACACCTGTTCGTCGCCATCGACACTTTCACTAAGTGGATCGAGACCGAACCGGTGTCGAGCATATCCGCCCAGACGACCAAGAGGTTCCTTAAGAACAATATCGTGACCAGGTTTGGTGTCCCGAGTAAGCTGATCGCTGATAATGGGACACAGTTTACAAGCGAGCTCTTCCAGGACTACTGCGAAGAACTCGGCATGAAGGTCACCCTAGCTTCGGTAGCTCACCCACAAAGTAATGGTGCAAATTAACGCATTTAATGGGTAGATCATGCGGGCATTAAGTGACAAGTGTCTGACGCTCTTGTCGAAAGCGACACAAGCCGGGTAGAAGAACTACCCTCCGTGCTTTGGTAGCCGGACAACCTCTAACCAAGACTCTTGGCGAAACCCGCTCAGCTTGTATACGGCTTGGAGGCGGTCTTACCCGCCGGGCTAAGACTTGGTTCAGCTCGTGTTGATTTTGCAGGATAGATCGACAACAACGAGGAGCGACTGCTGGATCTCGACCTATCCAATTCCTGCCGCGAGCAAGCACTACTGCAAGTGGCAGTATACTAGCAATCCCTGCAACGGCACGCGGCTAAAAAGGTACAGACCAGACCCCTGCAAGTGGGCGACCTAGTTCTAAGACGAGTTCAGAACCTCGCTCACGCCAACAAGCTCACCCCAAGATGGGAGGGTCCGTACACGGTCATATCAGCCGCATGCCCGGGGGCTGTAAGGCTGGCTATGCCGGATGGCAGAGTCCTCAACAGCTCCTGGAACATCGCTCAACTTCGGAGGTTCTACGCCTAAGAAAAGGTAGTAAGTCTCCATTTCCCCCATATCTTCTTTCCTTTTGTTCATCCCACCATTTCCTAGAGAGCCCCCAAACTATCCTCAGTGACCCAAACTTATGATCGGGCTTGGGAGAAAGCCCGGGCCATTCCAGTACACATCGGCAGGATAGTGGCTACGCAGAAGCCAACCCTCGGGATTCCCTTGCACATGGGTAAGCCGATATCCATCGCACCTCGCAAGATCCCGTGCGAGCACACGCTTTTCGGCCCTATACCATAAGCCCGCATAAACCCGCCACAGGCCCAGGATACCTCTGGAGTCCAACGCTCTGCCTCTCGCAAAGAGATGGAGCTAGGGCCACAAGCTTCGTTCAAAAGCATACGGTCTCTAAGCCATGCCCGGGCTTCTCCTCAGAAGCTCGGACATGACTCGAGGGCTAGGGTCGATTTTTTAAAAATTGATCTCTCTAAGCCATGCCCGGGCTTCTCCTCAGAAGCTCGGACATGACTCGGGGGCTAGGGTCGATTTTTCAAAAACCTGATCTCTCTAAGCCATGCCCGGGCTTCTCCTCAGAAGCTCGGACATGACTCGGGGGCTAGGGTCGATTTTTCAAAAATTTGATCTCTCTAAGCCATGCCCGGGCTTCTCCTCCGAAACTCGGACATGACTCGGGGGCTAGGGTCGATTTTTCAAAAATTGATCTCTCTAAGCCATGCCCGGGCTTCTCCTCAGAATCTTGGACATGACTCGGGGGCTAGGGTCGATTTTTCAAAAATTTGATCTCTCTAAGCCACGCCCGGGCTTGTCCTCAGAAGCTCGGACATGGCTCGGGGACTGGGGTCGATTTTTTTTAAGGGTCGATTTTTTCGAAGGGTCGATTTCTTAAAAAGTTGATTCTCCACGGTCAGATACCCCATCAAGGATTTTCGATCTTCTCTAAGCCACGCCCGGGCTTCTCCTTAAAACAAGGACATGGCTCAGGGGCTAGGATCGGTAGGACTATACTACGTTTTCAATCCTTTCTTGCCTACACGACTACTAGCGTTCGTTTGCATGCAGGAAAAGACAACAAAAACGAAGAGAAGCAGCAATAACCACAAGCAACTTTATTAAAAAGGTTCTGGATGGCTCATGAGCGATTACACCGAGTCCCAGCGGAAGGGCCCCAGAAACCCGACAATGACGTCGGCCACCTCGGCAAGCGCCGGGGCAGCCTCGACCAAAGCCACGGTGGCAGCAGCGTCGCGGGCACGGGCACTGACCAGCGCCTCCACGAGCGGATCAAAGGCCCCGCAGAGCTATGGGATGACTTCAACCAGCGCTTCGACCCTGGCGACGTCGCGGGCGCGCGCCTCCTCCTCCGCGATCTCGGCCATGACGAGGTCGTAGTCCGTCCAAAGCTCCGCCAACTCTGGGTCACAAGCCATGGGAGCAAGAGGGCAGGGTACGGAAGAAAGAAGATTGGAATAAGAAGTGACCGTCGCATTGGTCTCTTTTTATAGCCAAGATTTGGGAAGCCGAAGCGATCCTATGAGTAATGGCTTTGGGAAGCAGTTTCGACGCGGAACTGTTTCCAAGACTGAACGCGAATGTCTCTTGGGACATGGCGCGACAGTCAAATCGACGTTCGACATTCCAGGGAGAAGGCGGACCGGAGAAGTGACGAAGGAAAGAAGTCAAAACAAGTCAACCGCATTAATAAAAGGCATTTACAAGGGCAGGCGGGTTATCGCCCAATAAAAAGGAAAAGAAATGGAAAAAGGCCTACGGCTTAGGCTGGCATCGGAGCTTCCGAAGCTCGGCCAGCAACTCCTCATGTTGGCCCTAAAGTTCGAGGAACTCCTTCTCTCTGGCCCGGGCAGTCTGCATTTTGACCCGTAAGGCTTCGTTGGCAGCCTCCAGGTCCCGCACGGTATCCTGGTGGGTCTTTAGCAGACCCTCCGTCGCGGTTGCAGCAGACTTCGTCTAGGAAAGCTCCGCGGCGAGGAGGTCGCGCTCCTCCACTGCGCGAGCAACCTCAGCGACGCGGCACGCTTCCACTAACCGGAGGTGTTCCTCGAGCTCAAGGGCGCGGTCGCGTTCGGCCTTAAGGGCCTACAGCGACCGGCATGAAACTTCCTTGGCATCCTCCTACGCCACGACTAAGGCCACCTCAGCCGCCGCGGCTCAAGCCTCCAGAGCCACTACCTGGACTGAGCTCGAGCGAGCTTCCTCAAGCTCGGCGCGTGCGGCATTGGCTTCCCGTTGCCACCGCGCGCCTTCCGCCCGCAGAGCCTCTTGTTCGGCATCTTGCTTAGCCTCAAATGAGCAAGCCATGCCAACAAGCTCGAGGTAGAACTGCACCCAGAGGATAGGCTAAGGAAGGGAAGGACCAAAGCAGGGAAGACACGAGACAACAAAGACCAAGCCCGGAGATACTTTCCAGCTTGGCAACTGCCACGGCTGCGACCTCGTACCGGGCCTGCGAATCACCCCCAGGGCGCGGGGAGCACCGCGACCTGGCGGCCCGAGCTATCGCCCGAGCTGCTTGGCCCCTCGGCACCTCTCCTGCAGGCCCGACCGAGCCTTCCACAGGCTCGGCCACCTCTCCTGCAGGCCCGGCCGAGCCTCCCACAGGCTCGGCCACCTCTCCTACAGGCCCGGCCAAGCCTCCCGCAGCTCGGCCGCTTCCCTTGCAGGCTTGGCCGCTCCTCCCGTAGGATCGGCCACACCTTCCACAAGAGTGACCGAGCCTCCCGCCGGCTCGGCAGCTCCTCCCGCGACCTCGCGAGCTCCCCCTGTCGGCTCACTGATTCCCCATGAACCCAAAGAAATCAGCGGCATGAGGGCACGGCTCGGGGAAGTCGGCACTGCCGCGGCATCCACCATTGGCCCTCTCCCCAGTCGGTTCACCAGCCATTCCTCGAGCGTCTAGCCGGGGACTGGTTAGAGCCGGATGGAGTCTCGCCGGCTCCATGCGGCGAGCCCGAGGTGGTGCTCGACCCACGCTGGCGTTGCTGAGATCCACCCTAAGACGGTCAACGGAGCCACGCTCCACAGCCGCACCGAACGACGCGGCGGCCGTGATGACCCGGACGGGCCAGTCCCAGCCGAGAAGGAGGGTGTCGCTCGTGTCCAGTGGGGGGACAGGTATGTTACTCCTGTCGAAAAGCTCCTGGATGCCACGGATGTCGATCGGGCGCCACCCGGTCGAGGTCCGTCCCTCGACACGGATCGGCTCTAGGCGCTCGGTGCTATCGTAGGTCTCCACCTTCATGAGCATGGCCTGGGGGCGCACGTCCTTGCCTGCCACCAGCGGGAGAACGAAGGGCCTCGAACCCCGGGGCCTGGGTTTGCCCTTTACAGGGTCATTCTCCTGCCACTTGCCTCCATTTGCACGGAATGAGTTCCCCGCTGGGGGGACAGCGATCGAAAAGCGAGGGAGAATCAGAGCATGCCCAATCGGCCCAAGGGCCATAATAGATAAAGGAAGGAGACGGGAGAAACCAACAAGCACAAGCAACTTACGTGCAGCCGCGACAGCCTTCTCGGACATCTCATCGTCCGAGTCGTCGTCGTTCAGCACCAACCGACGCCTCTTCGGCGCCGGCTGGATATCCCGTACGCCGGCCGAATCCCGAGCCCGAGAACCTCCAGCCCGGGCTGGGTCAGGGACGGAGCCACTAGCCTGGGGCGCCTGCCGCCATGCGGAGGCGGTCTTGCCCGGAAAGCGACCGGCCGATTTTTTCCTCGACGGTCGCCTGCTTGCGACCTGTCCTTTCTGCGCCAGGGCAAGCTCGTGTCTCCGCCGGCCGTCAGGCTGGCGGCCCCCGAGGCTACCACCGGCGCGGATGCAGCAGGCCCGGCTCCCACTCCCGCTTCCCCCTACAAAAACAGGTCATGGGGTGTCAGCTCACGTCCACAAGGAAAACCGCTCCAGGGACACCTAAGCCCGTAAAAGCACGTACCTCGTCCAGGACGTTGTGGATGCGCGAGCCCGATGGCTCGTTATGGTGTGCGGGCAGAAGAAGCCCCACGACCCAGGCCACGTCATCCTGGGTTGCGGCTACGAAGGAAAAAGAGCGGGAACATTACAAACATGTTCGAAGCAAAGCACGGGCAAAGGACTGCAAGGTCAAAAATGAAGACTTACGGGAAGTGTCTTCGCGGGAGAGGTCGTCCCACCCGCGGATCTCGAAGAAAGGGCGAATCCGCTTCCTCAGTGGGCTCACCCGGTGCCTGGTGAAGTCGGCTACGATGTCGTAGCCATTGAGCCCCCGGCTGGCCATGTCCCGAATCTTGGCCGCCAGGGCTACCTGTGCCAACTCCAGCGTGGGCCGAGGCATCGTCACCTTCTCAGGACTCGCATTGAAAACTATAATCGACAGTTGTCGGGCTTCTTGGCGTAATACCACCGCGATGCCCACCCCCGATGTTCTCCTTGGCTTTGAACACTGGGTACGAGGGCTTCATGTCGCGGTGGAGCTTGAAGTAGGCGCACCCCGCTGCATTGCTTCCGCCGGTCGTGGTCAGCTCGTAGAAGTGGAGGAAGAGGCTGACCGTCGGCTCCACCCCGACGAATGCTTCGCAGAGGTGCACGCAGATCGTCAAAAACAGGATCGAGTTGGGATTGAGGTTCACCAACTCCATCCCGCACTGGGCCAGAATGGATTCGACAAATTCAGACTCCGGAACCCGGAGCCCATGGATCGCGAAGAGCTCGAAGCAGACGAACTCCTTGCTCTTGGGCGCAGGGACCGCCTCTCTGCCGGCCGCCCTCCATCCATCGACCTCGATGAAGCCGGCGGCCTCCAACCCCTTCAGGTCGTCCTCGGTAAGAAGGCTCCACGTGAAGGGCGCCATCGAGGAAGAGTAGGAATGGAGCAGGAAGTTGGCGGAAAGGCGGAGGAAGGAAGAAGGCAAAGGGACGCAAGCAGCACAAGGAGAGCAAGTAGTACAAGAGGGCGAGAGAAGAGACGGCGAGAGGATAACCGCCTGATATAAACTGGCAAGGGGAGACGAACCGCCGCTTTGTCCGCCGAGAGGAACGCGAAGAAGCGGAGAAGGAGGATTCTCGCCCGGCTGGGGGCCCGCAGCGTGAAAAGCCAAGCATTTCGCCCGAAGGTAGTTACCAAATAAACCTCTGAGCGGCACGTCACCATCCCGCTCGAGGCTCGGGGGCTAGCTGTTGGGGAAAGTATGTGGCCCATGAAGGTTTAGCCCACTTACTTACCCGCGGCCCCAGAGGAGGCAAGCTCGGGGCCAACAAGCTCACGCCCGAGCGTGGCAACCTCGAGCCCGAGCTTCCCCGCCACAGAAGCTCGGGCCTTTCGCTTTCTCCGGGCTTTTGTGGTACAAAGGAACAGGACCCAAGGCAAATCATCCCGCGCCGCGGACAGGATACACTTCGGGTCCTCAGAGTCACCGAGAATTAAATGCGCGCACTATGCCAAGGAGCGCCTGGCGGCAGCTTCTGACGGGTTGACAGCCGGTCCCGTCAACCGCCCACATGGGCAAAGACACGTGCTAACCGGTAGCGGTCCGGCGTGGTGATCGGAGGATTGCACTCGATTACCCGGTGGATTCGGTATGCTACCGGCATGGCGAAAAGGCAACGACTAATTCAACGGACCAGCGCAAGCTACAGTGGCCGAAGGGCGCCTATAAAAGGGGCGTACAGGCCACAACAACGAGAACGGCTTCACTTCACATACACAACTCACTTGGAGAACAGCTACTGTAGAACAGGAGCACTTGCACTCTCGTAGGAGCTCTAGTTCCCGGCGGTAGTTCTCCGCACCCAGGTAACTGTAGGAACACACACACATAGTGCCTTGATCACTTATTGTACTCGAGGCCCGGGCTTCCCAAAGCCCGGACTTCACCCCATTGTACTCGTTTAAGCTCGGCATTAAACAAAGATTGGATGTAGGGCTGTTATCCTGCAGTGGAGGCCTGAACCAGGATAAAACACTCGTGTCATCACCCCCAGCGATCCGGTCTCGACGCGTCCGACCGCGTCGGGACTAGGTCTTTCGCCGGCGGCGTCGGGCGGACGGCGGGCCTCGGTCCGGGGGACAGGGCCGCCTTCGGGCCTCGCACCCCCCTTCCTTCGCTTGTTGGCGCTGCGGAGGCTCGCCTCCCAATCGCCGACAAGTAGAATAAATGATTTAGATTTTTCCTCATCGAACGAGATCCGTGGGCTATAGAACACCATTTTTATCCTGTTTTCATGAATTTTTTTCATGGGTGCTCCGGTCCCGTGTCGGCATTCCCTCCATCCGGGCATCCTCCTGGTGTCCCTCCTGGTAGCACAGGTGACAGGACGTGCTGTAACAGTTGAATAAACAATTTAGATTTTTTTTCATCGGATTACTTCCGTGGGCTATTGCACACCATTTTGAGTCTGTTTTCATGAATTTGTTCGTAGGCGCCCGGGCCCTGCGTCGGCCATTCCTTCCATCCTGGCATCCTCCTGGCGTCCCTCCTGGTGACTCGGGGTGCTTAGACTCCGCTGTAATAGTTGAATAAATGATTTAGATTTTTCCTCGTTGGACGACTTCTGTGGGCTAAAGCACACCATTTTTATCCTGTTTTTATGAATTTTTCATAGGCGCTCGGGCCCTGCGTCGGCCATTCCCTCCATCCGGGCATCCTCCTAGCGTCCCTTCCGGGGGCTCGGGGTGCCTGAACGATGCTGTAATAGTAGAATAAACGATTTAGATTTTCCCACATCGAACCTCTTCCGTGGGCGATAGCACACCGTTTTTAGACTGTTTTCCTTAATTTTTCATGGGTGCCCGGCCTAGCGTCGGCCATTCTCTCCATCCAGGCATCCTCCTGGCGTCCCTCCTGGTGACTCGAGGTGCCTAGACGCCACTGTAACAATAGAATAAACGATTTAGATTTTTTCTCATCGGACGACTTCCGTGGGTTATAGCACACCGTTTTAGCCTATTTTTATAAATTTTTTCATGGGTGCTAATGCCCCACATCGGCCATTCCCTGCATTCAGGCATCCTCCTGGCGTCCCTCCTGGTGATTCGGGGTGCCTAGACGCCGCTGTAACAGTTGAATAAACGATTTAGATTTTTCCTCATCGGACATAGCACACCGTTTTTAGCCTGTTTTCGTGAATTTTTTCATGGGCACTCCGGCCGTGTAGACCATTCCCTCCATCCGGGCAACCTCCTGGCGTTCCTCCTGGTGACCCGTGGCATCCGGACGCCCCGGCACGGGAAAATAAAGGACATAGATTTTTTCTCGTCGGATGACGCCTGTGGGCTATAGCACACCGTTTTTATCCTGTTTTCATGAATTTTTCAAGGGTGCTCCGGCCCCGTGTTGGCCTTTCCCTCCATCTCGGCATCCTCCTAGCATCCCTCCTAGTGACTCGGGGTGCCAAGACGACGCTGTAATAGTAGAATAAACGATTTAGATTTTTTCTCATCGGACGACTTCCGTAGGCTATAGCACACCGTTTTTATCCTGTTTTCATGAATTTTTTCATGGGTGCTCAGGCCCCGCGTCGGCATTCCCTCCATCCGGACATCCTCCTGGCATCCCACCCGGTGACTAGGGGCGCCTAGACGCGCTGTAACAGTTGAATAAACGATTTAGATTTTTCCTCATCAGACGACTTCTGTGGGCTATAGCACACCATTTTTAGCCTGTTTTCATGAATTTTTTAATGGGTGCTCCGGCCCCGCGTCGGCCATTCCTTCCATCCGGGCATCCTCCTAGCGTCCCTCCTGGTGACTCGGGATGCCTGGACGATGCTGTAATTGTAGAATAAACGATTTTGATTTTTCCTCATCGGACAAATTCCGTGGGCTATAGCACACCATTTTTAGCCTGTTTTCATGAATTTTTTCATCGGTTCTCCGGCCCCGTGTCGTCCATTCCTTCCATCCCGGCATCCTCCTGGCGTCACTGCGGGTAACTCCGGGTGCCTGGACTCCGCTGTAACAGTAGAATAAACGCTTGAAACTTTCCTCATCGGACGACTTCCGTGCGTTATAGCACACCATTTTTATCCTATTTTCATGAATTTTTTTCATGGTGCTCCGGCCCCGCGTCGGCCATTCCCTCCATCCGGGCATCCTCCTGGCATCCCTCCTGGTGACTCGAGGTGCCTAGACGCCGCTGTAACAGTTGAATACATGATTTAGATTTTTTCTTGTCGGACGACTTCCGTGAGCTACAGCACACCATTTTGAGCCTATTTTCATGAATTTTTTCATAGGCGCTCGGGCCTGCGTCGGCCATTCCCTCCATCCGGGCATCCTCCTGGCGTCCCTCCTGGTGACTCGGGGTGCCTAGAAGCCGCTGTAACAGTTGAATAAATGATTTAGATTTGTCCTCGTCGGACGACTTCTGTGGGCTATAGCACACCATTTTTTCCTGTTTTCATGAATTTTTTCATGGGCGCTCCGGCCCTGCGTCGGCCATTCCCTCCATCCGGGCATCCTCCTAGCGTCCCTCCTGGTGACTCGGGATGCTTGGACGACGCTGTAACAGTAGAATAAATGATATAGATTTTTCCTCATTGGACGACTTCCGTGGGCTATAACACACCGTTTTTAGCCTGTTTTCTTGAATTTTTTCATGGGTGCTTCGTCCCCGCGTCATCCATTCCTTCCATCTCGGCATCGTCCTAGCGTTCCACCTGGTGACTCGGGGTGTCTGGACGTCGCTGTTACAGTAGAATAAACGATTTATATTTTTTCTCATCGGACGACTTCCGTGGGCAATAGCACACCGTTTTTAGCCTGTTTTCATGAATTTTTTCATGGGTGCTCCGGCCCCGCATCGGCCATTCCCTCCATCCGGGCATCCTCCTGGCGTCCCTCCTGGTGACTTGGGATGCCTAGACAACGCTGTAACAGTAGAATAAACGATTTAGATTTTTTCTCATCGGACGACTTCCGTGGGTTATAGCACACCATTTTTGCTGGTTTTTATGAATTTTTTTCATGGGTGCTCCAGCCCCGCGTCGGCCATTCCCTCCATCCGGGCATCCTCCTGGCGTCCCTCTTGGTGACTCGGGGCGCCTAGACACCGCTGTAACTATAGAAGAAACAATTTAGTTTTTTTCTCATCGGATGACTTCCGTGGGCTATAGCATTATAGGAATCTGATTTATTTTCGTCGGCCAAAAACCGATGAAAATAAGCCAAAAACTGAAGAAAACGACTATTTTCATCGGCCTATCGACAAAACTATCTAGACGAAAATACGAAAAATTTCGTCGGTTGCCGATGAAATTAACCTATTTTCGTCGGCTTAGGCTAGCCGACGACATTAGTTCGCCGATGCGCCCCTACGCGTGTAGAGCTGACGTGGCGCATATATTTTCATCGGCCAGGCCGACGAAAATATAGGCCCGTAATATAGGCCATTTGGCAAAAAAAAATAAAGTGGTTGGCGTGGAGAATTTTTTAAGCGGTAAGCGAAAATAATGTCGAGAAAATAAAAATACATAATTTTTTTAAAAAAATAACATGAAAGCTAAAAAATCCCAGAAAATAACAAAATTCACAGAAAAATCACACGATTCACAGAAAATCTTAGAAATTGACAGAAATTATGTCATCCGTATGCCATCACATAACATTCATCATTTATATCATCACATACATATTATGACATTCACATGACCACATATCATTGAAATGGCGTAAATGCCATTTGACATACACAAAAGTTTTAGATAGTGTTCAAATAATTATACATGGCCACATATCATCGCACTGGCGTAAACGATAAGCATAGAAGTAAAGATAGTGTTCAAATTATTCCATATCAGTGCATAATACGATAAGCAGTCACATAGAACACGTGCAACATAAAATTACATAATCTTCAACTTGGAGGTGTGTGAAAGTTGTGGCCACTACCTACATCACCCCTTGAATTTAGATATTGGTTGACAGGCATCCCCGAACCACTAGCAACATCACCTCCAACATTTGTTCCCGGTCGAGCAGGCGGTGCTGTCGAACCCTATAGGAATCAAAGTGGTTATTAGTTAATTTCACAGGAAAGACCAACATTCTAAAAATGACAAGTTACTAGTAAATACCATTTGCGGGGACTGGAAGAAAGGAGGTACAGGAGGAGGATGAAATGTAGGCAAGTTAACAGCAGCGGATCCAAGGTGTGAAGCTAAAATATCCTAAAACAATTATAGGTACAAGAACAAAAACAAATATAAGTATTGTGACACCAATTAGCAAACTAAATAAAATTACAAAATAAATAAGGCACACATGATATAAATTTGCTAAATTTATTGAAAATGATCATATCAAGTGCTTTAAGCGTAAATGATCAATTCTATAGGAAATTACATACAAGTATGGATCATCACAATTCGTCATTCCACATACATGGTCAAACATAGCGAAGCATTTACAAAACATATCTAGCACGTATGATATAAATCTGATAAATTTATCGAAACTAACATTATAAAGTGACTAGCTAAGTGCCCGTGCGTTGCAACGGTGACACAAGCTTTGTAAAAAATAACATAAAATGTATGGCAAAAGTAAAATTTGCATGGGATAACATGAAATTTATGGAAAAACCTATTACTCGAATGTGCTTTCTTATCGATAACAGGAAGCACAGAACAAAAAGAATTTATTTAATAAAAGTAAAACTACAACTATTAAATATTTATTCGCATTATATACAATATTGTTTCAATATAACATAAAATCACACCCACAAAAGTCATCCCAGATGGCGAATGCCACCCTATGTGGTGTACGCACTGTGTGCTTGCCATTTGGCAGTAGCCAGCCGTGAACGCCATGCAAGGTGGCCTTAACCACCCTGTGGCGAGGGGTGGCCACATGGTATGGTTTTTGCAGGTGTGATTTCACGAATATTGGACCAATGTTGCATATAATTTGATTAACCTTTTATAGTTGTATTTTTATTAAATAAATCCAAAAACAACTATTTCTGTATTTCATACACGTATGTGAAGGAAAAAAACTAATTCATACATAGTGAAAAAAATTCACAATGTGAGAATTTGAATAAACAAATATTGTAGCTTTGCAATTTCTCACATAAAAAAGTTCATGTCATATGCTTTAGACATTTATGATGAAATATGCAGCAGAGTAGATGACATAATTTTGCTCAAAATTTAGTGGCTAATGGATCTCATCGAAAAGTGTTTATTTACATAGTGAAGTGCTTTTTCACACTGGCTTGGCCTCTCACACAAACCCAAAACTAACCAATAAAAAATAGGCAAAAACATGGATAGACACTGTGTACATGACCCGAATCAAAGCTCTCATATTGTAAATATGTTTTACATGGATTCTCCAGATCCACCCTCTCCCTTTTCAGCTCTATTTGTGATCTAATCCATTTGATCAACATAGTGTTGACCAAGCAAAGAGCGGCTCTGTTCTAACATCTTGCTGCTCCAAGTTCTGCTAAATCAGTTCATTATGGAGGATAAATCTGTGAAATCGGGAAAAAATAACCACATATAAGGAAGTTGCAGCCGAGGCCAAAAAAATGAAGGTAATCAACAAAGTTTTGAACAACAAATATATCAAATTGGGGAAAAATAACCAGATATAAGGAAGTAGCAGCCGAGTCAAAAAAGGAAGGCAATCAATGAAGTATTGAATAATGAGTGACTTACTTTGCAACACTAATGTGTAGGGCTCATCCAAGATTTCTCATAATATTCTAATGCATTTGTCTTGAATTCCTTAGTGCCATATCTTGGTGGCAATACATACTATTGGCAGTGATAAAGTAACATTAATATCATGCGCTACAACTGTCTCAGTATTTTTTTTACTTCTTCCTCAGGTAAGGTAGTAGAAAACTGTTCTCCTTAGGATCATCAGATTCAATCTCTTCCTAAAATGAAGCAATATTCATGGTCACAAGAAGCTAGACAGAAAATCTAGTGATAAAAAAAATTAATCACAAATTTGAACAGGGATAAAAAAACATTGCTACATAACCAATGGGAGAGGATCAAAGGTGCCAGGTAGATTGTTCTAGAAAAAATTCAAATTAACAGGGTTTAATGGTTGATAGGTACTTGAATAATACCCTTAGTTGTGAGTAAGCTCCTTAATTACTCACCTCCTCGGCAACATTATGGTCTTTGGATAAGCTCTCCCAATTAAAGAGCCATGCTATGGCTAAGCATTTTACACTTAACAACTACATCATCACGGATTCCAAATAAAACATGTTTCATGAAATCAAAATTTTCATTTTCATTTGTCCTTTGTTTTGGCTTAATAGAAGATTACATATGTGTAAGATGGTTGGCATTCAAATATCATATTACATGTTTTCAGAAACATTCAATAATTACAATCTACAATCATATGGCTCAATGTGCCTACCATGATGAAAGCATGCTAAAACGTTAGCTCAAGACAATTTCTTGTCCTGCCATGTGAACAACAAACAAGTAAGCCACTCAATAAATTTTACATGCTATTCTCAGAGTACCTTCCATTCCTTGTAAACAAATGTTCTTTGTTTCTAGTTCAGCCATATGTGGGACTTCCTTGAGGAATGCAGCATGCATCAGTAGACAGTAGCAAAACAACATTATTTGCATCTCAAAACCAACTGATCAGCTACATACACCCTTTATAAAAAAACCTATGACCAAAGACAGTAGAAACACATTTTTAAAAAAACTTACCTGACTACAAGTTTAACATATTCAAATTTGAGATTTATGAGAGCACAAACCTGACATTTACTGCCATCGTCTAGGAGCACCGTGGAGCTTGAAAAATCAATCATGATGCCATAAATTTTGATAGTAATTTCATTGACCATCTTCTCTTTGCATTTGGCTTAGAAGACACCACAATGTACGAGATATAAAGTAATGTACACCGCTAAAATGTATTGTGCCCCCAACCTAATCTTTGGTGACATAGATGTCCTCTTCATTCTTTAGGAATCTCCCAACACCTTATATTCTCCTTAATCCTGTCATCTTTAGTTGATTTTGAGCACCTGCCCTTGTTCAGTTTGTTGGATGTCTGCGGTCCACACTAAATGGTTGAACTGAGCTATAAATAGTACATATTTTTCAAGAGTTTGAATTCAGCTAAAATACATGTGTTTGTCTTGTTCATTACTTCCAGACATATATATGCTACCTTTTCTACAACCAGGTCATGTGCAAGGTATTTTTCTAGAGAACCTAGCAGGGAGTAAGCCTGCAAAGTATATCTTAATAGAAGATAAAACAGGTTTGAAGAAATAAATACGGGAACTCTTTCCAATTAAAATTTGAGTTATGGCTTCACATTTTGTTTTGCTGATACAACTACTACTAAAAATGAAGTTTATTGCTACGTAGGACCATAACAACATGAAACCATTGGTCCAGAATTGGAATGCATACAAATCAATGGTGGGAAAAAATTCCTCAAATGTGGTGTCCACTGCCTCAGAGTTCCACCAATATTATCCTTGAATTAAGTTTCTTCTGTACATCAAACACATTGGACTATACATGTTCTCCAAGAGATCAAATTTTATTAGCAAAGAAAAAACAGTTCTTTTAACAAGAAATGCAAGCAACAAGAGAAGAAATATGCTGGATAAGCTAAAGAAGAAATATTCCAATACGGGAACTCTTTCCCCTACAACCAGCATTCAATATGAGAGTGCAAATAACTTCTACGGATTAGGAGTGGCAAATATGGGAGTGCAAATATTAAGGGCCTGTTTATTTGAACACCAGTCATAGCAGGGACAAGCATTTCATCAAGCAAGTTTTGGGCAAGATAGCACATTAAAACATGCTGCTAGCAAGAGATGGTCGAACCTGCACACATGCATTTCATTGAGGCAATTAGAGCACGGGATTGGGTTCTTGGCAAGTATGCTTACCACAGCAGGGGAGCTCTAGCCTGGTCTGCTGCTTGGTCTCAGCCGTAGGGGAGCGTTTCAAGCTTTGCTCCAGTCAGCTCCCGCAGATCTGCTCTTCCGCCACGGCCGCGAGCTCCTCTGCAGCTACAGCAACCGAGTGCGTATATGCTGCGGCACTTGTCCCGGTGGAGGGGTGGTGGCGGAGCAGCGGGTTGTGAGCAAGGACAGAAGAGGAGGAGGCGGAGGTGGCGAGCCATGGGAGGCACCCGACGTGGTGGAGGACAGAAGCGGCGTAGGTGGAAGGTCGTGGCCGGTGTGGCTGCGTAGGGACGGAGGAGGAGACGGCAAGCCGTGGGAGGAGAAGAGCCATTTTTTATGGAAGGAGAAGAGCCATTGGTGGAAGCGTGGGGCAGTCGCGCGTGGATTGGTTGGAATAGGTTCACGCGGATCGGTCGGGGGAATGACCGTGGGTGGACTGGCTGCCATTTGATTCGATTGAATGGTCAGGATTGATTTGAGGATCCATCACTCATCATTATAAGAGATTTTTAGGAGTAAAGATTTAAACCTAAATAATAAGTCTACATAAATAGTAAAAATATATTTATTATAGGCATGAAATGTTATTTTAAAGTAGTTTAATCATAAACAACTTTACTTACTTGAAAGTATTGTTGTTGTTATGTCTGCCATTGAACAAAATATGCTTGGATTTGCATTGCACTCTCGTGTTGCTGCCTCATCATATCTTGTTGTTGCCTCATTGTTTCCCGTTGTTGCCTTAAGTCCTCCTCTAGTGTTGCCTCACGTGAGCTCCGTGCACTGCTTTGGGATGATTGAGATGACCTCGCCTCTCCTAAGGCTTCACTCGAATCCACCACCCATTGAACATGGCAAAACTGCCATGTCTCTTACCACCACTACTTGTGTACAATGCCACAAGATCGACATCTTCTCTCCGCCAATCGTACTCTTCCCCATGACGTTCGACCATTGTTTCTTCGTAGTGTGCCTACAATATTAATTAAGGCAATAATATGGAATTGCATTTAAACGGAATGTACCACGTCGATACTACTAACTAGGTTCTACGTCGCCGACGAACTGCAAAGTTGTTCTGGGCGCGTAGGGTCATCTCCTTTCTGGCCTCGGATATATGCTTCAATGTAGCTTGGCGCATTGCCACTTTCAGCCTCCTATAGCTTAATATTAATTAGTAAGCATAAGTATAAACGAAGTTAAATAAATTAGAATTACACCATGTCGAACGTACCATTCGACGCGCGAGACGAAGATGTCCATCGGCGCCATACCGCTTAGTCACCCTTGGACCCTTTGTCGGTTGCCCTCTTCTTGCGGATCGCTCCACTTAAAGTCAGCCGACGACCAGTAGGCACAGAGCGCTTGCCATGCATCTGGGCATTTCCGTAACCAAGGTAATTCTACCTTGAGATACTCATCCTCTCGAAGGTAGATCTGTGAAGCACCTAACTTCTTGTTCATATCCTCCTTTTTGATCTTCTTGTAGTGCAAGCACACCGCTTGTATATGAGCATTTCACGTCATGTCCTTGGTCACCCTGGTTGCAGCCTTGTCAAACACAGATCTGGCTTTAACTGCAAGTAACTCCTCCTGACCCTCTGGCAAACGGTACCTCTCCTAATTGGAAAAAATTATGAGTTAGACAATTTAGTATAGATGTCAAAATCTATTAAATAAAGTGCAACCAATATCATTACCCAAAAGTCCTTCCACACCCTCTGTGCAACATTTCCCTGTTGACCATCTATAGCCAACGTATAGTGATCCCACTACATTGCTGGTTGAGAAACACCTCTAACCACAACCATCCCCGGATAGTGGTATCGACAGAGAGATCCTAAGAGAGATCCTAATGTAGCGTTCATAGGCCTTAACCGATTTTGACCCTCCCAGGCAACATCAATCCATTGCCTGCAAAATACAATTTTCAAGTAAATTTTAAGTTGAATAGAATCATCAATAGTTAGTTTCAACAAATTTTAGGTTCAAACTTACCAATCTCCATGTGGCACGATCACCCTTCTTGACCTCGAGTCTGTAATTGCGGGAGGAATCAAATTAGATCCCCTGTACCTGAAATATACACATAATGTTAAGCACAACTAGTAAAATATATAATTGTGTGTTGCTTCAATAATTATTACCTAAAGATGGTTTCAGCATCTTCACCCTCATCCGCTGCATCATCATCACAATCACCATCTCCAGAAACATTATCTTCCCCAGCCCCATCTTCCCCAGCCTCCTCATTCTCCTCCTCTACCTCTGCCTCTTCACTATTCCCACCTCTATCTTCATCCACATTCTCCCCCCCTACCTGTACAAATAAGGTGCAAAAATAAGTATCATATGAATGTAAGATAAAATTTATATTAATTACAACTACAACCTCTGGTAAAGCCTCCTCTGATGGAGCAACCTCCCGCGAAGCGTCGTCAAGGCATCTCTAGAATGCGCTTCGTCGATTCTGCTGAGAACTACTGCCCATAAATAAAGAACCACTTGTTGAACCTTGGCTTTTTGAAGATGAAGATCCATCTTTCTTCTCACCCTTTGAAAGCAACTTGCCACCAATATGAACAAACGACCTCATCCTGTTTTCTGAAACTGTAAAAAATATTAGTACATAACAAAAAACCATTAAGATTTCATAATAAAAAATGCAGTAGTTATGTCGTTACGTTGATTAGAAGTCATCCGCATTGGGAGGTTCAATGGTAATATTATGCAAACTAGCATGTCGACGCTGCTGCTGTTTCTTTTTTTGAGTACACAAGTCACTCCTTTGTCGTTTCTTTTTGCGAGTATCGTCCATGATAATATCATTAGTGTCACCGACTATTTGATCAAGTGCCAACCCAGTCTCTATTCCAAATGAGTAAAATTAACCCTTTGTCCAATGAAGTGGCAGAACATAAATAAAATAAGCAATAATTATATTAGGCTTCAACAATAACGAGAATATTAACATACAATGCTGCAAATATTTACTCATTTATAATTCATTACATTCTCAAATTAAGAAACTAAGCAAATTGCATAATTCATAATACCTATGTAACATTATGTTATCTACCATAAAAAATATCATAATAGTTAACATACATATTTATCAACCGATTCATTAAATTCACCAATTCATAATTTGCATGATTGTACCATACAAATTTACATAAATGTACCATAATAATTTACCACACATGAATGTAACATAATTTTTATGTTATCTACAAAAAATAAAATCACTAATTGATAATAAAAAATTAAACTCACGTAGGAGAAGGCGGACGATGGCGGGGCCGGGGGCAAGGCGAGGTCAGACAAAGGGCCGGTTGCAGCTTCTTGGGTCGAGGAGGATAGGCGGCGGCGGATCGAGGCGGCGGACGGCGGGCGGCGGCGGCGGACAAGGCGGTGGCAGGCGGCGTGGTCGGGGCGGCGGATGCGTCCGGCGTGGGGCGGCGGCGACGGCACGGACGGGGCTGGATGGAGAGCGGCACGCGCGTGGGCAGTATCTAGCACGTGGGAAGTGTATTAAGTCCATTTATTAATGTTGGCCGTAAGCGAAAATCTTGACACAAGGATGGCGTGGCATTTATTTTCGTCGGCCTACCGATTTAAAATAGTATTAATGTCGGCGGTAATTTAAATCTCGTCGTCCGGTGATGTGGCATTTATTTGTGTCGGCTGAGCCGACGAAAATACCGCCCACCCGGTTCGGGGGAATTTTCCCTATTATTATCATCGGCCGGGCCGACGAAACTACCATGCGGGCCTTACACTTGTCTTTTTTAATTTATTTTTTGGGCTTATTTTCGTCAGCTGGGCCGACGATAATAGCTCCCCAAAAATTCAAAATTATGGGCGGGGCCTTGAAACAACTATGGTCGTCGGCCCAACCGATTTAAAATAAGTCTCTATTTGTTTTTAAATCGGCTCGGTTGACGAAAAATAGGCATGGACGAAGCTATAGTGATCTTCGTCGGTTTTCTGGTGGCCGACGAAATAATGTTTCTAATTATGTCGGTATGTTTTGGCCGATGAAAATATGTGTGACCGTCGAAAACAAATTGTTTTCCTGTAGTGTAACACACCGTTTTTAGCCTGTTTTCATGATTTTTTTTCATGGGTGCTCCGGTCCCGTGTCGGCATTCCCTCCATCTGGGTATCCTCCTGGCGTCCCTCTTGGTGACTCGGAGTGCCTGGACACGCTGTAATAGTTCAATAAACGATTTAAATTTTTTCTCATCGGACGACTTCCGTGGGCAATAGCACACCGTTTATAGCCTGATTTCATGAATTTTTTTCATGGGTGCTCCAGCCCCGCGTCGGCCATTCCTTCCGTCTAGGCAACCTCCTGGCGTCCCTCCTGTTGACTCGGGGTGCCTGGACGCGCTGTAACAGTTGAATAAACGATTTAGATTATTCCTCATCGGATGACTTCCATGGGCTACAGCACACCATTTTGAGCCTGTTTTCATGAATTTTCTTCATAGGCGCTCGGGCCCTGCGTCGGCCATTCCCTCCATCTAGGCATCCTCCTGGTGTCCCTCCTGGTGACTCAGGGTGCCTAGATGCCGCTGTAATAGTTAAATAAACGATTTAGATTTTTCCTTGTCGGACGACTTCCATAGGCTATAGCATACCATTTTTAGCCTGGTTTCATGAATTTTTTCATGGGCGCTCGGGCCCTGCGTCGGCCATTCCCTCTATCCGGGCATCCTCCTAGCATCCCTCCCGGGGGCTCGGGGTGCCTGGACTGTAACAGTAGAATAAACAATTTAGATTTTTCCTCGTCGGACATAGCACACCGTTTTTAGCCTGTTTTCATGAATTTTTTCATGGGCGCTCTGGCCCCGTGTCGGCTAGGGCTGGAACCGAACCGAGCCTGATTTTCAGCCCACCACTTGATCTGCACTAGTCCCTGGATCAGTACACTAGTGCACACCATTCACATAGCCGGATCATCACATACAAGCGGAAGACTTAAATTACATTAATACCTGTATTAAGCCCGAAGGCTATTAAGTGTTTACAACATGGCACATTGGCCCCAATATTCCAAATATCCAAAAGTTCAGAGTGCGGAGACCCAAAAGATGCAAAAGAGTCTCGTGCCGGCTATGCCTAAGCACTCGACTGGAGAAACGCCCTAAGCCTAGCCCTGGTCGTCAGCGAAGTCCTGTCCTCCATCTTCATGGCAGGCGTACTGATCCTGCTCATATTCTCCATCTAAAAGAGAATATGAATGCAAGGTCATTGTCATCCAAACACTGGCGAGCTAGCTTCCAACCTAATGCAATTAGTGATAGGGGTTCTAAAGGAAAGGTTGGGGCTCTTTTAGTTGCAGAAAGCAAGTTTTATAAGTTTTAACCAAAGTTCTACTAATCAATGTCTTTCATTTTTATTCCTCGACAGTTTCCTTGCACACTGCCAAACGTTCCCAAACCACGACAGTTTCCATGAACACTGACAAACGTCTCCAAACAACCACGCCATCATCTTCTGGGTGTGGCGCACCCGTTGTGGGTCTTACGCCAGCGAAGTGCCCATTCTTCCCTAGCTGAGTTGCCACGCCCGCACTAGAGTCATGGCTCCCTGACACGTAAGACCTAGATCACCCATCAAGGTGATGACCTACTCCTATCTTCACCTCGGACTAGGGGTTTACCCTGACGCTATCCAGCAAATCAGCCCCTAAGTCCGCACTACCGCGCGATGGCCACGCGTTGTGCAGGAACCCTAGTGGGCAACTTATAGCTACGTGAAAACAACTCGCGCTCCGCCTGGCACAGCCGAGCTTGGCTGCCCAGCACACCTGGAAGTCACGTTGTGCGGGAACCCTCGTGGGCAGCATAAAGCTACGCGAAAACAACTCGCGCTCCGACTGGCACAACCGAGCTTGGCTGCCCAGCACCATCTCCGTGATCCAGCCTTCCTTCAAACCATGTAGCCCAGCTACATCACAACCATAACCATAACCAAAACACATCGGTGTTCCCAAATACACACACTAGCATGCCAGGCCCAATATCCAGTAAACCAAGTTGATATGTTCATCATGTCCGGTGAATGTCGGTTCACCGTTCCGAGGCGACTAAGCCTAAATTTAATAATTGGACCCGAGCAATGTCTAAGCAAGATTTTAACCCAGACTTAAGAGTCTAAAATCATTTTTATTCAACCTAACAGGCTGTCAAGGGTGATTATCAAGGCAATCATTCATAAAGTCAAAGGACAGATGATAAATTCAAGGCAATATCATCAAGGTAAAATAAATACAAATGATAACATGGCATGATATATCATGATTTAAGTAAACAGGTTTAATTACTTAAAGAGCATGCAGTTTATTATTGTAAATAAAATATTTAATAAAACTGGGATTCAATATGATCCTTTTGAATGTTAACTCGTACTAGGGAAAGTATAAACTCTTCCTAATAAAAGTAACACTTAAGGGAAGGTTGTTGACTCGCACTAGGGAAAATCGAGATTCTCCCTAGTAAAAGCAAACACCCTTTAGGGTGGAAATTAACTCGCCTTGGTCCTGCGGGTAGTGAGGGTCGTCCTGTTGATCTTCGAAGTGTCCTTTTGGATCCTCGGAGTCTATTAATCGAAATAATATTCGGGAAACAATAAATAAAACACCAATATGCAGTAGGAATCATGATGCATGAAATGCTTTCGTCGATTCTAGTGATTGGTCGAGTGATGATAATTTCTAACCTAGGTATCAAGGACGTTCCATGATCCTTCTATTACATAATAGTTTATAGAAGATAACGGTAGATCGGTGTTATGGGGATGATATGTGATGATGCAAAATGTTACCCTTAATAGATTACCCATAGATTTATCAAATAGACGAATGAGGCAAAAATAGGTTTTTGTTTGAAGAATCTCCTTTATCAACTCTTCGTGTCATTATATTCTTGGCCATGATGGGGCTTAAGTGCGTGAGAGATAAAACCTTAAATTATCTATGTATTCTACTCGTACAGATAATTATATATGTTTATAAAGGGTTGTGAGATTGATTACCTTGAGGCCTATTTTTAAAGTAGCACTTAATTGTCATATATTACTGTAAATTATCTACATTGGACAGGTTTAGCAATTTGATTAACCAAATTACCGAGTGGTTCTAGTAAACTATGAATATTAATTATGTCGATAATTAAATGACAAGTGATTATAAGTTATACCATAAAGTTTGTATTTTTCTTAAGTCCAGAAAGTTATTTCATGCCTCACATGAATTTTCTCAGATTTTTATTGAGTGTTAATTAAATTTTTATTAACAGAAACTCATTTCTGTGATTTATTCTATATAGGTTAATACCCTAAGGAATAACCAATGAATTAAATCTTGGAATATTCTATGGCTACTATTCATGATTATATTTTTATTAAATCCAGCATGGGTTCTAGTATTTACCATAATTTTTCTAGCAATTGTGGAGATATCTAGCTACTTTTAATAAATCAAGTTTATATTCTGTATTTGTTTAAATAGCTAAATTCGAGAAAATCGGATGAACAGTACTGGGTCAACCCGCTAACTCGCGGCCGGGCAGACCACGCCGAAGGCTGGTTTCTAAACGGCGCTTCTTGCGTGCGAAGGATCCTTCCGGGGAGTGCGTCTCCACTTAACCCGACAGGTGGGCCCGAGGCCCACATGTCAGCGGCTCACTCCCATTCACGCGTGATTTAAAACTTAATCCGATCTTGTGCACGCATCCTGGCGCAGATCCAACGGCTGGGACTTCGTCGTCCACCTCCGACCGAGGCGACGCGATGACGTCATGAAACCGGCGATCCTCCAGTGACGCGGCGGCGGAGCTACAGTGCACTAGAGAAGGAGTTCTAGGGCACTATGGTATCCTTATGGGAACCGCTACAACGTGTCTCGAGCTGCTCGCCAGCGACGGCCTGAATCAGCGGCGAGCCTAGCGGCGGCGGAGAACTCTCTCGGAATAGAAAGTCTACTGTTAATCATCGCTCTAGAAGCTAAATGGAACTGAGTATAAGCATCAGGGAGGCTAGAGGATGCTCACCGTGCTTACGGACGGGCCGGAAGAGGCGCGGATCGAGCTGGCGACGTTGAGGCCGAATGGGGCGGAAACAGGGCTCACGACGCCAGGGAGGTTCGGGGGTCCTTGGGTCCAATTAACCTAGGCGAAAGTTCGGCGAGGGTAAGAGGATGCTTGACACGAGAGCAATCGGCAGGAGACTCACCGAGAAGGGAGAAATCGGAAAGGGGGAAGAATCGGGTGGCCGGCGACGGTGAGAGCAATCCGGCGAGCTCGAGGCTTCCCGATCCAAATTCCTTCGGGTAGGAGTGAGGTGAGGGCCTGGCGAATCTAGGGCGCGCACAGGTTGGGTGAATGGGTCTGTGGTTTGGACTGTCCGCGTGAGGAAGGTCGGGACTGTTGCGGCACGGCCGAGTTTTAAGCTCGGCCGGAGCACGATCTTTGTCCGGCGGTCGCAAGGGAGTGCGGGACGGTCACTAGGTAGCTTCGGGTCTTTGGTTGGCCGCACGGCGGTGCTGATCTGCAGCGATGGGCGAAACAAGCCGGGCGGCGAAGTTTGCTTGTTCCGGCGACAAAGCGGTCAGGCCTTGGCGGGGTCGAGGGCGGCGTCGGTGTGGTAGGGGCGCTCATTAGGCGTCCACGCGGTGCTCGACATGGTCGAAAGCACGCCAACCGACAACGCGCTTGGTCGGCAGACGGCCGACAGACGGCGCGGCAAAGATGGCAGACGTCGTCGTCGTCCCATGGCGGCGGTGGGGCCAAGAAGGGTCGGGCGTGAGCGCCACACCAATGGGTGTCTACCAGTCGGGCACCAACGGATCGGGATTGGCCGAGAGGTGGAGCTCGGTAAGGCGGCTTCAATGCTTTCGAGAATGCCCACAAGGGCAGAGAGGGAAAGGGGCTGTCCAGTGGGTCCCACTAAGGTCAATTTTGGTCAACACCAAGTTCAGGGTTTCACTGTTGTATCAAACTATTTTATGTAATTTTTGGGGAATTTTAGTGGGAGTTTTAACCATTTTATGAGTATACATATATATATATATATGTCATATATGAATAAGTGTATATATATATGTATTGGTTTATATATGTTTCTATATATATATATATTCATTAATATGATTCAAGGTGCATTATGCATAAAATTCTTTATGCATAAGTGTATTTCATGAGAACATTTTCTTGTGTTCTTTAATTTTCCTATAAAACATTAATCTATGTATATTCATACATATAATTATTTATATACTTGGATGAAGTTTTCTTGATTTATTATGTGTGTATATATATGTATATATAGGTATATTTTTATATATATGAGAGCCAGGGGAATTTTTAATGAATTATCTATCCTTTACTAAATTCTTCACCCCTTTTCTTTTAATGAACCTGGATTTATCATGATAGGAGCTCTATTTGAGTTATTAATTCTTCTATATTAGGTATCTTCAGTGAGTTGTTTTGCTTAAAAATTTTATAGGTCTATATGAGAAGTTTAAAAGAATAAATATGTGCAGGAATTTTCTGCAACAAATCGCACTTATGAGAGTGATTTTGAAAATATAAATATACACGATTTTGGGCTGTTACAGCGAGCCAGGGCTTGCTTGGCTCGGACTCATTTTCTAAACAAGCTGGCTCGGCTCGGCTCATTTTTAGTAACGAGCTTAGATCCTAACTCGGCTCGGGCTCGCTAAATCTCAGGCTGGCTCGTGATGAAAAAAATAAAGATGCATCACATGTACATGAATGAACCATAAACAAAGAGCCATATATATTATATATACATGAATGAACCAAAAATAATGAGCCATTAATCATGAACCATGAATATATATGTATACAGGTAACACAAGTATATAGCAAACCATGAAGACTAGGAAGTTGTGCGGCAAACGAGCCCTCACGAGCTGAAACGGGCGAGCCTGGCTCGGCTCGGCTCGTTTGCTAGGCCGAGCTGGAAAGTGGGCTCGAGCTCGGCTCATTTTCAAACGAGCCGAGCCTGAGCTGAGCAAATTTCCGAGCCGAGCCCGAGCTACTCGCGAGCCTTAGCTAAAGTTCTAGCCCTAGTGTCGGCCATTCCCTCCATCCCGGCAACCTCCGGGCGTCCCTCCTGGTGACCCGTGGTGTCCGGACGCCCCCGGCAAGGTAAAATAAAGGACATAGATTTTTCCTCGTTGGACGACGCCTGTGGGCTATAGCACACCGTTTTTAGCCTGTTTTCATGAATTTTTCGTGGGTGCTCCGGCCCATCGTCGGCCATTCCCTCCATCCCAGCATCCTCCTGGCGTCCCTCCCGGTACTCGGGGTGCCTAGACGCCGCTGTAACAGTTGAATAAATGATTTAGATTTTTCTTCGTTGGACGACTTTTGTGGGCTATAGCCCAGCATTTCGAGCCTGTTTTATGAATTTTTTCATGGGCGATCCGGCCTCGCATCGGCCATTCCCTCCATCCGGGCATCCTCCTGGCGTCCCTCCTGGTGACTCGGGGTGCCTGGACGACGCTGTAACAGTAGAATAAATGATTTAGATTTTTCCTCATCGGACGACTTCCGTGGGCTATAGCACACCGTTTTTAACCTGTTTTCATAAATTTTTTTCATGGGTGCTTCGGCCCCGTGTCGGCATTCCCTCCATCTGGGCAACCTCCTGGCGTCCCTCCTGGTGACTTGGGGTGCCTGGACACGCTGTATCAGTTGAATAAACAATTTAGATTTTTCCTCGTTGGATAATTTTCGTGGGCTATAGCACACCGTTTTTAGCCTGTTTTCATGAATTTTTTCATGGGCGCTCGAGCCTGCGTCGGCCATTCCCTCCATCCGGGCATCCTCCTAGCGTCCCTCCTGGTGACTCGGGATGCCTGGACGATGTTTTAATAGTAGATTAAACGATATACATTTTTGCTCATTGGACGACTTCCGTGGGCTATGGCACACCGTTTTTAGCCTGTTTTCTTGAATTTTTTCATAGATGCTTCAGCCACGCGTCATCCATTCCTTCCATCCCGGCATCGTCCTGGCGTCCCTCCTGTTGACTCGGGTGCCTGGATCGCCTGCTGTAACAGTAGAATAAACGATTTAAAATTTTCCTCATCGGACGACTTCTGTGGGCTATAGCACACCGTTTTTAGCCTATTTTCATGAATTTTTTTTCATGGGTGCTCTAGCCCCACGTCGGCCATTCCCTCCGTCCGGGCAACCTCCTGGCGTCCCTCCTGGTGACTCGAGGTGCCTAGACGCCGCTATAACAGTTGAATAAATTATTTTGATTTTTCTCGTTGGAAGACTTCCGTGGGCTATAGCATACCTTTTTAGCCTGTTTTCATGAATTTTTTCATGGGCGCTTTGGCCCCACGTCAGCCATTCTCTCTATCCGAGAAACCTCCTGGCGTCCCTCCAGGTGATCCGTGGCATCCGGACGCCCCCGGCAAGGTAAAATAAAGAACATAGATTTTTCTTGTCGGACGATGCCTATGGGCTATAGCACACCGTCTTCAGCCTGTTTTCATGAATTTTTTCTTGGGTGCTTCGGCCCCGCGTCGGCCATACCCTCCATCCCGGCATCCTCCTAGCGTCCCTCCAGGTGACTCGGGGTGCCTGGACGACGCTGTAATAGTAGAATAAAAGATTTAGATTTTTCCTCATCAAACAATTTCCATGGGCTATAGCACACCGTTTTTAGCCTGTTCTCATTAATTTTATCATGGGTGCTCCGGCCCCGCATCATCCATTCTTTCCATCCCGACATCCTCCTGGCGTCCCTCCTAGTGACTTAGGGTGCCTAGACGACGCTGTAACAATAGAATAAACGATTTAGATTTTTCCTCATCGGACAACTTTCGTGGGCTATAGCACACCGTTTTTAACCTGTTTTATGATTTTTTTTTCATGGGTGCTCTATCCCTGCGTCGGCCATTCCCTCCATCCAGGCATCTTGCTGGCATCCCTCCTGGTGACTCGGGGTGCCTAGACGCCACTGTAATAGTTGAATAAACGATTTAGATTTTTCCGCATCGTACGACTTCCGTGGGCTATAGCACACTATTTTTAGCCTGTTTTCATGAATTTTTTCATGGGTGCTCCGGCCCCGGCCTCGTGTCGTCCATTCCTTCCATCCCGGCATCCTCCTGGCATCCCTCCTGGTGACTCGGGGTGCCTGGACGCCGCTGTAATAGTAGAATAAATGATTTAGATTTTTCTCATCGGACGACTTCTGTGGGTTATAGTACACCGTTTTTAGCCTGTTTTCATGAATTTTTTTCATGGTGCTCTAGCCCCGCGTCTGCCATGCCCTCCATCCGGTCATCCTCCTAGCGTTCCACTTGGTGACTCGCGGTTCCTAGACGCCGCTGTAACAGTTGAATAAATGATTTAGATTTTTCCTCGTCGGACGACTTCCTAATGCACACCATTTTGAGCCTATTTTCATGAATTTTTTTGATGTGCGCTCCGGCCCCATGTTGGCCATTCCCTCCATCCGGGCATCTTCCTGGCGTCCTTCCTGGTGACTCGGGGTGCCTGGATGACGCTGTAACAGTAGAATAAACAATTTAGATTTTTCTTCATCGCATGACTTCTGTGGGCTATAGCACACCGTTTTTAGCCTGTTTTCATGAATTTTTTCATGGGTGCTCCGCCTCGCCCTGCGTCGTCCATTCCATCCATCTCGGCATCCTCCTGGCGTCCCTCCTGGTGACTCGGGGTGGCTGGACGCCGCTGTAACAGTAGAATAAACAATTTAGATTTTCCTCATCGGATGACTTCCGTGGGTTATAGCACACCTTTTTAGCCTGTTTTCATGAATTTTTTTAATGGTGCACCAGCCCCGCGTCGGCCATTCCCTCCATCTGGGCATCCTCCTGGCGTCCCTCCTCGTGACTCGGGGTGGGCGCTCGGCCCCGCGTCGGCCATTCCCTCTATCCGAGAAACCTCCTGGTGTCCCTCCAGGTGACCCGTGGCATCCGGACGCCCCCTACAAGGTAAAATAAAGAACATAGATTTTTCTTGTCAGACAATGCCTGTGGGCTATAGCACACCGTCTTCAGCCTGTTTTCATGAATTTTTTATTCGGGGCTAGGGTTTAGGGCCTAGGGTCTAGGCTTTAGCGTTAGGGTCATCCTCCTAGCGTCCCACTTGGTGACTCGTGGTTCCTAGATGCCGCTGTAACAGTTGAATAAATGATTTAGATTTTTCCTCGTCGGACGACTTCCTAATGCACTCCATTTTGAGCTTGTTTTCATGAATTTTTTTCATGTGCGCTCCGGCCCAGCGTCGGCCATTCCCTCCATCCGGGCATCCTCCTGGCGTCCCTCCTAGCGACTCGGGGTGCCTGGATGACGCTGTAACAGTAGAATAAACGATTTAGATTTTTCTTTATCGGATGACTTCCGTGGGCTATAGCACACCTTTTTAGCCTGTTTTCATGAATTTTTTCATGGGTGCTCCGGACCCCGTCCCGCGTCGTCCATTCCTTCCATCCCGGCATCCTCCTGGCGTCCCTCCTGGTGACTCGGGGTGTCTGGACGCCGCTGTAACAGTAGAATAAACAATTCAGAGTTTCCTCATCGGATGACTTCCGTGGGTTATAGCACACCTTTTTAGCCTGTTTTCATGAATTTTTTTAATGGTGCACCAGCCCCGCGTCGGCCATTCCCTCCATCCGGGCATCCTCCTGGCGTCCCTCCTGGTGACCCGTGGCATTCGGACGCCCCCTGCAAGGTAAAATAAAGAACATAGATTTTTCTTGTCAAACGATGCCTGTGGGCTATAGCACACCGTCTTCAGCCTGTTTTCATGAATTTTTAATTGGGTGCTAGGGTTTAGGGTTTAGGGTTTAGGGTCTAGGGTTTAGCGTTATGGTCATTCTCCTAGCGTCCCACTTGGTGACTCGCGGTTCCTAGACGCCGCTGTAACAGTTGAATAAATGATTTAGATTTTTTCTCGTCGGAAGACTTGCTAATGCACATCATTTTGAGCCTGTTTTCATGAATTTTTTCATGCGTGCTCCGGCCCCGCGTCGGCCATACCCTCCATCCCGGCATCCTCCTGGCATCCCTCCGGGTGACTCGGGGTGCCTGGACGATGCTGTAACAGTAGAATAAACGATTTAGATTTTTCCTCATCGGACGACTTCCGTGGGCTATAGCACACCGTTTTTAGCTTGTTTTCATCAATTTTTTTCATAGGTGCTCCGCGTCGCGACGGCATTCCCTCCATCCGGTCATCCTCCTGGCATCCCTCCTGGTGACTCGGGGTGCCTAGATGCGCTATAACAGTTGAATAAGCGATTTAGATTTTTCCTCATCGGATGACTTTTGTGGGCTATAGCACACTGTTTTGAACCTGTTTTCATGATTTTTTCATAGGCGCTTGGGCTCTACGTCAGCCATTCCCTCCATCCGGGCATCCTCCTGGCGTCCCTCCTGGTGACTCGGGGTGCCTAGACGCCACTATAACAGTTGAATAAATGATTTAGATTTTTCCTCGTCGGTCGAATTCCATGGGCTATAGCACACCATTTTTAGCCTGTTTTCATAAATTTTTTCATGGGCGCTTGGGCCCTGCGTTGGCCATTCCCTCCATCCGGGCATCCTCCTAGCGTTCCTCCCGGGGGCTCGAGGTGCCTGGACGACGCTGTAACAGTAGAATAAGCTATTTAGATTTTTTTTCATCGAACGACTTCCGTGGGCGATAGCACACCGTATTTAGCCTATTTTCATAAATTTTTTCATGGGTGCTTCGGCCCCGCATCGGCCATTCACTCTATCCGGGCATCCTCCTAGCGTCCCTCCTGGTGATTCGGGGTACCTAGATGCCGCTGTAACCGATTTATTTTTGTCCTCATCGGACGACTTCCGTGGGTTATAGCACACCGTTTTTAGCCTGTTTTTATGAATTTTTTTCATGGGTGCTCCGATGAAGGATCGGGATGCCACCTAGAGGGGTGAATAGGCGTAATAAAATTTATCACTAATTTTAATTGCTGCGGAAATAAAGATTTGGACTGTCCGAGTTCAGCTCGGACTGTCCGAGTACTTTCGGATAGTCCGAAGAAATCAGAGTAAGAAAACGAGAAAAAGTGAATCTAGGCTCTTCGAGAGATATACCTGCACCAAAGAGTGTTAGTGAGACTAGAGTACCTATGGGTGATGTGTAGTCAGTAATATCCCTTCACAAGCAAGATCACCACTTTAAACACCAAGATTTGATTTTAAACACTAGAATGAAGATGAAATCCAAGAGATGAAGATGGAGACTCAAAGATCTTTATCCCGAAGTTTGGATCCTTGAGGGGATCCTACGTCTCCGTTGAGGAGGCACAAAGCCCCGATCTCTTTCAACCCTAATCCTCGCGGTGTTGCACGAAGCACTCACCAGCTTCACTATCTTGAATCCTTCCTTCCGGAGGTGGATTCAACCTTCACAAACTTTCGGAGGCAAACCACACGAAGCTTGGGAGCTCATCGGCAACTCCTAGCCGTCTAGGAGACCTCAACCTCCAAGAGTAATAGATCGGCGAGAAATCCGCGAGAGGATAGAAAACCCAGTGCTCAAGATGGACCTTAGCTAGCTCAACCTCTTCAAATCTCACTTCTTTTCTCCCTCTAGCAAATCCAATCAACACGCTCAAGAGGGGAGAGAAAGTTAGGGCTCAAGGAGGAAGATGAAGGGCAATAAATGTTCTGAGTGAATAGTGTCGTGTGTTAGGTGAGAGTGAAGTGGGGTATAAATATGAGCCCCAAAACTAGCCGTTTTGACTTAGATCTGTATAAGTTCGGATAGTCCGAGTAAATACTCGGATACTCCGAATAGTGCGAATAACAGAGACAGAGAGCCCCAGTTCGGATACTCCGAGTGGATTCTTCGGATAGTTCGAATAATTACTACCCGACAAACAAAGAGGGTCAGCTCGGACATTCCGAATAATCACTTCGGATACTCCGAGTGTTTCGGATACTCCGGTGAAATCTCGGATAGTCCGACTAATTATTGCTCGGGAAACAGAGAAGGTCAACTCGGACAGTCTGAATAATGTCTTTGGATACTTCGAGTGTTTTGGATACTCCGAGTGAAATCTTGGATAGTCCGACTAATTACTGCCTTGAAAACAGAGAGGGTCAGCTCGGACAGTCCGAATAGATATTCGGATACTCCGAGTAATATATAAGATTTTGGATTTGGTGATATGGGTTTATAAACTTGTATTTTTGCTAACTAATTTCCATCATGAGCACCTAGAATATCCAAACACTATTTCCCATCAAATCTCTCTTTATAATACGGCTGTCCTTAGACTCAAATTTAAAATAAAATTACAAATCACAAGTCAAGATACCGTCTTTTGCTTCATTTGATTTGAGGGTCCGTCTTTGCTCATAAATTCTCTATAGAGGACTAAAATCTGAAGATAACACTTAGAAATCTCATTAGTCCCTTAATCATTTTGTCATTAATCCCCAAACCCATAAGGAGGCCTAGATGCACTTTCAATCTCCCCCATTTTGATAAATTGATGACAACATGATTAAGACTTTAAAAAACGAAATAAGCTTTCTTTGAATTCCAAACATATGGTTGAGCTCCCCCTAAATGTGTGCACCAAAAAATCAGAGTGTAATCTTTAATGCACATATTTTCAAGAAATTTTGACGGAGACTCCCCCTATATCTTTGCAATTCAACACCAATAGATTTTACTATAACTACATGACATGGCATGGGGCACACAAAGGTAAACGATTACTATGATGGAATAACAGAAATTAAATAAAAAACAATCATCAAGCATCCATCAATCATCCACGACAAGTTAAAGTTTTAACCACAAGACCACAAGTTCAACACAGACAACATATCACATCTCCGGAGACACACAAAAAGATTACTAGAGAATAGATAATAGACTAGATTCCTCTCCCCCTTTGTCATCAAGGCACCAAAAGAAAAGAGGAAGCTAGAGAACAAGATCATTCCGCGCTGTCATCATCATCATCATCGTCTTCATTAGCAGGAGCAAATGCAGCGTCATCTTCTATTTTTCTGCCTTGAGTGGAGTGGAGGCCAAAGAGATGCCTAGTCTGAGTGTCCACAGTGGCGGAGGACTCTGACTCGGACTCCTCAAGGCATGTTGAGCTTCCTCTTGATGTCCTGAAGCTGACGACGGGTGTCAGCAAGCCTTAGATTTGTCTCCTAGATCTTCTTATGGCTTTTCATCCCAAGGCAGAAGATAGCGCGAAGCATTTTCTTCACGGAGCCACCAGAAGATGAGGAAGAAGGTCCAGAGAAGATGGTCTGACCCTGGTAGATGAGGATGGACCTGGTGGAGGGGACCTAGCAGAGGGCCTGGTCCTACCAAGTTTGACAGAGGAAGCCGGCTAGAGGTGGCTTTGATTGATCGAACCCTGTAGGCGGTGTGCTCCACATCTCTGGCGAACCTCAGACCAGTGACCCCTTCTATCATGCACATCACAAATGGGGCATAGCTGCTGCGGGGGTTGAGAGAGTTGGTGTGAATTTCCTGCCAAAAGAAGTCAAACACATCAAAGGGACGCGTTCCCTCGCCAATCCTAAGAAGGAGATTCCTTGAGAAAGAACTGATATTGGTAGCATCTCCTTCCTTTGGCCATAGAGTCTTTCACAGTAGTTTATATAGAATAGCATAGAAAGGCTTGAGCCCTCTGGTGGTCCCCAATTTAAATGCCTGGGTGTCATTATAGTTAGACTCCATCTCATTGACACCAATGGCCTCTGAAACATGAAGCTTGTCCAAATTGTGCCATCCTTTAGTTGGGAAACCCAAGCAATCAGCGAACTGTTCTTTGGACACTGAGTAGTATAGCCCATTTGCCATGAACCACATAGTGCTCTCTTCATCAGTGTCTACATAGAGTGTTGCATAAAACTAAGCCACAAGCTCGTTGTTCCAAGCAAACTGAAAAGTCATGATATCCTTGACACCATGACGCTCACAAGCCTCTAACACCTATTGAAGATAGGATTCTCCTGCTCCTCCATATAATCCCAGTCAACCCACTGCATAGAGACCACAGGACTCTTCTTATCTGCTATAACTGAGTCGTAGTAGTCCTGTTGGAAGTGATTCCAAAACCTCTTGTCCACATATTCTTCCTGTAGGAACTCATGAGGGTTTTTGTTTCTAAGCCTTCGGACTTTCTTTCCTTTTCCTAGTCCTGAGCTATAGTCAACCTTCCTCTTAGGCATAACTCTAGCTGGAGTGAGCCGCACAAAAGGATGGACTTGCAGAGGTCCAATCAACAGCCCTAAATGATGCTGCTCAGACTTCTCTCTGATTTGCCATAGCAGCTTGTGGATCTTCACTTGAATCCTCTTCAGCAGTTCTCCTAGGGGACTGAGCAAGAGACGACTGACTAACTTTTCTGATAGCATTACGTTCCTTTCTCTTTGTTTGAGTGGGAGGAGCAGCTGCCGGAGAAGGAGCTGAGGAACTGCCACCTAGGTGATCGTGCTTCTTCTTCTTGCGAGCCATGGTCACAGAGATGTCACGAGAGAAGCGGTCACCGCCTTGAGAAGTGTCCATCTAAGAGAATTCAAGGGCATGATGAAGATTAGACTCTAATTAAGGATCTAAATGAATAAAAATAGGGTAGAGTGAACATGCCAACTTTGGATAATGCAAAGTATATCTCGGACAATCCGAATGCTCCGGACACTCCGAATAGGTTCGGATAGTTCGAAAGTTTCAGACGGTCCGAAGTGTAACTCGGGTAGTCCGAGTTGCGCAGGTTCAAGTGCCCTAATTCATTCGATCTAGAGTTTAATCAAAGGAAACTAGAGCCAATCAGGGGGGATCCTAGAACAATCCTAGACACAAGGATTTGCACGGAATCAATGAAATGAATCGGATTGAGAGGGGCGTTTTTGACCGCACCTTTGCGGTTCAACCATGGAGACTCCGAGTTGAATCAACAAAAATGGCGCGGTGAAGATGGAAGCCCTCGCTCCGGGGAACTCTTCTGCGAGCCCGATTCAAAAGATTCGTGGTCCAAATGGTGGATTCAAGGGAGACGACAGAGAGGAGGAGAGAGAACGCGAGGCAAAGAATAGAAGGAAGAAAGGAAGAAGAAGAGGGCCTCACGGGGTATAGAGTTCGACCCAGCCAGTTTGGATAGTCCAAAACAGTTCGGACACTCCAAGCTGCCATTCTCTGGAAAACTGAGTGCCAAGCATGGAATTGCCTCCGGTTGAAAAAGGATAAGAATACCCTATAGAGTCTTCTCATCTTGTGAGCAGGACTCAAACAAACATTCAAACTATGATCACATGACGGTTGACATGATCGACAAGATCAAAGAACAAATAAACACATTAATTTGAGAGAAATAAAGAAAATAAGCATTTTTGAGACATTTTCCAATCACCATCTAATTTTGTGTGCTCAAATCAAGCCACGTTACGAGAATCTAGAACATTTAGCGCACTTCCTAATTCACAAAATCTTCTCTCATCAAATGGCTTGATGAAGATATCGGCTAATTGATGTTCAGTTCCTACATGTTGGATCTCAATATCGCCTTTTGTGGAGTGGTCTCTAAGGAAATGATGGCGAATATCGATATGTTTGGTACGGAAATGTTGGACGGGGTTATTTGCAATTTTGATAGCACTCTCATTGACACAGAGAAGTGGTACTTGGTTATAGGTTAGGCCAAAATCATTTAGGGCTTGTCTTAACTAAACTAATTGTGAGGCCTGTTCCTGTTGCCCACCACATGATCTGCACTAGTCCCTGGATCAGTACAATAGTGCACACCTTTCACATAGCCGGAATCATTTCATACAAGCGGAAGTCTTATAATTACACAAATACCTGTATTAAGCCCAAGGGGCTATTAAGAATTACAAACGACACATTGGCCCAAATAGTCAGAAAGTCCAAAAGATCAGAGTACGTAAGACCCAAAAAGATCCAAAAGGGTCTCATGTCAGCTTTGTCTAAGCACTCGACCGGAGAGACGCCTTATGCTTCGTCCTGATCGTCAACAAAATCTTCATCTTCGTCTTCATGGCAGGCGTACTGATCCTGCTCATACTCTCCATCTAAAAGAGAATATGAATGCGAGGTCAGTGTCATCCAAACACTGGCGAGCTAACACCCAACCTGATGCAAATTTTAGTGATAGGGGTTCCAAAGGAAGTCTGGGTTTATTTATTTGCAGAAAGCCAGTTTTATAAACCAAAGCCTATGACTTAGCTATTTTAATGAAAGTTCTACTTTCAATGTGTCATATCATAGTTCAAGTTTCAAACCACAATCCAAATCACATCCCATGGCAGTTTCCAGGCACTCTGCGAAACATTTCCAATTCCCTGGCAGTTTCCAGGCACTCTGCCAAACGTTCTCCTTACTCCCGCCATCAAATTCTAGGTGCGGCACACCTGTTATGGGATCACACTACCCTACAAGAGCCCGAGTCCAAAGTTGGGTTGCCAGCCCACCTTAAGGGTCGCAACTCAAGTAGGTGCAATCCAAATCACCCGCAGGTGACGGCTTCCTCCGCCTTTACCTCAAGTATAGTGGCATTCGAGGTACGTCCACTCTCAGAGCCTCGGATCGCACTACCCTCGAACCCAACTCATACTTGCACTACCGCGCGATGGCCACGCGTTGTGGTGATAGGAACTATCCCCGCACGCAGATAGTCAGTGACTTCCCACTGTGCATCCCCGATGCACCCGTCTGGGAGACCTCGTCTCTACCCCAGCCCGTCTGGGAGAACTCGTCTTTACCCCAACCCGTCTGGGAGAACTCGTCTCTACCCCAACCCGTCTAGGAGAACTCGTCTCTACCCTAGCCTGTCCACTTAGCGGCACTCGGGGTACGTCCACTCTTAGAGCCTCAGATCGTACTACCCCCGAGCCCTGCTCACACTTCTTCACACCATGTAGCCCAGCTACTTTCACACCCTTATCCACATGCCGGACCACGTCCGCATTCCAATCACCATCAAACACTCACACTAGCATGCCAAGTCCAATATCCAGATAATCAAGTTCATTATGTTATCATGTCCTGGTGAATGTTGGTTCACCGTTCAGAGGCAACTATGCCTAAAATTAATAATTGGACCTGAGCAATGTCTAAGCAAGATTTTAACCAAGACTTAAGAGTCTAAATCATTTTATTCAACCTAACAGGCTGTCAAGGGTGATTATCAAGGCAATCATTCATAAAGTCAAAGGACAGATGATTATTTCAAGGCAATATCATCAAGGTAGAATAAAACACAAATGATAAACACCAATTATTTTAATAGAAATAGGAAGTTGCTAAAAGAGGGTTTTAATTACCCTAATTAGGAAATTATGCATAAGTACCATGTTAAACTAAATCCCAATATTTTCATAATTACCTTATGGTTAACTATGTCTTTGCAAAAAGTTAAGATTTAATTTAAATCATTTGATAATTAAATTAAATCAAATTTGGTTTCTGTTTTATTAATATTTAAGAAAAAGGGTTAAATTGCTCAATTTAATTGTCTAGAGAGCAATATTGATCTTAAAATTGTGGAGTAAATTTATTAAATTTCTAAATCACATTTTATACTCCACTGGAAATTTATCTTCATGTAAGGAAATTAATCACTAATTAAATAAGGTGGAAATTCTTGTTTTTAATTACTATTAATTGGGTTTTCTTTTAAATAATTAACTCTCCAAATAAACTAATTATACTAGAAATGTATAAACATTGTTTTACTATTACCTACTTAATTTCAGATATTTTTAACCCATGTAATTAGATCTAAATGATTTAGTCACTGTCTATTAACATTTTCCTATGGTTAGAATATTGCAGAAAATAAAATATGCTCAGAAAAATATGAAAAATTCACAAGAGATAGAATACGCCGATCTATCCATTTTAACTTGTTTCACCTTATCCGGATGAACGACGAATTTTTGGCGGCCTTGGGAAGACTGATATTTCTTTATTCATTAGTGGCTGCTGGGAAGCAAAGAATGATCGTCTTCCTTCGGTTTCTTCTCCAACGCAAGCAGCAACCAAGGAAGGAAGAAGCGCACCAGCAACACCGAAGAAGGGAGCCCTGCTGCTCCAGATTGCAGATTGCTACTTCTCTAGCAGATTGCAGGGACTGATTTTGGTGTTTGAAGGAGGATTTGAAGAGGATGTGCTGCTGCTGGAAGTGGGAGTTTGTGAGCAGGTGCTGCTGCCGCTGCGTGTGGGAGGAGGAGGTAGTAGCATGCATGCGCATCTACCTTCAGTGCGCAGGAGCAATAGCAGAGTGCAGCAGCACAAGCTGCTTTGGGCGCAGCAGTCCTTCAGGGAGGGGTGGAAGAAGAGGAGACAGCGCAGCAATCCTGCAGGCAGGGCTGGCTGGATTGGGGATGGGAAGAAATGGAAAGGCTGGCTGGGGGAGCTGGCCGTGGGAATGGAGAGGTGGAGTGGCGACGCCGTGGTTAGAAGATGGCCGGAGGACAGCGTCGGGAGGAGGAGCAGAGGTGGCGTCGGTGGAGGACAGCAAGGGCGGCACTGGCCAGTGGAGGAATGGAGGCAGTGGCAGTGTGGCGTTGCTCGTGGTGTTCCTGGAGGCTTGGTCAGGAAGGAGTTGGGGATGGAATGGGTGGAGGGGAAAAGATAAGGTGGAGAGAGAGAGGCTAGAGACTACAAATAGAAAGGACTAAGGGTAGATATGATATTTCCCATGTGTCCATGAGATGGGCAAAAGTGGGCTGCCAAATGCAGATTGACACGCGGGACCCACGCGTCACTGAGCGGAAAAGAGAAAGAAAGGTTAGGGAAGAGGGGAATGACTAGCAGGGCCCGCAAGTATGAGGGACCGGCCGTTGGAATTCGGTCGATCGAAACGAAGCTTGGGTTTATGAATATTATGCCATTGTAATTATTTTATAAACCAATTTCAATAAAAGAATTAGATTTTCAATATCATTTTATTAAATTAACAACCCGATCAAATGGGTAGAACCGTAATTTCACCAAGGCTGTTTTAATACTGCAGGCAAAGTTTATAATTTGGTTTGTTACTATTCATAATCCAAAAATAGATGTATTTATATAAACTACAAGCCAGTTAAATAGGCACAAATATTTCTGAAAACAAGAAAATGCATGACGTGGTTTTGCATTTAACATTTTTAGCAAGAAAAATAATTTTCTTGCACTCAAAATTTTAACGTTTAAAACATTGGCCTAAATTGGGATGTTACAAATCCTACCCCCTAACAATAAATCTTGACCTTGAGATTTGACAGAGGTAGGAGATGGAGAAAATAGAGAAGATGCGCTCCGCTCTTGGCTCCAACAGGTTCTTGGGTATGCACAACAATTTTGATCCTGGGAGTACTGGGTAGTCTTGAATCATGGCGACTCATAGTGTCCATTATGGGAGGGGATGATCTCTGTCTTGTACTATCAGAAGGGTTATTTGCACTTGTCCGGTGTCGTTAAACTTCTTTGCCTAAGTTAATAGAATGTAGATGAGAGGGAATAGCACTAGAAGAGAGGTAAGAAAGAACAAAGAGGGAGAAAATCAAGAGAGAGACAGGGAAATTCTTCATCTTTGTGAAGCTAGCCTATGGCCTTGCTCCCTTGATTGTGAATGTAATTGATCTTTTGTGTTATAATTCCTTAATGCCCTTAGTACTCAATGGATGGACATGTGATGTTTCATTCAAGAAGCTCACAATACCATCTAAGATGCCTTCATTTTTAATTCTTCACCAAGATCCAATTCTTATTCATCATGTACTTTATTTAGTATTTCATCCACCAATGTGACCATTATAACAATTTTGGTAAGTCACTAAAAATCCACAGTTCAATCACACCTTAAGACTATATCCTTGGTCTGATCATAATAGTTGGAGACTCTTACTATTAGTTGATATACCACCAAAATTTAGAGTCTCGACATCAAATCTTGTTCTGCTATGATTTTCCTTGTCCCATCTTTATTTTACTGCCTAATTGCTTTTGGCCAAATCAATTAGTACCCATTCTCAAAATATTAGCACATCCACCAATAAATGCTTCCGATCACCTAGCTTAACCATCCGATTTTTGATATTAGTCTATGAATCAAGAGATTGGGTTATCCTTAAGCATCACCCACAATTCAAGATATGGTCTAATGAAATCCAATACTGCTCCCGAATCACAATAGTCATTAGCTAGAATCAATAATCCCAAAATAATTTCCAAATAAGTCAGATTCTTCTAATAGGTAATCTCAACTTCCTCCTAATATATGTGACGATAATCCAACACGATCATGTTCGACTACCCCCCTAAATAAAATTTTCCACCAACAAAGGGTAGTTTCTAGTAAGTAATTTCAATATAATTCCTCCAAATCAGATCGCATGTCTAGCAATGGTCATTAGTACTAATAATTCCTCTAGTATAATCCGTGTTGATAAGATTATTATATAAAGATACGCAATCACATCTCCAAACTTCTTCACCATGTAATTAAACCAATGCTAAAAATCATTAGACACTTCCAAAATAATTTTACCTAATTTTGATCTTTAAACTCCACTAATGGCATTATGTCTTATATCTATGTGAACTTCTATGATGTACAACACACATCAATCCATCCTTCCATCCATTATAGGGCTTTGTCTTAATTGATTCCAAGGTGTTCATTGTCTCATGACACTATTAGTTTGATAGAATCACAACAACAGGTAAGAGGGAATAATATAAAGGAAAATAAGAAAGGTAGGGAGAATATTCTATCTCACACACGGCGGTGTAAAGATAAGTTTCACTCCCCACAAAAATCTAGGGAGAGAATAAATTAGGTTTGAAAAGGAGACTGACCAGAGTGAGCAATTTTGAGTAGGGAAATAAATATCTTTTGTCACACCTTGTTTGCAAACAGGTTTGAAAATTACAATTGGGAAATCTTCCATTGAAATAAAACAAGAGATCTTGGTGAGATGAAAAAAAAACATGGTTGAAAGTGCACGGAGATTATAAAATTTACATTGGAGAAAGTTTGAATAAGAGAATTCATTTTAAAAGCAACTCATGACGTCAAAATAAATTTTTGTTTTAAAACCTTTGTCTTGAAATACCCTTTTAACATTTCAAAGCATTGCCTTGGAAAACTTTTACGAAGCTCATTTTCCAAATCCTTTGAACTTACATTTTAACGATACCTTTTTGAAAACAGATTTTTAGTAACCCAAAATACCAAACAAATTTTGGTGCTAAAAAGTTGAAACTGTGTTATTCCAAAAAGGTACTTGGTTTTGACCAAGGTATGCAAGCGTTTTGAGAGTAAATCATTTTACCAATAATTTTCTAGGAAGATAATCTTTGAAACATATAGTTTGCAGTTTGGTGAATCAAAATATTGTTCAAAGTGGGGCTTTCAGAGACTAAATCAAAGGAAAGAGGATACGACAGGAGTTCCTTAGAGGATAGATGACTTGAATGGTCGGTTATTGAAGAGGTGGCAGAATGGGATGACGGAGATCCTTAATGGAGAATTTAGATTTTCTAGGTCTTGTAACTGACGACTTAGTTGAGAGACTAGCCTGCACATCTGAGTAGTCCCATGAACTATTATGCTCTTTGGCTATCCGTAGAGCTTCTTCTAACTATAACTTGAGTAGTCTTGGGTTATTCATTGCTCTTTCAATTTTCGGCAACATAGAGTGTAGGGAATCTTCAACCTTTGATTCTTGTTGTTTCTGGAGGGTCTAGATAGCTTTAGGGGCTTGGAGCAACTCGGTTTATTTTATCCAACTATGGTCAAACTAGGGATATCTGGTGGGAGAGGAGGTGTGAGCCTTCATGCACGACTCTGACTGCCGAATGCTATTATTTTTGCGGCAACCATTGTCGGCACTGATCCCTTGAAAGACCTCTCTGGCATCAGGGTGAATCTTAAAGCTATTTTAGTCCTATGCCTATATGCATGATATGCAGATGGAGAAGAACCAAAAGTTAACAAGTGTGAACAAGATCCAACGGCATTAATAAAACTCAAATTTAACTTGTAAGAGGGTAGGACACCATTCTTCTAATTAAGGCATCCAACAGCTTACAAGCAATAATTTACGATTCTAGGCTAGGGTAACATTTTACCCAAAAGTCGTAATAGCATCTTGAACTGAGATATCTAATCTAATATCATATTCCTCTAACGGATTTGATTAGTAAGAGGGGTTGACTAGACCTTTGGACTAGGTGAGAATTTAGAAGCAACTCTCATTTTGAGAAATAAACAAATCATACGAAGTTTCCTGAGGAGAATATGAGACGAGATAGAAGCTAAAAATGTCAGTTAAGAGGAGACATGAGAGAAGACTTTTCCAAAAGCTTCTAAAAAGGGTAGGGAATTGGAATGCAATTCAGGAGGAAAGAATACCATAGATTTTATAAAGTAGTGTATTTAGGAAAATACTTTTTCTTAGTTTTAAATTACGGAGTGCTAACGGCTAAGGTCTAGGACTCCTACAGTCGTATGCTCTGATACCAGCGCTGTGGGGCCTGTTCCTGTTGCCCACCACATGATCTGCACTAGTCCTTGGATCAGTACACTAGTGCACACCTTTCACATAGCCGGAATCATTTCATACAAGCGAAGTCTTATAATTACACAAATACCTGTATTAAGCCCAAGGGACTATTAAATACTACAAACGGCACATTGGCCCAAATAGTCAGAAAGTCCAAAAGATCAGAGTACGTAAGACCCAAAAAGATCCAAAAGGGTCTCGTGCCGGCTATGCCTAAGCACTCAACTGGAGAGACGCCCTATGCTTTGTCCTGATCGTCAACAAAATCTTCATCTTTGTCTTCATGGCAGGCATACTGATCTTGCTCATACTCTCCATCTAAAAGAGAATATGAATGCGAGGTCAGTGTCATCCAAACACTGGCGAGCTAACACCCAACCTGATGTAAATTTTAGTGATAGGGGTTCCAAAGGAAAGATCGGGGTTTATTTATTTGCAGAAAGCCAGTTTTATAAACCAAAGCCTATGACTTAGCTATTTTAACGAAAGTTCTACTTTCAAAGTGTCATAGCATAGTTCAAGTTTCAAACCATAATCCAAATCACATCCCATGGCAGTTTCCACCCTGGCAGTTTCCAGGCACTTTGCCAAACGTTCTCCTTACTCCCGCCATCAAATTCCAGGTGCAGCACTGTCACGCGCCTTCTCGGCTTACCTTGCGAGAATTGGTGGGACCTGCACTAGTTCCTGGATCAGTACACTAGTGCATACGATTTACATAGACGGATCATTTCATACAAGCGGAAGACTTATAGTACACTAAATACCTACATTAAGCCCAAAGGCTATTAAATATTACAACATGGCACATTGGCCCAAAATAGTTAAGAACAACAAAAGATCACAGTGCGATAAAAGATCCAAAAGAGTCTCTTGCCGGCTATGCCTAAGCAATCGACTGGAGAGACGCCCTAAGCCTCGACGTGATCATCAGCGATCTCCTGTTCATCGTCTTCATGGCAGGCATCTTTGTCTTGCTTATACTCTCCATCTAAAAGAGTATAAGTATCTTGAGGTCGATGTCATCCAAACACTGGCGAGCTAACACCCAACCCAATGCATTTAGTGATAGAGGTTTCAAAGGAAAGGCTGGGTTTATTTATTTGCAGAAAAAGCCAGTTTTGGATATCAAAGCCTATAACCTAGCAATTTAACAAATTACATATGAAGTTGATTATTTATCATATTTTCATTTCAATACACAGACCAAACCCATGGCAGTTTTCATGCACTCTGCCAAATGTTCTCTTCCCACTCCCGCCATCATCTTACGAGTGTGGCGCACTCGTTGTTGATCACATTCCCCAGCAAAGTACCCGGTCTCGTCCTAGCTGGGTTGCCGACCCACGCTAGACTCACGGCTCTCTGTAAGAATGGACCTAGATCATCCTCGGATAACGACATGAAACTGTCTTCACCTCAAGCATGGCGGTAGACAGGGTACGTCCGCAGGTCGTAACTACCCCTGAATCCCCAATACTTGCACTACCGCGCGATGGCCGATGCATTGTGGTGTTAGAAACTATCTCCCGCAGGCAGATAGTCAGTGACGTCACACTGTGCATCCCTGATGCACCCGTCTGGGAAAATCCACGATTCAGCCCATCCAGTCCACGAAGGGCCTCACCCTTATGCACTTCCTTCTTCGGCTAACTCGCACCCTCCGTGTGAATCACACGATGTGGCGGAACACCTCCTTTTGGGGCAGCGCACGGCATTACGCGGATCTCGCCGCGCTTCTCTTCCATGCACTACGTATGTGGGCGATTAGCTCCTCAAATCACGTTGCCCAGCTACTCCATCTCTTACCCAATGCCAGACCCAGTCTGCATTGCAGCACATCACAACCATACACACACTGGCATGCCAGGCCCAAATTCCAGTTAACCATATTCATTGTGTGATCATGTCCGGTGAATGTCGGTTCACCGTTCTGAGGCAATCCTAAGCCTAAAATTAATAGTTGGACCTGAGCAATGTCTAAGCAAGATTTTAACCAAGACTTAGAAGTTTAAATCAGTTTATTTAACCTAACCAGGCTACCAAGGGCGATCATCAAAGCGATCAAATGACAGATGATTATAACAAGGCAATATCATCAGGGTCAAACAATAACAAATAATAAGATGGCATGATATATCATGATTAAGCATTTGGGTATTGTCAGCGACTGGGAGGCGAGCCTCCGCAGCGCCAACAAGCGAGGGAAGGGGGGTGCTAGGCCCGAAGGCGGCCCTGTCCCCCGGACCGAGGCCCGGTCGCCTGGCCGGACGCTGCCGAAGAAAAAGACCTAGTCCCGACGCGGTCGGACGCTTCGAGACCGGATCGCTGGGGGTGATGACACGAGTGTTTTATCCTAGTTCAGGCCTTCACTGCGGGTTAACAACCCTACGTCCAGTCTTCGTTTAATCCCGAGCTTAAACGAGTACAAGGGGGTGAAGTCCGAGCTTGGGGAAGCCTGGGCTTCGAGTACAATAAGTGCTCAAGACACTGCGTGTGTGTTCCTACAGTTACCTGGGTGCGGAGAACTACCGCCGGGAATTAGAGCTCCTACGAAAGTGCAAGTGCTCATGTTCTACAGTAGCTGTTCTCCAAGAGTTGTGTGTATGTGAAGTAAAGCCATTTTTCATTGTTGTGGCCTGTACGCCCCTTTATAGGCGCCCTTCGGCCACTGTAACTTGCGCTGGTCCATTGAATTAGTCGTTGCCTTTTCGCCATGGCGGTAGCGTACCAAATCCACTAGGTAATCGAGTGCAATCCTCCAATCACCGCGCCGGACCGCTACCGGTCAGCACGTGTCTTTGCCCATGTGGGCGGTTGACGGGACCGGTTGCCAACCCGTCAGAAGCTGCCGCCAGGCGTTCCTTGGTATAGTGCGCGCATTTAATTCTCGGTGACACTGGGGACCCGAAGCGTATCCTGTCCGCGGCGCGGGATGATTTGCCTCGAGTCCTGTTCCTTTGTACCTCAGAAGCCCGGAGGAAGCAAGAGGCCCGAGCTTCCGAGGCGGGGAAGCTCGGGCTCGAGCTTGCCAAGCTCGGGCGTGAGCTTGTTGGCCCCGAGCTTGCCTCCTGGGGGGCCGCGGGTAAGTAAGTGGGCCGAACCTTCATGGACCACATACTTTCCCCAACAGCTAGCCCCCGAGCCTCGAGCGGGACGGTGACGTGCCGCTCAGAGGTTTATTTGGTAACTGCCTTCGGGCGAAATGCTTGGCTTTTGCTCGCGCGGGGCCCCCACAGCTTCGGCGGGAATCCCAAATCGGCACGGTTGCGCGTGCCGCTTCCTTCTCCTCGGGTTCCGCGTCTCCCGGCGGACAGGCGGCGGTTCGACTCCCCTCGCCAGTTTATATCAGGCGGTTATGCCCTCGCCGTCTCTTCTCACGCCCTCTTGTACTACTTGCTCTCCTTGTGCTGCTTGCGTCCCTTTGCCTTCTTCCTTCCTCCGCCTTTCCGCCATCTTCCTGCTCCGATCCTCCTCTTCTGATGGCACCCTCACGCGGAGCCTTCTTACCGAGGACGACCTGAAGGGGTTGGAGGCCACCGGCTTCGTCGAGGTCGGCGGATGGAGGGCGGCCGGCAGAGAGGCGGTCCTTGCGCCCAAGAGCAAGGAGTTCGTCTGCTTCGAGCTCTTCGCGATCCATGGGCTCCGGGTTCTGGAGTCCGAATTCGTCGAATCCGTTCTGGCCTAGTGCCGGATCGAGTTGTGAACCTCAATCCCAACTCGATCCTGTTTTTGACGATCTTCACGCACCTCTGCGAAGCGTTCGTCGGGGTGGAGCCGACGGTCAGCCTCTTCCTCCACTTCTACGAGCTGACCACGATCGACGGAAGCAATGTGGCGGGGTGCGCCTACTTCAAGCTCCGCCACGACATGAAGCCCTCGTACCCGCTGTTCAAAGCCAAGGAGAACGTCGGGGGGTGGGTGTCACGGTGGTACTATGCCAAGAAGCCCGACAACTATCGATTATGATTTTCCAACGCGAGTCCTGGGAAGGTAGCCGGCGGAGGTAGCCCTGGCGGCCAAGATTCAGGACTTGGCCAGCCAGGGGCTCAATGGCTACGACATAGTAGCCGACTTCACCAGGCACTCGGTGAGCCCGCTGAGGAAGCGGGTTCGCCCTTTCTTCAAGATCCACGGGTGGGACGACCTCTCCCGCGAAGGCACTTCCCGTAAGTCTTCATTTTTGACCTTGCAGTCCTTTGCCCGAGCTTTGCTTTGAACGTGTTTGTAATGTTCCCGCTCTTTTCCCTTCGTAGGCTTGCCCCAGGATGACGTGGCTCGGGTCGTGGGGCTTCTTCTGCCCACACACCACAACGAGCCATCGGGCTCGAGCATCCGCAACGTCCTGGACGAGATACGTGCTTTTGCGGGCTTAGGTGTCCCTGGAGCGGTTTTCCTCGTGGGCGTGAGCTGACGCCCCATGACCTGTTTTTGCAGGGGGAAGCGAGAGTGGGAGCCGGGCCTGCTGCATCCGCGCCGGTGGCGGCCTCGGGGGCCGCCCGCTTGACGGCCGGCGGAGACGCGAGCTTGGCCCCGGTGTAGAACGGACAGGTCGCGAGCAGGCGACCGTCAGGGAAAAACGGCCAGTCGCTTTCGGGCAAGACCGCCTCCGCATGGCGGCAGGCGCCCCAGGCTAGCGGCTCTGTCCTGACCCAGCCCGGGCTGGAGGTTCCCGGGCTCGGGATTCGGCCAGCGTGCGGGATATCCAGCTGGCGCCGAAGAGGCGTCGGTTGGTGCTGAACGATGATGATTCGGACGATGAGATGTCGAGAAGGCCGTCGCGGCTACACGTAAGTTGCTCGTGCTTGCTGGTTTCTCCCGTCTCCTTCCTTTATCTGTTATGGCCCTTGGGCCGATTGGGCATGCTTTGATTCTCCTGCTTTTTGATCATACCGTCCCCCATGCGGAGAACTCATTCGGTGCAAATGGGGCGTGGACCGTGTAAAGGGCAAACCCGGGCCCTGGGGTTCGAGGCCCTTCGTTCTCCCACTGGTGGCGCGCTAGGACGTGCGCCCCCAGGCCATGCTCGTGAAGGTGGAGACCTTCGATGGCACCGAGCGCCTGGCGTCGATCCGTGTCGACGGACGGACCTCGACCGAGTAGCGCCCGATCGACATCCGCGGCATCCAGGAGCTTTTTGACAGGAGTAACATACCTATCCCCCCACTGGACACGAGCGACACCCTCCTTCTCGGCTGGGACTGGCCCGTCCGGGTCATCACGGCCGTCAGCGTCGTTCCGGTGCGGCTGTGGAGCGTGGCTCCGCTGACCGTCTCGGGGTGGATCTCAGCGACGCCAGCGTGGGTCGAGCACCACCTTGGGCTCGCCACATGGAGCCGGCAAGACTCCATCCGGCTCCGACTAGTCCCCAGCCAGACGCGAGGAATGGCTGGCGAACCGACTGGGGAGAGGGCCGATGGTGGATGCCACGGTGCAGACTGACGTCCCCCCCAGCCGTGCCCTCATGCCGTTGATGCTGCTGGGTTCGCGGGGGAATCAGCGGAGCCGACAGGGGGAGCTCGCGAGGTCGTGGGAGGAGCTGCCGGGCGGCGGGAGGCTCGGTCGCACTTGTGGAAGGAGTGGCCGATCCTGCGGGAGGAGCGGCTGAGCCCGCAGGGAGAGCGGCCGAGCCTGCGAGAGGCTTGGCCGGGCCTACAGGAGAGATGGCCGAGCCTGCGGGAGGCTTGGCCGGGCCTGCAGGAGAGGTGGCCGAGCCTGTGGGAGGCTTGGCCGGACCTGCAAAAGAGGTGGTCGAGCCTGAGGGAGGCTCGGCCGGACCTTCGGAGGAGGTGGCTGAGGGGCCAAGCAGCTCGGGCGATAGCTCAGGCCGCCAGGTCGCGATGCTCCCCGTGCCCAGGGGCGTTTTGCAGGCCCGATACGTGGTCGCGGCTGTGGCAGTTGCCAAGCGGGTAAGTGCCTCCGGGCTTGGTCTTTGTTGTCTTGTGCCTTCCCTGCTTTGGTCCTTTCCTTCCTTAGCCTATCCTCTGGGTGCAGTTCTACCGCGAGCTTGTTGGCATGGCTTGCTCATTTGAGGCTAAGCACGATGCCGAACAAGAGGCTCTGCAGCGGAAGGCGCGCGGTGGCAACAGGAAGCCAATGCCGCACGCGCCGAGCTTGAGAAAGCTCGCTCGAGCTCAGTCCAGATAGTGGCTCTGGAGGCTCAAGCCTCGGCGGCTGAGGCGGCCTTAGTCGTGGCGCAGGAGGACGCCAAGGAAGTTTCATGCCGGTCGCTGGAGGCCCTTAAGGCTGAACGCGACCGCGCCCTTGAGCTCGAGGAACGCCTCCGGTCAGTGGAAGCATGCCGCTTCGCTGAGGTTGCTCGCGCAGTGGAGGAGCGCGACCTCCTCGCCACGGAGCTTTCCCAGATGAAGTCTGCTGCAACCACGACGGAGGGTCTGCTGAAGACCCACCAGGATACCATGCGGGACCTGGAGGCTGCCAACGAAGCCTTACGGGTCAAAATGCAGACTGCCCGGGCCAGAGAGAAGGAATTCCTCAATCTTTAGGGCCAACATGAGGAGTTGCTGGTCGACCTTCGGAAGCTCGGTGCCAGCCTAAGCCGTTGGCCTTTTTTCGTTTCTTTTCCTTTTTGTTGGGCGATAACCCGGCCTGCCCTTGTAAATGCCTTTTATTAATGCAGTTGACTTGTTTTGACTTTTTTCCTTCGTCACTTCTCCGGTCCGCCTTCTCCCTAGAAAGCCGAACATCGATTTGACTGTCGCGCCATGTCCCAAGAGACATTCGCGTTCAGTCTTGGAAACAGTTCCACGTCGAAACTGCTTCCCGACGCTATTACTCCTGGGATCGCTTCGGCTTCCCAAATCTTGGCTATAAAAAGAGACCAATGCAACGGTCACTTCTTATTCCAATCTTCTTTCTTCCGTACCCTGCCCTCTTGCTCCCAAGGCTCGTGACCCAGAGTTGGCGGAGCTTTGGGCGGACTACGACCTCGTCATGGCCGAGATCGCGGAGGAGGAGGCGCGTGCCCTCGACGTCGCCAGGGTCGAAGCGCTGGTTGAAGTCGTCCCACGGCTCCGCGGGGCCTTTGATCCGCTCATGGAGGCGCTGGTCAGTGCCCGTGCCCGCGACGCTGCTGCCGCCGTGGCTTTGGTCGAGGCTGCCTCGGCGCTTGCCGAGGTGGCCGACGTCATTGTCGGGTTTCTGGGGCCCTTCCGCTGGGACTCGGTGTAACTGGCTCGCAGGCCATCCCAGAACCTTTTTAATAAAGTTGCTTATGGTTATTGCTGCATCTCTTCATTTTCTGTTGTCTCCTGCATGCAAACGAACGCTAGTAGTCGTGTAGACAAAACGTAGTATAGTCCTATTGATCCTAGCCCCCGAGCCATGTCCGTGCTTCTAAGGAGAAGCCCGGGCGTGGCTTAGAGAAGATCGAAAGTCCTTGATGGGGTATCTGACCGTGGAGAATCAACTTTTAAAGAAATCGACCCTTCGAAAAAATCGACCCTTAAGAAAATCGACCCCAGTCCTCGAGCCATGTCCGAGCTTCTGAGGAGAAGCCCGGGCGTGGCTTAGAGAGATTAAATTTTTGAAAAATCGACCCTATTCCCCGAGCCATGTCCGTGCTTCTAAGGAGAAGCCCGGGTGTGGCGTAGAGAAGATCGAAAGTCCTTGATGGGGTATCTAACCATGGAGAATCAACTTTTTAAGAAATCGACCCTTCGAAAAAATCGACCCTTAAAAAAATCGACCCCAGTCCTCGAGCCATGTCCGAGCTTCTAGGAGAAGCCCGGGCATGGCTTAGAGAGATCAATTTTTTAAAAATCGACACTAGACCTCGAGTCATGTCCAAGCTTCTAAGGAGAAGCCCGGGCATGGCTTAGAAAGATCAAATTTTTGAAAAATTGATCCTAGCCCTCGAGTCATCTCCGAGCTTCTGAGGAGAAGCCCGGGCATGGCCTAGAGAGATCAATTTTTTGAAAAATTGATCCTAGCCCCCGAGTCATGTCCGAGCTTCTGAGGAGAAGCCCGGGCATGGCTTAGAGAGATCAATTTTTGAAAAATCGGTCCTAGCCCCCGAGTCATGTCTCGAACTTCTGAGGGTAGCTCGGGCATGGCTTAGAGACCATATGCTTTTGAACGAAGCTTGTGGCCCTAGCTCCATCTCTTTGTCAGAGGCAGAGTGTTGGACTCTAGAGGTATCCCGGGCCTGTGGCGGGTTTATGCGGGCTTATGGTATAGGGCCGGAAAGCGTGTGCCCGCACGGGATCTTGCGAGGTGCGATGGATATCGGCTTACCCATGTGCAAGGGAATCTCGGGGGTTGGCTTCTGCGTAGCCACTATCCTGCCGATGTGTACTGGAACGGCCCGAGCTATTTCCCAAGCCCGATCATAAGTTTGGGTCACTGAGGATAGTTTGGGGGCTCTCTAGGAAATGGTGGGATGAACAAAAGGAAAGAAGATATGGGGGAAATGGAGACTTACTACCTTTTCTCAGGCGTAGAACCTCCGAAGTTGAGCGATGTTCCAGGAGCTGTTGAGGACTCTGCCATCCGACATAGCTAGCCTTACACCCTCGGGCGTGCGGCTGATATGACCGTGTACGGACCCTCCCATCTTGGGGTGAGCTTGTTGGCGTGAGCGAGGTTCTAAACTCGTCTTAGAACCAGGTCGCCCACTTGCAAGGTCCAGTTTGTACCTTTTTAGCCGCGTACCGTCGCAGGGATTGCTGGTATGCTGCCACTCGCAGTAGTGCTTGCTCACGGCAGGACTCGGATAGGTCGAGATCTAGCAGTCGCTCCTCGTCGTTGTCGATCTGTCCTGCAAAATCAACACGAGCTGAACCAAGTCTTAGCTTGGCCGGTAAGACCGCCTCCGAGCCGTATACAAGCCTGAACGGGGTTTCGCCAGCCCGGTTAGAGGTTGTCCGGGCTGCCCAAAGCACGGAGGGTAGTTCTTCTACCCAGTTGTGTCATTGCTCGGCAAGAGCGTCGTACACTCGGCGCTTAATGCCCTGCATGATCTGCCCATTCGCGCGTTCGGCTGCACCATTACTCTGTGGGTGAGCTACCGAAGCTAGGGCGACCTTCATGCCGAGTTCTTCGCAGTAGTCCTAGAAGAGCTCGCTTGTGAATTGTGTCCCATTATCAGCGATCAGCTTACTCGGGACGCCAAACCTGGTCACGATGTTGTTCCTAAGGAACCTCTTAGCCATCTGGGCGGATATGCTCGACACCGGTTCGGCCTCGATCCACTTAGTGAAAGTGTCGATGGCGACGAACAGGTGTGTGCAGCCCTTTAGGCCTCTGGGGAACGGACCAAGTATGTCCATTCCCCGTGTTGAGAATGGCCAGGTTAGCGGGATAGTCTGCAGCTCATATGCGGGCTGGTGGGATACCCGGGCAAGATATTGGCAGGCTGGGCAGCGTTTTACTAGCTCTCTTGCGTCGGTCAACGCAGTGGGCCAGTAGTACCCCATGCGAAAGGATTTTCCCACTAGGATTCTGAAAGAGGCGTGGGCCCCGCAGATTCCGTCATGGATGTCTTGGAGGAGAAATTTGCCTTCCTCCTGGGTCACGCACTTGCAAAGTACGCCGTTAGAACCCTTTCGGTACAACAAGCCTCCGAGTAATCGATAAGGTCGGGCTTATCTTTGGAGCCGGGATTTCTCAGCTGTGTCCTGTGGCAGTGTCCCATGCATCAAGAACTGGATGAATGGCGTCATCCAGGTGTCGCGCTGCTCTAGGAACGAAACGGTACCGGTCGTTTGGATCGAGGCAACCGTCTTCTCGGGGGCCTCTTCTCCGGGGGGAATAGAGGGCTTTAGTAGGTGCTGCACGAGCACCCCTGCCGGGGCGGTTTCTTGTGAGGTGCCAAGCTTTGCGAGCTTATCGGCCAGGCTATTAGCCAGTCTGGGAACGTAACACACTTCGAAATTCGTGAAGTGCTTCTCCAGCTTTCTCACTTCTGCCAAGTATCGCACCGTTGAGTCGTCGTAACACTAAAACTCCTTATTTACTTGGCAGACGACCAACCTCGAATCCCCTTTCGCTGTTAGTCGCTTTATGCCGAGCGCAGTGCATGCTCATAGGCCGGCTAGGAGGCCTTCGTACTCCGCAGCATTGTTCATTGCGGGAAAATGGAGCTGTACTATATGCTGAATTTGTTCTCCTTGGGGGGAGGTGAGAACAAACCCGCAGCCTGATCGCTCGAATTGGCGCGACCCATCGAAAAACATGGTCCAGTGCGCTTCTTGGCTTGCGAGCTCGGGCGAGCCTCCCGAAGGGTCGGCCGGGCAGGTCCACTCTACCAAGAAGTCAGCCACGACTTGGGATTTGATCGCTGTTCGGGGTACGAACTTGATGTCAAATTCACCAAGCTCGACTGCCCACTTTGCGACACTCTGTTCGCGTCTGGGTTTCGAATGATGTCCTTTAACGGGAAGCTTGTTAGGACCGTAATTGGATGGGCTTGGAAATAGTGATGCAACTTTCGCGAGGCCATAAGCAAGGTGTACAAGAGCTTTTGAACCTCAGGGTACCGCTCCTTAGGCCCGTGAAGTACCTCGCTTACGTAGTAGACGGGTTGTTGCTTGCCTTCGCGTTCGACTGCTAGCACAACACTTATAGCCTGCGGGGCAACCGCCAAATAGAGGAGTAGAGCTTCCCCGAGCTTTGGCGTGGCTAGGACGGGAGACGTGGACGATAACGCTTTAGCTCGCTGAAAGAGGCCTCGGCATTTTCCGTCCATTCGAAACCATCGTGCTTACGCAGGATCTTACAGAAAGGTGCACTGCGCTCGCCAAGACGAGATATGAATCTGCTGAGGGCCACCATCCGCCCGGTGAGGGCTTGCACCTCCTTGGTGCAGATTGGCGACCTCATATTCTCGATGGCCTCGATTTTCTCGGGGTTTGCCCCGATGCTTGCCTTTCCTATCACATGGCCCAGCAACAACCCAGATCGACATCAAAGACACATTTTTCAGGATTCAGCTTAACTTGATGCTTTCTAAGATTAGCAAAAGTTTCCTGAAGGTCGGTCACATGGTCCCGTGGGACTTTGCTTTTTACAACAACATCGTCTACATAAACCTCTACGTTGCGCCCTATCTTATCAGGGACCGTCTTCTGCATTAATAGCTGGAACGTGGCTCCCGCGTTCTTTAGACTGAAGGACATGGTCGTGTAGCAGAAGGTACCAAAAGGTGTTACGAAGACAGTCTTCTCTTCGTCTTCCCTTGTCAGCGCGATCTGATGGTAGCCGGAGTAGGCGTCCAGGAAGCTCATGAGCACCGAGTCCGCCGTTCCGTCGACCAGTTGGTCTATCTGTGATGAAATTGTCCTTAGGGGCAAAGGCGTTGAGGTCGCGATGGTCGACGCACATTCGCCACTTCCCGCCCTTCTTCTTGGCGACGACCGGGTTAGCTAGCCAGTCGGAATGCTCGACTTCTCGGATGAAGCCGGCTTGGAGGAGCTTGCCAAGTTGCTCCTGGATAATATCGGCCTTCTACTTTGGGAAGCGTCGTAGGGCCTGTCTGACAGGCTTTTTGTCAGGCTGAATAGCTAACTTGTGCTCAATGACCTCCCTTGGGACCCCGGGCATGTCGGACGGTTCCCACGCGAACACGTCTGCGTTAGCCCAGAGGAAGGTGACGAGCTCGAGTTCCTATTTGGACTCGAGGTTGACCCCTACGTGGACGACCTTGGCTGGGTAGTCCTCGGAGAGGGGGACTGCATTGGTGGGCTCCTGCGGCTGCAGGGCCACCTTGGGGTGGACTGGCGGCCGTTCGGCCTTGGCCAGGCCGCACTCGAGAAGCTGTCCGACCATGGCCAAGGCGCTCTTGTCACAGGCCATTGCGGCTTTGTGGCTGCCCTTGATCGTGATGACCCCGTGGGGGCCGGCATCTTGAGGCAGTGGTAGCCGTGGTGGGTGGCCGCCATGAACTTGGACAACGCGGGGCGTCCGAGGATGGCATTGTATGGAAGCTCGGAGTCCACCACCTCGAAGGTGACGTACTCCGTCCGGAAGTTCTGGGGGGTCCCAAACGTCACAGGCAGCACGATCTGCCCGATCGACTGCAGGGACGACTCAAGGACAATGCCATGAAAGGGAATGGCTATATCCTTGACCTTGGACTGCGGGACCTGTATCTACTCAAGAACCTGAGCAGTGACGATGTCCAGGGAGCTCCCGCCATCTACCAACACGCGATCGACTCGTGTGTTGCTGATGGTGGGACAGAGCACTAGCGGCAAGCGCTGGGGCCTGGTCATTCCGGGGGGACAATCATCCCCGGAGAAAGTGATCGACTGGTGAGACCACCGCAGGGGTGCGTCTCCGGGCTTACCATTCTTGAGGTGGTAAACCTCTCGGGCAGCGGCCTTAAGCTCGTGTCGTGAGCTATAGGCAAAAGCGCCGCCAAAGATCACGGCGACGTGTGCACGAGCGTCCTGGAAGGCGTCGCCATGGGCGCCCTGAGGCGCCCAGTCGTCCGGCACCCCGTGATTGGGGAGCTCGGGCATGGGCCCGCACCCGGCGTAGAAATCCTCCAACCGCGCGGCCCACGTCCTGCAGTTACGTAGGTCATGACCTTACTGCCGATGGAGAAGGCAGTAGCGGTTGTTCGGAGGGTTGGCCCCCTGGGCGGGTCGAGGCCGAGGCTTCGCCCTGCTGCCTGCCCCGCCCCGCTGCGCCCGCCATTCCCGCCACAGCGCCACTGCCGGGCGGGCGGGTCGTGAGGCGGCCGCTCGGGAGGAGCGGGCCTCTCAGGCTCTATCGCCGCGACGTAGTTGGGGACGGCAGGCTCCTTCTTCTTCTTCTTCTTCTTCTTCTTCTTCTTCTCGGCGTCACCCTTCTTGGCATCCGTGCCAGTCTGGGATGCCGCCTTCTCCTCTGTCCTCCCTCTCTTGCGCTCCACCGCCTCGGAGGCGTTGATGTATCCTTCCGCAGCACAAAACAAATCAGCTGCGATGTGGACTGGATGGAGCTCAAGGTCCTCGGTGAAACGGGTATTCCGCACTCCCTCCTTGAAGGCCTCAACGATGGCATCGTCGGAGATCGACGGAATGGTGTTGCGCACCTGGACGAACCTGTGGACGTAGTCCTGCAGGCCCTCTGCCGCCCTTTGGACCACAATCTTGAGGTCCTGGGGCTTGCTAAGGCACGCGCAGCAGCCCTGGAAGTTTGTCCAGAGCGCCTCCTGCAGCTGTTCCCAGCTGCGTATCGAACCTCGGCGCTGGTTGAAGAGCCAGGTTCGGGCCATTCCCTCCAAGACGGTAGGAAAATAGTTGACCATAACGGCCTCATTACCGCCTGCGGCCAGGATGGCGGTAGTATAGACCGCGAGATATTCGTCGGGATTCTTGCTCCCGTCGAACTTCTCAATGCTCCTGGGATTAAACTTGCGAGGCCAGGGGGCTTCGCGCAAAGCTCAGGAGAAGGTCGTGCATCTAGGGGCGGCCCCGTTGTTTCCAACGGGAGGCCTCCCGCCTAGAAGCGGCCCGAGGCGGGAAAAAACTCCACCCGGTGTCTTTGTGGGCGCCATCCGCCAGGGACATGGATGCTGTCGGCAAGAATCGACGCCTCTGCCGCCCGCCTTGAGGAGCCACTGGTGTGCGACTAAGCCTGGAGGTGCTCGCCGAGATCCCCGGTGAACTCCTCTAGGCCATCAGCGACCGCGGTGCCTAGGTCGGCCATGGCAAACCCTCGCGGATCCTTCTCCAGGTCACGCATGACCTGGGCAATTGCCTTAACCCTTTGCTAACTGCGTAGCATTAGGTTGGTGACAATAGTGGTGGGCGATGCTCGCGTGTAGCGCGCGCGGCGGGTGTCGGGCCAGCAGGCCTACGACGGATATCCGCCAGGGTTCGCCCAACCAACCCAGCAAAGAGGCTTCGAGCGGCCTCACGCCGCTGGTGCTCTCCGCTTGGGTCAGCACGTGGCTGGTGCGGGGTCGCCCCGCCTGACGCCACAAAGACATGACGTGAGGCAGGCTCCCGCGAAGGAGACATGTTGGTGTCACCCACGGAGGCGGTGCCATCGGCACCCTCAACTGCCATGGGCTCACACCGGTCCGATGCCGGCCTCGATGGGCCGGGGCGCCAGTTGCGTGCACAGGACTGGTCCTCCTCTTCGGACGTGGGTGTGAGTCAGCGAAGTGCCAGGCAAAGCTGGGGAGCGAACAGCTACTCCCGAGGCGGTGTTTCTTCCACCTCCATCTCGTCGGACTGAGCTCCGGCGAGGATACCAGCCTGCCACTCGTCATACGACTCGTCGACATCGTCGAGATTGTCGCGATCGTCGTAGTTAAGGTCCACGGTATCAATGTCGTCGTAAGACAACAAGGCCATTCTCGACTCAATCGAGGGGAGAAGACCGCAATTGGGCCCCACGGTGGGAGCCAGCTATCGGCCCTGTCCCTTGGACCGAGGCCCAAAGGTGGCCCTGTCCCTCGGACCGAGGCCCGGCCGTCTGGCCGGACGCTGCCGAACAAGCGAGGAAGCCCGGACGCGGCGCGAGATGATTTGCCTCGGGTCCTGTTCCTTTGTACCTCAGAAGCTCGGAGGAAGCAAGAGGCCCGAGGTTCCGAGCGGGGAAACTCGGGCTCGAGCTTGCCAAGCTCGGGCGCGAGCTTGCTGGCCTCGAGCTTGCCTTCTGTGGGGCCGCGGGTAAGTAAGTGGCCGAACCTTCATGGGCCACATACTTTCCCCAACAGCTAGCCCCCGAGCCTCGAGCGGAACGGTGACATGCCGCTCAGAGGTTTATTTGGTAACTGCCTTCGGGCGAAATGCTTGGCTTTTCGCGCGCGCAGGGCCCCCACAGCTTCGGCGGGAATCCCAAATTGCCACGGTTGCGCGCTCCGCTTCCTTCTCCTCGAGTTTCGCATCTCCCAGCCGACAGGCGGCAGTTCTTCTCCCCTTGCCAGTTTATATCAGGCGATTATCCCCTCGCCGTCTCTTCTCACGCCCTCTTGCACTACTCGCTCTCCTTGGGCTGCTTGCGTCCCTTTGCCTTCTTCCTTCCTCCGTCTTTCCGTCATCTTCCTGCTCCGATCCTCCTCTTCCTGATGGCGCCCTTCACGCGGAGCCTCCTTACCGAGGACGACCTGAAGGGGTTGGAAGCCGCCGGCTTCGTCGAGGTCGGCGGATGGAGGGCGGCCGGCAGAGAGATGGTCCCTGCGCCCAAGAGCAAGGAGTTCGTTTGCTTCGAGCTCTTCGCGATTCATGGCCTCCGAGTTCCGGAGTCCGAATTCGTCGAATCCGTCCTGGCCCAGTGCGGGATCGAGTTGGTGAACCTCAATCCCAACTCGATCCTGTTCCTGACGATCTTCGCGCACCTCTGCGAAGCATTCGTCGGGGTGGAGCCGACGGTCAGCCTCTTCCTCCACTTCTACGAGTGGACCACGACCGGCGGAAGCAATGCGGCGGGGTGCGCTTACTTCAAGCTCCGCCACGACATGAAGCCCTCGTATCCGCTGTTCAAAGCCAAGGAGAACGTCGGGTGTGGGCGTCGCGGTGGTACTACACCGAGAAGCCCGACAACTGTCAATTATGGTTCGCCAACGCGAGCCCTGGGAAGGTGACGATGCCCCGGCCCACGCTGGAGCCGGCGGAGGTAGCCCTGGCGGCCAAGATTCGAGACCTGGCCAGCCGAGGGCTCAATGGCTACGACATCGTAGCAGACTTCACCAGGCACCGGGTGAGCCCGCTGAGGAAGTGGGTTCGCCCTTTCTTCGAGATCAGCGGGTGGGATGACCTCACCCGTGAAGGCACTTCTCGTAAGTCTTCATTCTCGACCTTGCAATCCTTTGCCCGATCTTTGCTTTGAGCGTGTTTGTAATGTTCCCGCTCTTCTCCCTTTGTAGCCTTGCCCCAGGGTGACGTGGCCCGGGTCGTGGGGCTTCTTCTGCCCGCACACCACAACGGGCCATCGGGCTCGCGCATCCACAACGTTCTGAACGAGGTACGTGCTTCTGCGGGCTTAGGTGTCCCTGGAGCAGTTTTCCTCGTGGGCGTGAGCTGATGCCTCATGACCTATTTTCACAGGGGGAAGCGGGAGTGGGAGCTAGGCCTACTGCATCCGCGCCGGTGGCGGCCTCGGGGGCCACCGGCCTGACGGCCGACGGCGACGCGAGCTTGGCCCAGGCGCGGAAAGGACAAGTTGCGAGCGGGCAACCGTCGGGGAAGAAACCGGCCGGTCGCTTTCTGGGCAAGGCCGCCTCCGCATGGCGACAGGCGCCCCAGGCTAGCGACTCCGTCCCCGACCTAGCTCGGGTTGGAGGTTCCCGGCTCGGATTCGGCCGGCGTGCAGGATATCTAGCCGGCGCCGAAGAGGCGTCGGTTGGTGCTGAACGACGACGACTCGGACGATGTGATGTCCGAGAAGGCCATCGCGGCTACACGTAAGTTGCTCGTGCTTGCTGGTTTCTCCTGTCTCCTTTCTTTATTTGCTATGGCCCTTGGGCCGATTGGGCATGCTTTGATTCTTCCCTGTTTTTTTTTCGTATTTGTCCCCCAGCGGGAACTCATTCGGTGCAGTTGGAGGCGAGGGCAGGAGAATGACCCTGTAAAGGGCAAACCCGGGCCCCGGGGTTCGAGGCCCTTTGTTCTCCCGCTGGTGGCGCGTAAGGACGTGCGCCCCAGGCCACGCTCGGGAAGGTGGAGACCTACGATGGCATCGAGTGCCTGGCGCCGATCCGTGTCGAGGGACGGACCTCGACCGGGTGACGCCCGATCGACATCCACGGCATCCAAGAGCTTTTCGACAGGAGTAACATACCTGTCCCCCCACTGGACACGAGCGACACCCTCCTTCTCGGCTGGGACTGGCCCGTCCGGGTCATCACGGCCGCCAGCGTCGTTCCGGTGCGGCTGTGGAGCGTGGCTCCGTTGACCGTCTCATGGTGGATCTCAGCGACGCCAGTGTGGGTCGAGCACCACCTCGGGCTCGCCGCATGGAGCCGGCGAGACTCCATCCGGCTCCGACCAGTCCCCAGCCAGACGCTCGAAGAATGGCTGGCAAACCGACTGGGGAGAGGGCCGATGGTGGATGTCACGGTGTAGACTGACTTCCCCCCCGAGCCGTGCCCTCATGCCGTTGACGCTGCTGGGTTCGGGGGAATCAGCGGAGCCGACAGGGGGAGCTCACGAGGTCGCGAGAGAAGCTGCCGAGCTGGCGGGAGGCTCGGACGCGCTTGTGGAAGGAGTGGCCGATCCTGCGGGAGGAGCGGCCGAGCCTACGAGAGGCTCGGCCGGGCCTACAGGCGAGATGGCCGAGCCTACGAGAGGTGGCCGAGCCTACGGGAGGCTCGGCCGGACCTGCAGGAGAGTTAGGTCCGAGCCTCTGAGGAGACGCCCGGGCATGGCTTAGAGAAGATCGGAATTTTGAAAAATCGACCCTAGCCCCCGAGTCATGTCTGAGCTTCTGAGGAGAAGCCCGGGCATGGCTTAGAGAGATCAATTTTTGAAAAATCGACCCTAGCCCCCGACTGGGGCGTCCGAGGATGGCGTTGTATGGAAGCTCGGAGTCCACCACCTCAAAGGTGACGTACTCCGTCCGGAAGTTCTGGGGGGTCCCAAACGTCACGGGCAGCACGATCTGCCCGATCGGCTGTTGGGACGATCCAGGGACAATGCCAAGGAAGGGAATGGCTATGTCCTTGACCTTGGACCGCGGGACCTGCATCTGCTCAAGGACCTGAGCAGTGACGATGTCCAGGGAGCTCCTACCATCTACCAACACGCGATCGACTCGCGTGTTGCTGATGGTGGGACAGAGCACCAGCGGCAAGCGCTGGGGCCTGGTCATTCCGGGGGGACAATCAACCCCAGAGAAAGTGATCGACTGGTGAGACCACCGCAGGGGTGCGTCTCCGGGCTTACCTTTCTCGAGGTGGTAAACCTCCCGGGCAACGGCCTTAAGCTCGCGTCACGAACTATAGGCGGAAGCGCCGCCGAAGATCACGGCGACGTGTGCGCGAGCCTCCTGGAAGACGTCGCCATGGGCGCCCTGAGGCGCCCGGTTGTCTAGCACCCCATGATCGGGGAGCTCGGGCATGGGCCCGCGCCGGCGTAGAAATCCTCCAACCGCGCGGCCCACGTCGTGTAGTTACGCAGGTCATGGCCGTACTGCCGATGGAGAAGGCAGTAGTGGTTGTTCGGATGGTTGGCCCCCTGGGCGGGTCGAGGCCAAGGCCGGGAGCTCGCCGCCTCTAGCTGCGCGCTTCGCCGTTCCGCCACCTTCTGGCGGGTGGTCGCGAGGCGGCCGCCAGATGAACGGGCCTCTCAGGCTCTATCGCCGCGACGTAGTTGGGGACGGCAGGCTTCTTCTTCTTCTTCTTCTTCTTCTTCTTCTTCTCGGCGTCACCCTTCTTGGCATCCGTGCCAGTCCGGGCCGCCGCCTTCTCCTCCGTCCTTCCTCTTTTGCGCTCCACTGCCACGGAGGCGTTGATGTATCCTTCCGTAGCATGAAACAAATCGGCTGCGGTGTGGACCGGATGGAGCTCAAGGTCCTCGGTGAAACGGGTATTCCGCACTCCCTCCTTGAAGGCCTCAACGATGGCCTCGTCAAAGATCGACGGGATGGTGTTGCGCACCTGGACGAACCTGCGGACGTAGTCCTGCAGGCCCTCTCCCGCCCTTTGGACCACAAGCTTGAGGTCACTGGGCTTGCCGTAGCGTCGCGTAGCGACCACGAAGTTTGTCCGGAGCGCCTCCTGCAGCTGTTCCTAGCTGCGTATCGAACCTCGGCGCTGGTTGAAGAGTCAAGTTCGGGCCATTCCCTCCAAGACGGTAGGGAAATAGCTAACCATAACGGCCTCATTATCGCCTGCGGCTAGGGTGGCGGTAGTATAGACAGTGAGATATTCGTCGGGATTCTTGCTCCCGTCGAACTTCTCAATGCTCCCGGGCTTAAACTTACGAGGCCATGGGCCTCACGCAAAGCTCGGGAGAAGGCTGGGCATCCAGGGGCAACCCCGTTGTTTCCAACGGGAGGCCTTCCGCCTGGAAGCGCCCGAGGCGGGAAAAGACTCCACCGGGGGTGCGTTGTGGAGCGCCGTCCACTGTGGACATGGATGCCTATTGACGCGACCGAACGCCTTGAGGAGCCACTTGTGTGCGACTGGGCCTGGAGGTGCTCTCTGAGATCCCCGGCGAGCTCCTCTAGGCCGTCTGCGACCGTGGCGCCTAGGTCGGCCATGGTGAACCCTCGCGGGTCCTTCTCCATGTCACGCATGACCTGGGCAATCGCCTTAACCCTTTGCTGACTGCGCAGCACTGGGTTGGTGACGGTTGTGGTGGGCGAATGCACACGTGTAGCCTTGGCGGCGTGTGTCGGGCAGCGAGGCTCGGACGGATATCCGCCAGGATTCGCCCAACCAACCCAGCAAAGAGGCTCCGAGCGGCCTCACGCCGCTGGTGCTCTCCGCTTGGGTCAGCACGTGGGTGGTGCGGGGTCGCCCCGCCTGACGCCGCAAAGACATGACGTGAGGTAGGCTCCCGCGAAGGAGACATGTTGGTGTCGCCCACGGATGTGGTGCCATCGGCACCCTCAACTGCCATGGGCTCACGCCGGTCCGCTGCCGGCCTCGATGGGCCGGGGCGCCAGTTGCGTGCGCAAGACTGGTCCTCCTCTTCGGACGTGGCCGCGAATACGCGTGGTCCGTCCGGATGTGGCACTGGTGGCGGTGCTGCAGTCCCTCCATGAGGGTTTCGTTGACGTGAGTCAGCGAAGTGCCAGGCAAAGCTGGGGAGCGAACAGCTACTCCCGAGACGGGTGTTTCTTCCACCTCCATCTCGTCGGACTGAGCTCCGGCGAGGATACCAGCCTGCCACTCCTCATACGACTCGTCGACGTCGTCGAGATCATCGCGATCGTCGTAGTTGAGGTCCACGGTATCATTGTCGTCATAAGACAACAAGGCCATCCTCGACTCAATCGAGGAGAGAAGACCGCAATCGGGCCCCACGGTGGGCGCCAGCTGTCGGCGACTGGGAGGCAAGCCTCCGCAGCGCCAACAAGCGAGGGAAGGGGGGTGCGAGGCCCGAAGACGGCCCTGTCCCCTGGACCGAGGCCCGGTCGCCTGGCCGGACGCTGCCGAAGGAAAAGACCTAGTCCCGACGCGGTCGGACGCGTCGAGACCGGATCGCTGGGGGTGATGACACAAGTGTTTTATCCTGGTTCAGGCCTCCACTGCGGGATAACAGCCCTACATCCAGTCTTCGTTTAATGCCGAGCTTAAACGAGTACAAGGGGGTGAAGTCCGGGCTTTGGGAAGCCCGGGCTTCGAGTACAGTAAGTGCTCAAGGCACTGTGTGTGTGTTCCTACGATTACCTAGGTGCGGAGAACTACCGCCGGGAACTAGAGCTCCTACGAGAGTGCAAGTGCTCCTGTTCTATAGTAGCTGTTCTCCAAGTGAGTTGTGTGTATGTGAAGTGAAGCCGTTTTTCATTGTTGTGGCCTGTACGCCCCTTTTATAGGCACCCTTCGGCCACTGTAGCTTGCGCTGGTCCATTGAATTAGTCGTTGCCTTTTCGCCATGCCGGTAGCGTACCGAATCCACCGGGTAATCGAGTGCAATCCTCCGATCACCGCGTCGGACCGCTACCGGTCAGCACGTGTCTTTGCCCATGTGGGCGGTTGACGGGACCGGTTGCCAATCCGTCAGAAGCTGCCGCCAGGCGGTCCTTGGTATAGTGCGCGCATTTAATTCTCGGCGACTCTGGGGACCCGAAGCGTATCTGTCCTCGGCGATGATTTGCCTCAGTTCCTGTTTCTTTGATACCTCAGAAGCCCGGAGGAAGCAAGAGGGCCGAGCTTCCGAGACGGGGAAGCTCGGGCTCGAGCTTGCCAAGCTCGGGCGCGAGCTTGCTGGCCCCGAGCTTGCCTCCTGTGGGGCCGCGGGTAAGTAAGTGGGCCAAACCTTCATAGGCCACATACTTTCCCTAACAGGTATAAATATTTAAAGAGCATGCAATTTCATACTGTAAATATCATAATTTGGAAATCTGGGATACAATATGATATTATTGGATGTTAACTCGCACTAGGGAAAGCGCATACTCTCCCTAGTAAAAGTAAACTTCCTATAGGAGAAGTGTTAACTCGCACTAGGAAAATCGAGATTCTCCCTAGTAAAAGCGAACACCCAAAAGGGTAAATATTAACTCGCCTGGATCCTGTGAATCCAAAACCTAGGTCTTGACCTCTTGGTTGCTCCGCGAGTCCTCGAAATCTATCGCGAAGAGCCAAGTAATACAAATAAACACCAAAGTATGTAGGAAATATGATGTGTGAAATGCAACCGTAGCTAGGATCGCAGCTATCTACGCATCGCTTCTTGTTACTGAGATTCCTAAATAAGTTTCTCTACTTATCGAGGAAGTTCCATGAGTTACTAATGTATAATAACTCACAAAAAGATAACGGTGGTGGGAGCGTTATGAAGGTGATATGCGATGACGCATAATGCTACCCCTAATAGTTCACCCTTAGATTTAGCAAATAGGTGTATAAAACAAAATAAGTTTTGTTTGAAGAATTTCCTTCATTTATTTAAAGTATGAACTAGTTATATAATTAGGGTGTGAGTGAGTAAGTGTGTTCAGTTAAAATACTAGTGTCTAGTTATATCTAACACCCTTTATAATTGCTTAGTAGCTACTGTATTTTAATACTTAAATACTTCCTATGGCCTATAACTTAGCTTAGGGACATTTTTGGAATAATACATTGTTCTAATATTTTTCTTAGGTCTAGAGTGGTATTATTCACTTTTAATAATATTGACCTAAGGGGTTTCTATATTTTCTCTTATTTTTCTAACAAGGTAGTATATTTAATAATTGCATATAGGTCACTATGCTTTATAGTTTTGATTAAATGTTTAATTAGAGTTCTAAATATTCCGAAGATCATGTACTGTCATTAATATTTTTCCTAGGTCCCAATCAATGTTTAATATTTACTGCAACTGTACTAATACCAAGGGAAGTCCTAAAGTATTTTATAATTCAACATCATTAGCTAGTTTAATTAACCATTATCCCCTTTTGGGTTTATTTCTAAAAGAAGTTTCTAAAGATAGAACCATGAACTAAAAACAGTGGCACTATTCTATTTTTCTGTTCATGATTTGTTTTTAGGTAGTAACTTAAATTTTAGAGTGTAATGGCAATTTTAAAGTTACACGAATAACTAATTGAATTTAATACTACAAGAAGAAGGCTAGATTTTAAAGTTTGTGTTTAATTAAAGAATAAATATTATCTAAAAGTTCAGGATTTATCCTCCATTTAGGTTTCCATGGATTTGAATATTATTATTTTAGTTAAATAACTTATTAGATTATATAATGCTAGGATTTCAAGTTGCTATAACTAGAAAGGCTTACATATTTCTAATAATTTATTTTCCTGCAGTAAAAACCGGTTTAATATTTTTCCTGGGTTCTATTATCTCTATAGTATTCATAGAAGAAGTTCTATGAATTTTAAACATCATTTACTATACTAAATAGACCCTAAAGCTGCAATGTGAAAATTCGGGTTAATAGAAGGCGTACTTTGTGCTTTACGCTTTCACTAATTGATTGTTGTCTTCGTCTACCTCCAAACCGAGGCAGGGATTGGCCGAGGTGCTCCGGCTTAGGGCACGGCCAGGGCTCGGGGAGGGATCGTCAGACTATGGAGAGGGCAAAAACGGATTCCTCGTTTTGCACCGCACCAGCAGGAGCTGACGGCACGGCGAGCGGTCCGGCGAGGCGGTGGCGCGACAAGGCCTGAACGGCGGCGGCCGCGGCCTGAAATGGCGCCGGTGAAATAGGGCCTACGGGGTTCCCAGGAGGGGTCCTACGACATGAGGGAAGTGAGTGGGTTCAATCTGCGGGGTCGGCGTGGTCGGAGAAGATTCCAAGCGGGCCGATGACGAGGAGGACGACGGCGGCCGAAGAAGCTCACGTCGGCAGCGTGCTCCAGGGGGACCTGGAACAAATAGGGGTTAGGGATGTAGGTGTCATGCCCCCGGAGAAGCTCCGAGAGCAAGCAATTGGAGCGAGGCTCACCGTGGAGGGAGAAACCAACAAGGGGCGGAATAATGGCCGGCGGTGGCGCATCCAGCCTCCCGGGCTATGTGAGGCCACCGAGACCGATTGGGCTAAGGACGTCTTAGGGGAGCTCGGGAGCTTTCTAGGGATACCAAGAGCGTGGTGAATCATCCACCAGGCGGGCGGCGCCGTGATGCCGAAGATCGCCGGAAATGGGTTTTGGAAGGAAAACGAAGGGAGAATGTGAGGCGAGGCTCGGGCTGGGCTTATAGGCTACTGGGGATGACGAATGAAGTGAGGAGAGTGTCTCGTAACGAGTTGCCATGATGAGAGGGGCACCATGACGGGCAGTGCGACCAGGGGAGCAGCTCCACGGGGCGGTGGCGTGCAGGGCGCGGCGCCACGGGGCAGAGGGTAGCTGAGGCACGGTGCCACGGGGTGCTGGGTTGTTGAGGAAGGGCCGCCACGGGGAGCACGCTACAGAGGACGGTGACCACAGGGCTTAGAGAGAGGGAAACAGAGAGTAGAGAGAGAGAACGTGCGTGAGAGAGAGAGTGCCGGGGGAGGGAGAGAGAGTGAGATGGAGAAGGGGCTGATCAATGGGCCACCATGCAGGTTGACTAGTCAAAAATGATATGTTTGATAATTTGATACTGCTAAATGATATATATATATATGGATATATATATATATACATATTAAACCTTTTCCAGTTTCATTATGGAATTTCAAATTGAATTAGGAATTCAAACTAGTATCTAACATTGGTGTTTTGGCCCTTTTTATTCAATTGAGATTTCAATTGAAATCCACAAATCATGCTTTCTAAAATTTAATTCTTGATAATATTTACTATTTTCATGAAGCCTCCTAGTATCATGCATGTTTCAAAATATCCCATTTTGGGCTGTTACAGGCACACCTGTTATGGGATCACACTACCCTACAAGAGCCCGAGTCCAAAGTTGGGTTGCCAGCCCACCCTAAGGGTCGCAACTCAAGTAGGTGCAACCCAGATCACCCGCTGGTGACGGCGTCCTCCGCCTTTACCTCAAGTATAGTGGCATTCGAGGTACGTCCACTCTCAGAACCTCGGATCGTACTACCCTCGAACCCAACTCATACTTGCACTATCGCGCGATGGCCACGCGTTGTGATGATAGGAACTATCCCTCGCAGGCAAATAGTCAGTGACTTTCCACTGTGCATCCTCGATGCACCCGTCTAGGAGACCTCGTCTCTACCCCAGCCCGTCTGGGAGAACTCATCTCTACCCCAGCTCGTCTGGGAGAACTCGTCTCTACCCTAGCCTGTCCACTTAGCGGCACTCGGGGTACGTCCACTCTTAGAGCCTCAGATCGTACTACCCCCGAGCCCTGCTCACCCTTCTTCACACCATGTAGCCCAGCTACTTTCACACCCTTATCCACATGCCGGACCACGTCCGCATTCCAATCACCATCAAACACTCACACTGGCATGCCAGGCCAAATATCCAGATAATCAAGTTCATTATATTATCATGTCCTGGTGAATGTCGATTCACCGTTCCGAGGCAACTATGCCTAAAATTAATAATTGGATCTGAGCAACATCTAAGCAAGATTTTAACCAAGACTTAAGAGTCTAAATCATTTTATTCAACCTAACAGGCTGTCAAGGGTGATTATCAAAGCAATCATTCATAAAGTCAAAGGACAGATAATTATTTCAAGGCAATATCATCAAGGTAGAATAAAACACAAATGATAACATGGCATGATATATCATGATTAAGCAAACATGTTTAATTACTTAAAGGGCATGCAGTTTAATACTGTAAATAAAATATTTAATAAAACTAGGAATCAATATGATCCATTAGAATGTTATCTCGCAATAGGGAAAACTAAATCTCCCTAGTAAAAGGAAACACCTAAATTTAGGTTGTTAACTCGCACTAGGGAAAATCGAGATTCTCCCTAGTAAAAGCAAACACCCATAAGGGTAGGTATTAACTCGCCTAGATCCTGTGAATCCAAAACCTGGGTCTTGATCCTTTTGGCTACTCCGCGGCGTCCTCGGAATCTATCGCGAAGAGCCAAGTAATATAAATAAACACCAAAGTATGCGGGAAACATGATGCATGAAATGCAATGCACGGTTGCTAACGTTGACTATGGGGTTATGTAATACATAAATTCGTACTTATCTAGGATGTTCCATGAGCTTTCCCGAGTAATACGATTCTTACCGATACGAGCAGATGTATGCATGCAATATAGGACATCCCTTAGTATACTTATATTTTCCCAAAATACTTTATTAAAGATAATTTAATTTTCCGGACAGAAATAGCCATTGCTTGTGGGTTTGTCCAATTAGTATTACCTTAAACCAATAGATGGTTAGGTTCGGCTATATCGATCTATGTAAATTGAAATAGTTTTTAATGTTGGGAAATTTGACAACGGTCTATTCTATCAATCATTTAGTAATTAAGTATTGTTCATGACTAAGTAGATGGTCCATATGATTCCTGAGATTGTTTCAGAGTCATCACTTAATTAATTAAATCTTTAATTAATTAGGGTAAATTTAGGAAATTCTAGCAAAAGGGAATTCTAAGGTGACAAGCTGAATTTATAATTTTCGCTGGTTCCAGAATGTTATTCTATATTTTCTACGATTTTCTGGTATGTTTCAGTCTTAGTGTTTTATCTAATTCCCAATTATTTTAATAGAAATAGGAAGTTACTAAAAGAGGGTATTAATTACCCTAATTAGGAAATGATGCATAAGTACCATGTTAAACTAAATCCCAATATTTTCATAATTACCTTATGGTTAACTATGTCTTTGCAAAAAGTTAAGGTTTAATTTAAATCATTTGATAATTAAATTAAATCAAATTTGGTTTCTTTTTTATTAATATTTAAGGAAAAAGGGTTAAATTGCTCAATTTAATTGTCTAGACAGCAATATTGATCTTAAAATTATGGAGTAAATTTATTAAATTTCTAAATCACATTTTATACTTCACTGGAAATTTATCGTCATGTAAGGACATTAATCCCTAATTAAATAAGGTGGAAATTCTTGTTTTTAATTACTATTAATTGGGTTTTCTTTTAAATAATTAACTCTCCAAATAAACTAATTATACTAGAAATGTATAAACATTGTTTTACTGTTACCTACTTAATTTCAGATATTTTTTACCCATGTAATTAGACCTAAACGATTTAGTCACTATCTATTAACATTTTCCTATGGTTAGAATATTGCAGAAAATAAAATATGCTCAGTAAAATATGAAAAATTCACAAGAGATAGAATACGCCGATCTATCCATTTTAACTTGTTTCACCTTATCCGGATGAACGACGAATTTTTGGCGGCCTTGGGATTCGTCGGCCTTGGGAAGACTGATATTTCTTTGTTCATTAGTGGCTGCTCGACATTGCATCGTCTTCCTTCTGGTTTCTTCTCCAACTAGCTGAATGCCCGTGCGTTGCTATGAAAACATAAATAGTAAAAAAATATTAGAATATATCATATACAATGTCAACTGCCTAGTAATTTCGCTAGTAATGAAGTATTATGTTTTTTCAAGCAATTAAATATTGTCTTCTTGTTTTAGTCAATTTTCTTGGCTTACATGGTTTTTATTATATTTTTACATTTTTAAAATATTGGATAAAAAAGAAGTAAATACCCATTTCGAGAATGATTTCAAAATATTGCCTCTCCACCAACGGTGATTTCAAATTTTGAATAGGCGAGAGAGGTAGTGGGGCTAGGTATATGTGTAGTTAATACAAGGACGAAGAGTAGAATGGTCCAGTAAAAATAGACCACCACTCATCATCACTCATCATAAGCCATTTTTAAGTAGTAGGGATAGTATTGTGTTAAGCTGGGTGGCTCTTCTCTGTGTGTAGAGCTGAAGCTGATGAAACATGCTCAAAGAATCGGCACTTTTCCTGTGACTTGCTGATAAGTGCAGATAATAACAATCACTGATCCCATAAATATGAGAGAATCCGGCACAAATTATACCATCCAGTCTCCACGGCTTTTAGATGCCAACAAGCATCCATTGTGCCCCATAGCACGTAGCAAAAAAAGAAATAAGACTACTGTCTGTCAACTCTAATCACAACAAATTACCTATACTTGTATATTTTAACAATTCTTAAGTCGATATGAAGATCAGTAAGGATATACAAGAGTGTATTGAGACTCTCTTGCCACTAAAAATGTGTTAAAAAGGGTTCCATTACAAATGTGCCAAAATTGTTTGACAGAAGGCTCCAAAGCCCAAACAAGGACTCAGCAATCAATTTAGGATCCCTCCTGAAAAACCGAGTCATCATGCTAGTTTAATCAGTATGTCAGACTGTACAACAGTTCCTAATTCTTCATTGGTCATTCAGTATAATCAGTAAAACTCCAAAAAAAAAAGACGAGTTTGCAGCATCTTCACCAATAATCCCCACACGAGCAAACTCCATCCCTAAAGTGGTGAAACCGATTCACATCCCTTACGACAATCTCTCATTATGTGAATTTGGAGATGAACTTGGTGACCGAATGACAGTCCTCACAAAGCCTGAGGTTCTTGGTGATCCTGATGGCTTCCTCATTGCCAGTGTTGATAAGCCCAAAAGCAACAGCCAGCCTCTCACTGTGACCGAGCAAAATCCACTCTTTTTCTTCTTCTTCAATATCATAGAGAACAACACCTGTGTCAGGGACATAGCCGTCATTCTTCATCTGTGCCACAAACTCACATATTAGAGCTTGTAGCTCCTCAACCTGTGGGTTCTTGTTATCCACGGACACAAATGAGTGCAACTTCTTCACCTCTATCCAACTACAACCGGGAACCTTCTCCAGAGCATTCTCCTCAAGCAGCTCCTTTAGTACACCAACTTGGCTGTGTCTTGGCGTAGCACCTAATCATGGCACTCCAAGACACAACATTCCTCTCTGGCATTGCAGCAAACACATGCTCGGCATAGCTTACAGTCCCAAGCTTTGCATAAGAGTCAATAAGAGTGGTGGCAACGTGCGTGTGCAATCCATAGCCACGGCGAATGGCATGTGCGTGAATCTCGTGTACACAGGCGGAGGCCGGCTCGTGCCACGCTGACGCAGCGATGCAGGCCTTGAGTTCGTGGGCGTAGCTGTAGCTGTCGATGGGAACGCCGAGTCGGCCCATGTCAGCCAGGCGCGCGAGCGCCTCGTCACCATGATCGGCACGCGCGAGCGCCTTAAGCAGCGCGTTCCACACGAAGATGCACTTCACAGGCGCCTCGTCGAACACCTGGTGTGCAGCAGAAAGCACGCCAAGCGCGGCGTAGGCGTCGATGAGTCGTGTCGAGAGGAACGGGTCGGAGTGGAATGCCGGGTCGGCCTCGAGCCTCCGATGCACGGCTGCGGCGAGCGCGGCGCCCCCGGCCCGCGCGGCGGCGAGGAGGAGCGACTCGTAAGTCCGCTGCGTCGGCACAAGGAGGCCCTGAAGGAGCGCTGCGGCGCGCGCGAGGCCGCCGTTGGCGCAGAGCGTCTGTATGAGGTGGTTCGCGTTGTGTAGCGGGGTCGCACCCGGCGAAATGGTCTAGGAGCCAAGGATCGACGGAGAAAAGGTGCAGGGAGAGGTGACGGCGAGGCGCGATGCGGCGCAGGTAGAGGTGACGGTGAGGCGCGGGACACCGCAGGCGGCGAGGAGGCGGAGGATGCGCGGCGCTGGGCAGCGGGCAGCAGTGGAAAAGGTCGTGTGGCTCGAGGTGAGAAGCGGGGTAAGGGTAGAGGCACGGGGACTGGTCGCCGGCGCAAGATCTGGCCGGCCGTGGTGAGGAAGGAGACTCGGTCGGTTGTGGACGGGGCCGGAAGTCGGGGGAGGGCGCGGTCAGTCTAGGAGCCAAGGATCGACGGGGAAGAGGCCGGTCGGCGCCGGTCACTGGGGAGTGGCGCAGCCAAGGGCGAGAGCCGTTCGTCAGGGAGCGGCATATAGGAGAGGCGGCGGCGGCGAGGCGCGGTGCGGCGCAGGGAGAGGTGACGGTGAGGCGCGATGCGGCGCAGGAAGACGCGACGGCAAGGCGCGGGACGCCGCAGGCGGCATAGGAAGCGACGAGGCGGAGGATGCACGGCGCTGGGCAGTGCGCACTTGGGCCTAGGCACTGGAGTTTGGAGTGTGGTGCAGTGGGTTTGAATTTTGAATCACACGGTGGAGGTTGGAGGCATGGCACGTATGGGTAATTGGTCAAAGTAGACAAGGACAGAAAGGTCCGACCAAAAATGAACTACCACCATTCATCACTCACCACAAGGTGTTTTTAAGTAGTAGAGATACACAGCAACCAAGGAAGGAAGAAGCAGACCAGGCAACACCAGCAAGGGAGCCCTGCTGCTCCAGATTGCGATTGCAGATTGCAGATTGCTACTTCTCCAGCAGATTGCAGGGACTGATTTTGGTGTTTGAAGGAGGATTTGAAGAGGATGTGCTGCTGCTGGAAGAGGGAGTTTGTGAGCAAGTGCTGCTGCCACTGCGTGTGGGAGGAGGAGGCAGTAGCATGCATGCGCATCTACCTTCAGCAGCAGAGGAGAGCGATGTGAGTCTGCAGAAGACAAGCTGCTTTGGCGCAGCAATCCTTCAGGAGGGAGGAAGAAGAGGAGATAATGAGAATCCTGCGCAGTGGTGGCCGGATTGGGGATGGGAAGAAATAGAAAGGCCGGGTGGGGAGGCGGCCATGGGAATGGAGAGGTGGAGTGGCGGCGCTGGTGGAAGATGGCCGGAGGACAAATGGGAGGAGGAGCGGAGGTGGCGTCGGTGGAGGACAGCAGGGGCGGCGCTGGCCAGTGGAGGAATGGAGGCAGTGGCAGTGTGGCGTTGCTCGTGGTGTTCCTGGAGGCTTGGTCAGGAAGGAGTTGGGGATGGAATGGGTGGAGGGGAAAAGATAAGGTGGAGAGAGAGAGGCTAGAGACTACAAATAGAAAGGGCTAAGGGTAGATATGGTATTTCCCATGTGTCCATGAGATAGGCAAAAGTGGGCTGCCAAATGCAGATTGATGCGTGGGACCCACGCGTCATTGAGCGGAAAAGAGAAAGAAAGGTTAGGAAAGAGGGGAATGACTAGCAGGGCCCGCAAGTATGAGGGACCGGCCGTTAGAATTCGGTCGATCGAAACGAAGCTTGGGTTTATGAATATTATGCCATTGTAATTATTTTATAAACCAATTTTAATAAAAGAATTAGATTTTCAATATCATTTTATTAAATTAACAACCCGATCAAACGGGTAGAACATAATTTCACCAAGGCTGTTTTAATACTGTAGGCAAAGTTTATAATTTGGTTTGTTACTATTCATAATCCAAAAATAGATGTATTTATATAAACTACAAGCCAGTTAAATAGGCTCAAATATTTCTGAAAACAAGAAAATGCATGACGTGGTTTTGCATTTAACATTTTTAGCAAGAAAAATAATTTTCTTGCACTCAAAATTTTAACGTTTAAAACATTGGCCTAAATTGGGATGTTACAAATCCTACCCCCCTAACAATAAATCTCGACCTCGAGATTTGACAGAGGTAGGAGATGGAGAAAATAGAGAAGATGCGCTCCGCTCTTGGCTCCAACAGGTTCTTGGTTATGCACAACAATTTTGATCCTAGGAGTACTGGGTAGTCTTGAATCATGGCGACTCATAGTGTCCATTATGGGAGGGGATGATCTCTGTCTTGTACTGTCAGAAGGGTTATTTGCACTTGTCCTCTGTCGTTAAACTTCTTCGCCTAAGTTAATATAATGTAGATGAGAGGGAATAGCACTAGAAGAGAGGTAAGAAAGAACAAAGAGGGAGAAAATCAAGAGAGAGACAGGGAAATTCTTCATCTTTGTGAAGCTAGCCTGTGGCCTTGCTCCCTTGATTGTGAATGTAATTGATCTTTGGTGTTATAATTCCTTCTAATGCCCTTAGTACTCAATGGATGGACATGTCATGTTTCATTCAAGAAGCTCACAATACCATCTAAGATGCCTTCATTTTTAATTCTTCACCAAGATCTAATTCTTATTCATCATGTACTTTATTTAGTATTTCATCCACCAATGTGACCATTATAACAATTTTGGTAAGTCACTAAAAATCCACAGTTCAATCACACCTTAAGACTATATCCTTGGTCTGATCATAATCGTTGGAGACTCTTACTATTAGTTGATATACCACCAAAATTTAGAGTCTCGACATCAAATCTTGTTCTGCTATGATTTTCCTTGTCCCATCTTTATTTTACTACCTAATTGCTTTTGACCAAATCAATTAGTACCCATTCTCAAAATATCAGCACATCCACCAATAAATGCTTCCGATCACCTAGCTTAACCATCCGATTTCCGATATTAGTTTATGAATCAAGAGATTGGGTTATCCTTAAGCATCACCCACAATTCAAGATATGGTCTAATGAAATCCAATGCTGCTCCCAAATCACAATAGTCATTAGCTAGAATCAATAATCCCAAAATAATTTCCAAATAAGTCAGATTCTTCTAATAGGTAATCTCAACTTCCTCGTAATATATGTGACGATAATCCAACACGATCATGTTCGACTACCCCCCCAAATAAAATTTTCCACCAACAAAGGGTAGTTTCTAGTAACTAATTTCAATATAATTCCTCCAAATCAGATCGCATGTCTAGCAATGGTCATTAGTACTAATAATTCCTCTAGTATAATCCGTGTTCATAAGATTATTATATATCCCTTAGGTGCTTATCCAATCCTCAATCGAGATAATTTTAATCATCTAAAAATCCAAGTCCGATTGATCTTATTACCTCCAAATTATATCATAATTGATACAAATTTTAGTTCTTCTCGACAAGATCTTATCCAAATCCTTGTTTTCTGTATCGGGTCACCCGGATAAAATTATTCCTACCAATCCAAGTACAACCGGGTGAGCCATGAAAAATTAGCATGGGACATGTCCTCAGATTTTTAGATCGCCGATACTCTAAGAATTCATCACGTGACATAGAATCACCTAACCAATAATTAATTAATAGATCCACCAATCAATGCCTAATATCATAGTCCTCATATAATCCAATGACTTTTAACGAAAATCCTCTGAGTCCATTCAATCCAAGTACTGGACAGATCAACTTCTTCTTCAAGCAATTCATAAACGCATCTATTGCTAATAGTCCTTAATTGAACCATTAACGATTTATTTCGAATCACCATGTTATAACCCTTAATTATTGACTTAATACACCGATGTAAGGTTAGTACACTTCCTATGGCATCCATAAATTTATACCACTATATGAGTGATGTCTAATATAATCCTTTTAAATCCACCAATTTTATTTCGAGCTCTTGCTATATGCACTAATCAGTCAGCGATAACTAGTCATTTTAATCATCTTGCTATCTCTAGAATTGAATTGTTCCCTCGAGATTAAGATCTAAGAGATACGCAATCACATCTCCAAACTTCTTCACCATGTAATTAAACCAATGCTAAAAATCATCCGACACTTCCAAAATAATTTTACCTAATTTTGATCTTTAAACTCCACTAATGGCATTATGTCTTATATCAATGTGAACTTCTATGATGTACAACACACATCAATCCATCATTCCATCCATTATAGGGCTTTGTCTTAATTGATTCCAAGGTGTTCATTGTCTCATGACACTATTAGTTTGATAGAATCACAACAACAGGTAAGAGGGAATAATATAAAGGAAAATAAGAAAGGTAGGGAGAATATTCTATCTCACACACGGCGGTGTAAAGATAAGTTTCACTCCCCACAAAAATCTAGGGAGAGAATAAATTGGGTTTGAAAAGGAGACTGACCAGAGTGAGCAATTTTGAGTAGGAAAATAAATATCTTTTGTCACACCTTGTTTGCAAACTGGTTTGGAAATCACAATTGGAAAATCTTCCTTTGCAATAAAACAAGAGATCTTGGTGAGATGAAAAAAAACATGGTTGAAAGGGCACGGAGATTTTAAAATTTACATTGGAGAAAGTTTGAATACGAGAATTCTTTTTAAAAGCAACTCATGACGTCAAAATAAATTTTTGTTTTAAAACCTTTGTCTTGAAATACCCTTTTAACATTTCAAAGCATTGCCTTGGAAAACTTTTGCGAAGCTCATTTTCCAAATCCTTTGAACTTACATTTTAACGATACCTTTTTGAAAACAGATTTTTAGTAACCCAAAATACCAAACAAATTTTGGTGCTAAAAATTTGAAACCGTGTTTTTCCAAAAAGTTACTTGGTTTTGACCAAGGTATGTAAGCGTTTTGAGAGTAAATCATTTTACCAACAATTTTCTAGGAAGATAACCTTTGAAACATATAGTTTGCAGTTTGGTGAATCAAAATATTGTTCAAAGTGGGGCTTTCAGAGACTAAATCAAAGGAAAGAGGATACGATAGGAGTTCTTTAGAGGATAGATGACTTGAATGGTCGGTTATTGAAGAGGTGGCAGAATGGGATGACGGAGATCCTTAATGGAGAATTTAGATTTTCTGGGTCTTGTAACTGACGACTTAGTTGAGAGACTAGCCTGCACTTTTGATTAGTCCCATGAACTATTATGCTCTTTGGCTATCCGTAGAGCTTCTTCTAACTATAACTTGAGTAGTTTTGGGTTATTCATTGCTCTTTCAGTCTTCGGCTACATAGAGTGTAGGGAATCTTCAACATTTGATTCTTGTTATTTCTGGAGGGTCTAGATAGCTTTAGGGGCTTGGAGCAACTCGGTTTATTTTATCCAACTATGGTCAAACTAGGGATATCTGGTGGGAGAGGAGGTGTGAGCCTTCAAGCACGACTCTAACTACCGTATGCTATTATTTTTGCGGCGACCATTGTCAACATTGATCCCTTGAAAGACCTCTCTAGCATCAGGGTGAATCTTAAAGCTATTTTAGTCCTATGCCTATATGCATGATATGCAGATGCAGAAGAACCAGAAGTTAACAAGTGTGAACAAGATCCAATGGCATTAATAAAACTCAAATTTAACTTGTAAGAGGATAGGACACCATTCTTCTAATTAAGGCATCCAACAGCTTACAAGCAATAATTTACGATTCTAGGCTAGGGTAACATTTGATTGAAAATAGGGTAACATTTTACCCAAAAGTCGTAATAGCAGCTTGAACTGAGATATCTAATCTAATCTCATATTCCTCTAACAGATTTGATTAGTAAGAGGGGTTGACTAGACCTTTGGACTAGGAGAGAATTTAGAAGCAACTCTCATTTTGAGAAATAAACAAATCATACGAAGTTTCCTGAGGAGAATATGAGATGAGATAGAAGCTAAAAATGTCGGTAAGAGGAGACATGAGAGAAGAGTTTTCCAAAAGCTTCTAAAAAGGGTAGGGAATTGGAATGCAATTCAGGAGGAAAGAATACCGTAGTGTATTTAGGAAAATACTTTTTCTTAGTTTTAAATTACGGAGTGCTAACGGCCAAGGTCTAGGGCTCCTACAGTCGTATGCTCTGATACCAGCACTATGGGGCCTGTTCCTGTTGCCCACCACATGATCTGCACTAGTCCCTAGATCAGTACACTAGTGCACACCTTTTACATAGCCGGAATCATTTCATACAAGCGGAAGTCTTTAATTACACAAATACCTATATTAAGCCCAAGGAGCTATTAAGTATTACAAACGGCACATTGGTCCAAATAGTTAGAAAGTCCAAAAGATTAGAGTACATAAGACCCAAAAAGATCCAAAAGGGTCTCGTGCCGGCTATGCCTAAGCACTCAATTGGAGAGACGCCCTATGCTTCGTCCTGATCGTCAACAAAATCTTCATCTTCGTCTTCATGGCAGGCGTACTGATCCTGCTCATACTCTCCATCTAAAAGAGAATATGAATGCGAGGTCAGTGTCATCCAAACACTGGCGAGCTAACACCCAACTTGATGCAAATTTTAGTGATAGGGGTTCCAAAGGAAAGGTCGGGGTTTATTTATTTGCAGAAAGCCAGTTTTATAAACCAAAGCCTATGACTTAGCTATTTTAATGAAAGTTCTACTTTCAATGTGTCATATCATAGTTCAAGTTTCAAACCACAATCCAAATCACATCCCATGGCAGTTTTCAGGCACTCTGCGAAACGTTCCCAATTCCCTGGCAATTTCCAGGCACTCTGCTGTGGATAACATGGGCCCGGGTATCCGGAGATATGCTATTGGACGCACCACCTCCTTGGGCCTATTGAGTCGGACCTTCCAGAAGGCGGGCTTGGAGGCTGGCGCGGCCCGACATGATCTACAAGGAAACGAATTCGTCTCGTACTCGAATACATGGATATAGGCGTAGCCGAATTGGTTATATCTATATCTTCCATACACGGATTAGGGATTCTATCTGTAACCCGGCCCCTTGCACTATATAAAGGGGGTCCGGGGCCCCTAGTTCAATCATCTAGTTCATCATCATCATACGCATCTCAACATCCTTGAGATCCACCATAATACAATCCTCGAGCACAGGAGTAGTGTACTACCTCGCCCCGAGGGCCCGAACCTGTATAAATTCGGTTCCCTGTGCTACCATCATAGTTGTGGTCTTTCGCATTGCCCTCTAAAATATATTGCCGACATAAATCGTCGACAGTTGGCGCGCCAGGTAGGGGCTAGCGTCACGATCAACTACATCAACTCCGATGGCTTCAATTGGCGGATTCGTCTTCACCTACGCTCCCGGCCAAGGCTTTATCTTCGGAGATCTCGGCTTCATCGCCGTTGATTTCGGAGAACTTCGGTTGTGTGAACCGAACTTCGTTCGGTCCACGCATTACCGGGGGAGATGGTATGCGACTCCGACCGAGCCTCACCACTTTGGGATCTCTTCCCTGGATTTCGATCCAGAAGAGATCCAATCTGATGATGATGGTTCCGACTAGCCTACCGTTGGGCTTCCCTTCGGTTTCGATCGGGATCCACCGCTTCTCTCTTTGCTAGCCCCTTATGTTGGCGAAGAATCGAGTGGCGATCTAATTCCTGGCCAGGATCGCTCTCAGATCCAGTCGGGGATCACAATCCCTCAGTCGTGGTTCGCCCCGTTCGGATTTAGAAACTCGGCCGCTGTTTTCCATCAGATAATATGCCGTTTTTCCAATCTGGGCTAAGAAGCGGGACACGACACACACACACTAGGACGAGTTTTCTGAGTCAAGACTCAGGGACAACTTTTGCTAGGCCAACTTCCCGAGTGGTTATGCCATTCGGATTGGTCAATTCGGCTACAAGATTTCAGCAGATTCGTTCTACCGAAACTCAGTCGGATCCTCTTCTGACCAGAGATCCTGCACGAGAAGTGGGAGTTATAATCACTTCCATAGACGAACCAACGAATCGGGATCGGTTGAGCCTTTCCTTCTCGGAATCCGAGTCGGAAGAGAGCGTCAATGGGTTCCCCGACTTCCGCGGCGTCTACATGCTGGATGGTCAAGCCTCCGGATCGGCTCGGCGCCCCACAGGGGAGGCAGGAGCCGAACAAAACCGCGAAGGCGGAGAAGACTTGCACGACCAATTACGCGATCATGCATGGAAAGTCCGGGAGGAACTGCTTCAAGTCCGTATGGGAGATCACTCGGTCTTCCGTACGCCACAGCAGAACATCCTTGCTTGTAAGACCCTCCTGGACAATGTTGGTCCTTTGCTTGGAGAGAACAACCCCGCAACGCCGATCATGGAACAAATCAAAGCCATGGTGACGGCAGCGGCTGTCCAAGGCACTCGGGATCAACCGGCCAACTCGGCCAGAAGCCAGACTGCTACGAGTAGGACTCGGCGCAGTCGGCACAAGCGAAGTCGCGAGCAAGACGCCAGCCGGAGTGCAAGCCGCGACCTTCGCCTCGACATCGAAGCCCGGCGGAGGGAGTGAGATGAAGATCGGCACCGTACTCCACCGAGTCGGAATCTCCCCCGATGATCTCCTTTCCTCGGGGAAGGATTGATTGACGGGATCAAGGCATTTACTCTCCGACTCCATCAGGTAAACTGGCCCGAGGGGTTCAACCCCAAAGGTATTGTGAAATTTGATGGAGAACGGGATCCCGAGGCTTGGTTGCAGATCTATTCTTTGGCGATCAAGGCCGTGGGTGGAGGATATGACGTGATGGCAAACTATTTGCCCATCATGTTAACCCTCCGCTCAGAACTGGCTTGCGGGCCTCCAGAGAACTCGATCGATTCCTTGGGAGAGCTATGCGATCAATTCATTGCTAATTTTCAGAGCACTTACGAGAAGCCTGGAACCTAGTGGGACCTTTATCAGATTCATCAAAAAAAAGATGAGTCGTTAAGGGATTTCATTCGGCATTTCACCAAGAAGAAGAACACAATCCGGGAGATCTCAGAGGCGGTCGTCGTTGCAGCCTTCCAGAAAGGAGTTCGCGACCCCGATCTAATCAAGAAGATGTCTCGGAAGCCCCTGACCACCGTCAAGGAGATGTTCGCCTTGGCGGATCGATATGCTATCGCCTCGGATGCTCTTGCCGAGCGTCAAGAGGATCACCCAAGCAAGCATGAAGGAAAGAAGGACAGGCCCGAGTCGTCCTCCAAGAAGGACAAGAAGCACAAGGGTAAAGAGCTGGTAGCGGTCGCGGATCAGGGTCGGCAGAGGTAGCCTCGGCCCACCGACTACAACAAAGTCATGGAGGCGCCGTGTCCTTTCCATCCAAATGGGAAGCACGCGGCCAAAAACTGCAACATCTTGAAGAAGTTCGCTGAGAAGCACGACAACGACGCTCCGAAGGACGCCAAGCAAGATGACAAGCATGACCCTCCTCAGGGTGATGCTTACCAAGAAACCGAGCGAGAGCTCAACTACATATTCGGGGGATCGGATGCATATGAGTCCAAACGTAAGCAAAAACTTACCGATCGGGAAATCAATGCAGCTTTTCCGGTGACCCCCGAATATCTCCGATGGTCTGAAGTTTCGATTAAGTTTGATCGCTCAGATCATCCGGACCACGTCCCCTGTCCAGGAAGATATCCGCTTATCGTGGATCCTGTGATACGGGGCGTCCGACTGCGCAAAGTCCTGGTCGACGGCGGGAGCGCATTAAACATCCTTTTTGCCAAGACCTTGGGTGAGATGCAGATCCTAAGGACGGCGCTCCAGAAGACGGACGCGCCGTTCCATGGCATAATCCCGAGAACGTCGTCGGTGCCGATCGGAAAAATCACTCTCCCGGTCACTTTCGGCACTCGCGACAACTACTGGACGAAAAACCTCGGTTTTGAGGTAGCCGATTTCGAGACTGCGTATCACGCAATCTTGGGAAGGCCGGGCTTGGCCAAATTCATGGCCGTCCCACACTACACCTATTTGGCAATGAAGATTCCATGACCACAGGGCGTAATCACGATCCGTGGAGATGTCAAGTTTTTCCATCTCCTCGATAGAAAAATTGCGACTTCGCCCAGTCACTCGAAGCGGCTGCTGAGTTGGACAAAATCCGGCAGGCGGCCACCACCCTTCACCACGAGGACGATCTACCAAACAAGAAACCGTTCAAATCAGGCATCAAGCCTGACGAAGATGTCAAGCATGCGTCGCCTCACCCGTATGATTCACCCAAAACGGCTTAGATCGGGACAAGGTCCGCCCCGAAATAGGAGGGGTCACTCGTTGATCAGGACGTCCTCACGTGACTCGGCGGTACGCCCGGGGGCTCGCCGACTAAGCGTGAAAACGGCACTCTCCTGGACAACTCATGGAATATAAAGCAATTGTGTTGTTTCTATACCTGACGACTATTGTAACCCCATGTTTACAATTAAATAAAGATAAGTTTTCGCTCACATTGTCTTTTACGCTTGCGCAATTCAGTTTCTGACTTGCTATTTATTTGCGTTTCAATTAAGTAGTAAGTCAGGGGCTACACCTAATTAGGTGCGCAAACGCGCACCTAATATTTTATCTAACTTGGCTTGCTCCCTAGTCGGATCCCGACTAGCCAGTAAGTCGGGGGCTACACCTAATTAGGTGCGCAATCGCGCACCCCTTCTCTTAGCGAGGATAAATTGACTTGCTACCTAGTCGGATTCCGACTAGCTAGTAAGTCAGGGGCTACACCTAATTAGACGCAGTCTGCGCCTAACCAATATCTAATCGATTTTTTCTCTTTTAAGTCTATGACGAAGCCCAGTGTAAGTCGTTCCGAGTAACAAAGGAACGTAATCTATTCGGACCAGTGGCGTGACTTAAGTAGAGAAAGAACGGTAGCGTATGCAATGTTAAAAAAGAAAATCATTTACATGGATAATTTATGAGTTCCTATATTTTACAGAAAATCCAACTCTAAGTTATCTAGAAGGCACTCGACGGTCGGCTTCACCTCCTCGAGCAGCGCCATCGCCTCCTCTTCGGAGCAGGCGAAGCCATCCTTAACAGCGTCAAGCTCGATTCGAGGATAGTGTGACTTGACGATTCCTAGCACTTAACTGGAACTCGTTAGGCCAACTTCCCTGAGCCGCACCTTCAGTTGCTTGGGGGCTTCGGTCCACCTCTGGATCAGCTCGGCCCGAGAGCTCGGCTCGGCATCGCCAGCATAGAGTTGGCGTCGAGTGGGCTCCATCGCCACTAAGAGCTCATCATATCGCGCTTGTGCGGTCTTGGCGTTCTCTTGAAGAACGTCATACTGCACCAGCGTCTTCCTTCTGTGCTCTGTCAAGAACAAGGGAATGCGCGACTATATAACCGTGTGAACACCGGAGGCTCAGAGTCGGTCGGGTTTGGGGGCTTACCCTCCAACTCGGCGACGGCTTTCGCCTCCGACTTCTCCAGGGCCAGCTTCTGATCCTGGGACTTGGCTAGCTCCACTTGAAGGCTGGCGATCGTAGCGTCGCGCGCTGCACATGGTGCGGAGCATAACGTTATCCGGTCACGCGCAAGGCGAGCAATTCTAGCTCAGGTCAGGGTACTTACACTGGAGGGAACCTGCAAGGTCAAACTTTTCATCCTGCAGCTCCTTAATCTGGGCCTGCAGCTCTCGGCGCTCCTTGGCTGCCTCGGTCCGGACCCTGATAACCTCCCCCTCCACAGATTTAGTCCGCTCTATCTGGGGGAGGAAGTAATTGAGAACTTGGTTTTTCCTCTCGGAGAAACCACCAAGTCCCTAGAAAGAGGAAGGATAGTCACCATCCTAACTCGAGCTAAAGAAGATTTACTCTGCAAATCAAAAGGCTTACCCTAGCCATTCTGCCGCACTCGACGGCATGCTCAAAGAAGGACTTCCTCATCTCGTCCTCGGCCTCGTCGTCAACAAGGGCCCAGTTCTCGGCCTTGTCCCTCCAGCCCGCCGAGAGCTTCGGCTCAGTCTCCTCTGGGGAGGTGGGGGCTGGCGGAGGATCTCCTCCACCATTGGCTCAGCCCCATCGCCTCGGCGGATGGATTCGGGCTTGAGGCCGCGGCGGTGGCGCCTCCCGACCCCGGTTCCCGACGCGGCTCCCGCCGGCTCCGCTGGTGGGGTCACCGCATCGGCTGACGGAGGAGGTGCCCCCTGACTCGGCTCAGCAGGTTTTGATGCCGGCTCGGTCGGGCGACCCGATGGAACCTCTACCGATGTTTTCCTAAAATAGGGGAATGTTTCGGTCAGAGAAAATGCAAAAGAAGATTACCAGGTGGTGGCAGGGCTATGCTTACCGATTGGTGGTCTTAATCTTAATACCGGTGCCCTTCCGAGGGGAAGTCCCGCTGGAAGAGGCGTCGGGCGGGCCTCTCGGCCTAGCCTAAGGGGTTGGATTATTCCCCCCTTTGGTGTCGAACCACCGCCCGTCCTCGGGGGATGAGTCCCCTGACTACGCTCGGAAGCCGGCGTCGGTTGACTCGTTCCCTCTTTGGGAGCCTCACCGACCTTTGGCCCCGAGCTTCGCGGGCCACGCCCTCCGGACGGCGGGACATTTTCCTCCACTGAGGAAGCCGGGCCCTTGCCTTTCTTGGCAACCGGGGTTTCTTCAGGTTCTCCTCCTGGGCGCTTCTCGCCCTTGTTGGCAGGGGCGTCGAGAGTTGGAGCATGACACGAAGCCGGCGGTCTGCACAGAGCATGGCATCCCAAGCTAAGCGTCGACTGAGGTTGCCCTAACACAACACAAGCGGAAAGAATACTCGATCCTTACCTCTGGAGGTGGATTGTTGAGGGAGAAGCTCCTGGGACTCCCTTGGTTTAAAAAGATAGTTCCTGGAGCGAAGAACTCGGAGAGTCGATCGATGGCGTCCGAGTTGGAGATCGGGACATCCGTTTCTCGTGTCGAGTCGGATGGCCCAGTGTACTCGAACCCGAGCGGATCCTCTCCTTGAGTGGCTAGACACGGCGCTTTGTGAAAGAAACAGCTATTGCGACGCCGGTCAGCCCCTCTTCTTTGAGATGTTGGATCATGCCGAGTAACTCGGTCACCTGATCCATTTCAAAGGAAAAAAGGGAAGAGTTCCAAGAGGAGGAAGCTTGGGGCTTTCTCCCGTCAAAATAAGGAAGACTGGGGGGAGGATTGGAGCAGTAGAACCATTCCTGGTTCCACCCCTTCAAAGAAGTCCGAAGCGGCTAGGCAAAATATTCCTTCTTGAGGCCGCTCCGGAGTTGGAATCCGGCCCCGCCAACAGCCTTGGGGGCATTGTCGGTGGGGTAAGCCTTCAAGAAGAAGAGATGGCGAAAAAGGGCGAAGTGGGGAGCGATCCCCAGAAAAGCCTCGCAAAGATGAACAAAAATTGAAAGTTGAAGGATGGAATTACGGTTCAGATGAAAAAGCTCGATCTCATAATGATTGAGCAAACCACGAAGGAAAGAAGAAGCGGGAAGTCCGAACCCGCTAGAGAAGAAGGATTCGAAAAACGACGATCTCCTCTTGATGAGGAGTGGGGAAGGACTCACCCGCAGCGGCGCGCCAGTCGATGAGATCTAGTGTTGGGAGAACGCCGGTGTCGACCAGGGCCCGCAGCAGCTCGTTGGTGGTATTGGAGGTTGCCCAGTCCCCCGCCATTGGAATGTGGTGGATTTGTAGTTCGGCGACAGCGGCGGCGGCGCTAGGGTTGCTTGGAGGCGGCGAAAGCGCGAAAACCCTAGCGAGAGTATTTCGGGGAGACGAACGATTTGGGCGCACAGTGTGAGCGTACTGGTTCGAATTTCTGGCGTGCTTTACTTAAAGAAAAGCGGGCGACGTTTTCTTCCGCACAAAGCGGGAGAAAATGAGGCCCTAAAATCATCATTTCGAGACTTGGGCTCGGACAAAAGTCCCTGAGAACATGCCCTATGAGGGCCACAAGCTGTAAACGACTTACTCGGGTACAGGTGTCACTCGGGTCGACTTAGTCGGGAAAATAGCGTGCCCCCTGTTGGGCTCTTTTCCAGTCTTCAATATGAGGATTGGGCGCTCCCCAAAGTTATAACTTGGCTTTCGATGTGCCCTCTAGGGACAATAGTCGATTTGGTTTTTAACCGAACCGCACATTAAAAGTTCTTCTTAATTGTCCCAGTGGCACATCTCCGGATCGTTTGTCATCAAGGCAAGCACCACTTGGGCAAATTTTAGCTCAGCTCTTGGCGTACCTCCTGGGGTCAACGGCTGGTCTGATTTTCTAATCAGATTAGGAGCCAAAGAGTTATCTCTTTAGTTGAGTCTCAGTGGCACATCCCCGGATCGTTTGTCGCTAAGACAAAGACCACTTGGAGGACCTCAACTGAGAGGCGGGTGTATTCCTCTGGGAATCACTAGCTTGACTTCGCACTAGTCGGGTCAGGGCGCCTGAATACCCTACGCAGGTTGTGGCATATCCCATGTCGGACCGAATGTCGAGCTCTGCAAGTCAAACTTGAATGTCATTATTTGCAACAGGGAGGATAACGCTGGGTAGCACTGCTCACTCGGCAACATCCACTTTTCTGGTATGCCTCTCCGTGGGGCCATTAGCCGGCATTCCGATCCGTCGGGCTGGGTACCAGGTATCTTTAGACTTGAGACTTTTCTCGAGTCCTTTGCAACTGTGTTGTTTGATTAGCAGGTTACTCGGCAAGCAGAACTTCATCAGCCATATGAAGAGTGACGTCACTCGGGTTGCATCCGAAGGGCTGTGAGCTGAACTCCGAATCAAGACAACTTAGTCCCGAAGCACTCGGGGGCTACTGTGGATAACATGGGCCCCGGGTATCCGGAGATATGCTATTAGACGCACCACCTCCTTGGGCCGATTGAGTCGAATCTTCTAGAAGGCGGGCTTGGAGGCTGGCGCGGCCCGACATGATCTACAAGGAAACGAACTCGTCTCCTACTCGAATACATGGATATAGGCGTAGCCAAATCGGTTATATCTATATCTTCCATACACGGGTTAGGGATTCTATCTGTAACCCGGCCCTTGAACTATATAAAGGGGGTCCGGGGCCCCTAGTTCGATCATCTAGTTCATCATCATCATACGCATCTCAACATCCTTGAGATCCACCATAATACAATCCACGAGCACAAGAGTAGGGTATTACCTCGCCTCGAGGGCCCGAACCTGTATAAATTCGGCTCCCTGTGCTAGCATCGTAGTTGTAGTCTTTCGTATTGCTCCCCTAAAATATATTGCCGACACAAATCGTCGACATCTGCCGAACGTTCTCCTTACTCCCGCCATTAAATTCCAGGTGCGGCACACCTGTTATGGGATCACACTACCCTACAAGAGCCCGAGTCAAAAGTTGGGTTGCCAGCCCACCCTAAGGGTCGCAACTCAAGTAGGTGCAATCCAGATCACCCGCAGGTGACGGCGTCCTCCGCCTTTACCTCAAGTATAGTGGCATTCGAGGTACGTCCACTCTTAGAGCCTTGGATCGTACTACCTCAAACCAAACTCATACGTGCACTACCGCGCGATGGCCACGCGTTGTGGTGATAGGAACTATTCCCCACAGGCAGATAGTCAGTGACTCCCACTGTGCATCCCCGATGCACCCATCTAGGAGACCTCGTCTCTACCCCAGCTCGTCTGGGAGAACTCGTCTCTACCCTAGCTCGTCTGGGAGAACTCGTCTCTACCCCAGCCTGTCCACTTAGCGGCACTCGGGGTACGTCCACTCTCAGAGCCTCAGATCATACTACCCCCGAGCCCTGCTCACACTTCTTCACACCATGTAGCCCAGCTACTTTCACACCCTTATCCACATGTCGGACCATGTCCGCATTCCAATCACCATCAAACACTCACACTGGCATGCCAGGCCCAATATCCAGATAATCAAGTTCATTATGTTATCATGTCCTGGTGAATGTCGGTTCACCGTTCCGAGGGAACTATGCCTAAAATTAATAATTGGACCTGAGCAATGTCTAAACAAGATTTTGACCAAGACTTAAGAGTCTAAATCATTTTATTCATCCTAACAGGCTATCAAGGGTGATTATCAAGGCAATCATTCATAAAGTCAAAGGACAGATGATTATTTCAAGGCAATATCATCAAGGTAGAATAAAACACAAATGATAACATGGCATGATATATCATGATTAAGCAAACAGGTTTAATTACTTAAAGAGCTTACAGTTTAATACTGTAAATAAAATATTTAATAAAACTAGGAATCAATATGATCCATTAGAATGTTAACTCGCACTAGGGAAAGCTAACTCTCCCTAGTAAAAGGAAACATCTAAAGGAAGGTTGTTAACTCGCACTAGGAAAAATGAGATTCTCCCTAGTAAAAGCAAACACCCATAAGGGTAGGTATTAACTCGCCTAGATCCTATGAATTCAAAACCTGGGTCTTGATCCTTTTGGCTGCTCCGCGGCGTCCTCGGAATCTATCGCGAAGCGCCAAGTAATATAAATAAACACCAAAGTATGCGGGAAACATGATGCATGAAATGCAATGCACGGTTGCAAACGTTGACTATGGGGTTATGTAATACATAAATTCGTATTTATCTAGGATGTTCCATGAGCTTTCCCAAGTAATACAATTCTTACCGATACGAGCAGATGTATGCATGCAATATAGGACATCCCATAATATACTTATATTTTCCCAAAATACTTTATTAAAGATAATTTAAGTTTTTGGACAGAAATAGCCATTGCTTGTGGGTTTGTCCAATTAGTATTACCTTAAACCAATAGACGGTTAGGTTCGGCTATATCGGTCTATCTAAGTTGAAATAATTTTTAATGTTGGGAAATTTGACAACGGTCTATTCTATCAATCATTTAGTAATTAAGTATTGTTCATGACGAAGTAGATGGTCCATATGATTCTTGAGATTGTTTTAGAGTCATCACTTAATTAATTAAATCTTTAATTAATTAGAGGAAATTTAGGAAATTCTAGCAAAAGGGAATTCTAAGGTGACAAGCTGAATTTATAATTTTCGCTGGTTCCAGAATGTTATTCTATATTTTCTAGGATTTTCTGGTATGTTTCGGACTTAGTGTTTTATCTAATTCCCAATTATTTTAATAGAAATAGGAAGTTGCTATAAGAGGGTTTTAATTACCCTAATTATGAAATTATGCATAAGTACCATGTTAAACTAAATCCCAATATTTTCATAATTACCTTATGGTCAACTATGTCTTTGCAAAAAGTTAAGATTTTATTTAAATCGTTTGATAATTAAATTAAATCAAATTTGGTTTCTGTTTTATTAATATTTAAGGAAAAAGGGTTAAATTGCTCAATTTAATTGTCTAGAGAGCAATATTGATCTTAAAATTATGGAGTAAATTTATTAAATTTCTAAATCACATTTTATACTCCCCTAGAAATTTATCGTCATGTAAGGAAATTAATCACTAATTAAATAAGGTGGAAATTCTTGTTTTTAATTACTATTAATTGGGTTTTCTTTTAAATAATTAACTCTCCAAATAAACTAATTATACTAGAAATGTATAAACATTGTTTTACTGTTACCTACTTAATTTCAGATATTTTTAACCCATGTAATTAGACCTAAATGATTTAGTCTGTCTATTAACATTTTCCTATGGTTAGAATATTGCAGCAAATAAAATATGCTCAGAAAAATATGAAAAATTCACAAGAGATAGAATACGCCCCGATCTACCCATTTTAACTTGTTTCACCTTATCCGGATGAACGACGAATTTTTGGCGGCCTTGGGAAGACTGATATTTCTTTGTTCATTAGGGGTTGCTGGGAAGCAGCTGCTGCATCGTCTTCCTTCTGGTTTCTTCTCCAATGCGCAACAACCAAGGAAGGAAGAAGCAGACCAGGCAGCACCAGCAAGGGAGCCCTGCTGCTCCAGATTGCAGATTGCTACTTCTCTAGCAGATTGCAGGGACTGATTTTGGTGTTTGAAGAGGATTTGAAGAGGACGTTCCTGGAAGAGGGGTTTGTGAGCAGGTGCTGCTGCCGCTATGTGTGGGAGGAGGAGGCAGTAGCATGCATGCGCATCTACCTTCAGCGCGCAGGAGCAGTAGCAGAGTGCAGCAGCACAAGCTGCTTTGGGCGCAGCAATCCTTCAGGGAGGGGAGGAAGAAGAGGAGACAGCGCAGCAATCCTGCAGGCAGGGCTGGCTGGATTGGGGATGGGAAGAAATGGAAAGGCTGGCTCGGGGAGCTGGCCGTGGGAATGGAGAGGTGGAGTGGTGACGCCGTGGCTGGAAGATGGCCGGAGGACAGCGCCGGGAGGAGGAGCAAAGGTGGCGTCGGTGGAGGACAGCAGGGGCGGCACTGGCCAGTGGAGGAACGGAGGCAGTGGCAGTGTGGCGTTGCTCGTGGTGTTCCTGGAGGCTTGGTCAGGAAGGAGTTAGGGATGGAATGGGTGGAGGGGAAAAGATAAGGTGGAGAGAGAGAGGCTAGAGACTACAAATAGAAAGGGCTAAGGGTAGATATGGTATTTCCCATGTGTCCATGAGATTGGCAAAAGTGGGCTGCCAAATGTAAATTGACACACGGGACCCACGCGTCACTGAGCGGAAAAGAAAAAAAAAGGTTAGGGAAGAGGGGAATGACTAGCAGGGCCTGCAAGTATGAGGGACCGGTGGTTGGAATTCGGTCAATCGAAACGAAGCTTGGGTTTATGAATTTTATGCCATTGTAATTATTTTATAAACCAATTTCAATAAAAGAATTAGATTTTCAATATCATTTTATTAAATTAACAACCCGATCAAACGGGTAGAACCGTAATTTCACCAAGCTGTTTTAATACTGCTGGCAAAGTTTATAATTTGGTTTGTTATCATTCATAATCCAAAAATAGATGTATTTATATAAACTACAAGCCAATTAAATAGGCTCAAATATTTCTGAAAACAAGAAAATGCATGACGTGGTTTTGCATTTAACATTTTTAGCAAGAAAAATAATTTTCTTGCACTCAAAATTTTAACGTTTAAAACATTGGCCTAAATTGGGATGTTACAATAATTGAGCACAACAGCTCCCGGCTGCCATATATTCAGCTTCGGCAGTGGATAGGGCTATAGAGTTTTGCTTTTTGAATGACCAAGAAACTAGGGACCTACCCAAAAATTGACAAGTTCCTGAGGTACTTTTTCTATTCACTTTCCAACCGGCATAATCCACATCAGAATATCCAACCAATTTAACAGGTGATCCTTTCGGATACCAAAGACCAAAATGAGGAGTGTGGACTAAATATCTCAAAATTCTTTTTACGGCCAGCATGTGGCACTCCTTAGGAGCGGCTTGAAATCTCGCATACATGCACACACTAAGCATAATATCCGACCTAGATGCACAAAGATAAAGAAGCGAACCAATAATAGATTGATATACCTTTTGGTCGACTGGCTTACCATCTTTATCAATGTCAAGATGACCATTGGCTTACATCGTCGTCTTGATTGGTTTTGCTTTCTCCATATCAAACTTCTTCAACATGTCTTTGGTATTATACTTGGTTTGGCAAATAAATGTGCCTTCTTTGAGTTGCTTTACTTGAAAGCCGAGGAAGAATTTAATCTCACCCTTCATGGACATTTCAAACCTGCTTGTCATTATCCTAGTAAATTCTTCACACAATTGATCGTTAGTGGAACCAAATATTATATCATCAACATATATTTGGTAAATAAATAAATCATTATCAACATGTTTAATAAAGAGAGTGGGATCGACCTTTCCTATTTCAAACCCTTGTTTGACGAGGGAATCCTGAAGGCACTCAAACCATGCCCGTGGGGCTTGTTTGAGGCCATAGAGTGCCTTGTGTATAAGATAGACATGATCCGGTAGTTCGGGATCCTCGAACCCGGGTGGTTGCTCAACATACACTAGCTCGGAGAGCGGTCCATTCAAAAACGTGCTCTTCACATCCATTTACTTCAACTTAAAATTATAGTGAGTAGCATAAGCAATTAAAATACGAATGGAATCTAGCCTAGCTACCGGAACATAAGTCTCACCAACATCCAAACCTAGGATTTGTGTGAAGCCTTAAGCAACCAACCGTGCTTTGTTCCTTGTTACAATTCCATTTTCATCTTCCTTATTGCGAAACACCCATTTGGTTCCAATCACATTTTGTTTGGGTCGTTCCACAAGCTCCCACACTTGGTTTCTTTTGAAGTTATTCAATTCATCTTGCATGGCTACGATCCTATCGGGATCTTCAAGGGCCTCTTCTACCCTTAAAGGCTCAAAAGAGGAGACAAAAGAATAATGTTCACAAAAATTAGCAATTTTAGATCGAGTGGATACCCCTTTGTTGATATCACCAAGTATATTGTCAACAGATGATCCCTTTGTATACTTTGATGAACCCTTGGATGTGGAACCTCTTGATGTTTTTCTTTGTCATCTCCACCTTTCTCAATGAAGTTGTTGGAGTCTTCAGTCTCTTGACTTGAGGAGGTGGCTGTCTTTCGTTGAATATTTGTCTGGAGTATCCGATACACGGTTCGGAGTATCCAAGTATGTTCGGATAGTCCGATGCCCATGTCCGGATTGTCTGCCTTCTTGATGGTCTTAAGCATCTTGAGGCTTGACTTCTCCAATCGCTAGCTTCTTGATCGTATCACATGGTGGTTTCTCGTTTTCTAAAACACAACGATCAACTTGCTCCCCTTGGGAGCCGTTAGTTTCATCAAACGTTACATCACGCGCGATCTCAACAACACCCATGGTATTGTTGAAAACACGGTATGCATATGCATTTGATCCGTACCCAAGTAAAAAACCTTCATCAACTTTAGGAACAAATTTAGAAGACTTAGATTTCTTTTTAAGAATGTAGCACTTACTCCAAAATACTCAAAAATAGGAAACATTAGGTTTCTTCCCGGTGAGTAGCTCATAGGATGTCTTCTTCAACAATTTGTGGAGATAAAGCCGATTGGTAGCGTGACAAGCGGTGTTTACCGCTTTCGTCCAAGACCTATCGGAGACCTTATACTCATCGAGCATCGTCCTCGCCATCTCGATTAGGGTTCTATTCTTTCTCTCGGCTACCCCGTTTTGTTGTGGAGAATAGGGAGCTGAGAACTCATGTTTTATCATTTCCTCATCGAGATAGTCTTCTACTCCCGTATTCTTGAATTTCATTCCATTGTCGCTCCTTATTCTCTTGATCTTTAATTCAAATTTATTTTGTGCTCTTCGCATGAACTTCTTGAGTGTTTCTTGAGTCTCGTTCTTATCATGCAAAAAGAAAACCCACGTGAAGCGTGAAAAATCATCTATAATAACAAGACCGTATTTGTTACCTCCTATACTTATGTAGGCGATCGGTCTAAATAAATCTATGTGTAGCATTTCCAAAGGTCTTGATATCGTCATTACTTTTTGGTGGGATGAGATGTGCCAACTTGTTTTTCTACTTGACATGCACCGCATATCCTATCTTTCTCAGACATGGCATTTGTTAGACCAAGAATGTATTTACCTTTTAAGAGCTTATGAAGATTTCTCAAGCCAACATGCGATAGCCGGCGATGCCATAGCCAACCCATGCTAGACCTAGCCATTAAATACGTTTCAAGGTTGGGTTTATCCACAGAAAAATCCACTAGATAAAGCTTTCCCTTTAAACGACCTTTAAAGGCTATGGAGTTATCACATCTCTTAATGACATCCACACCTTCATTAGTGAAGAGACAATTGTAGCCCGTCGCACACAATTGAGGAACGGACAACAAGTTGTAACTCAAGGATTCAACAAGTAAAACATTATTTAGAAGAATATCATCTATGATGGGTATCTTACCAAGGCCCATCACCTCACCTTTACCATTGTCGCCAAAAATGATACTATCATTAGTTGAACCATTTGGATCAAGATATAAAAACATTAACTTCTCTCCGGTCATATGATGGGTGCATCCACTATCCAAAATCCAATTTGATCCACTGGAATGATATTCCTACAAAAAGGATCATACTTGTCTTTTAGGTACTGTCGATGAATTATGTCGGCAATATACTTTATAGGGCTATGCGTAAGACCGAAACCATATGGTAACACAGGAGACAGATTTATACAGATTCGGGCCCTCGAGGTGAGGTAATACCCTACTCCTGTGCTCGTGGATTGTATTGGGATTGATCTCGACGGATCAATGGTGAGGATGGCTATGGATCAATGTGATCCTACTACCGATGTGATCACGGATGTCTAACTAGGGGCCCCTGCCTCCCTTTATATAGTGGAGGGAGGTAGGGTTACAGATAAGTATCCTAGTTGGTTATGGAAATTGGGGATAGAGATAGAAAGTATATCTCTATCCTTTCTTGCCGAGTACGTAATGTACCAGATTACAACTGTGCCTTCCTTGTGATACAAGTCGGGTCTTCATACGGGACAGGCCCGTCTTCTAGATAGTAGGCGTAACCCTGCTCCGTGAGGTGGTCCGCCTAATTTGTCTCCGTGAGATACCCGGGGACCATGTTATCTACAGGTACCCAAACTTATTTGGGTCCTCTTAGGTTAGAAACTAGTGCCTTTGGCACCCAAATAGATTTGACATTCTTGGCTTTTGGACTCACATACTTAGCAAATATATGACCAAGATTAGTTCTTTTAAGCACAAAGGAAGCATTGGAAGTAGAGTGAGTAAGATAAGTAGATGATCCTTGTGCTTTCACAAACTTGATGGGCTTGGCAATGGGGCTACCACAATGTAGCCCTTTTGCCCATAGGAGGAATATAGCCAAGCCCTCCCTTTTGAAATTACCTTGGCGCTTTCCTAGAAATTATTCAAGTCCTTTGCTTGACTTGTAGGATTTTTAAAATCCATTTTCAAGAAAGCCCTTTAGCTTTTCGTTCTCTTGCGCCAACACTTGCATCGTCTCAAAGTTAGTTGTACAAACATTTATATAAACGTTATAACATCTTGCATAACCATTGCTAGTTGAAGGCAATGAGAGACAAGTACCTAGGTTTGAAGAGTGAGAAGGACTTTTCGAGAGATCAACAAGCTTCACTTCAAGACCTTGCAAGCGTCCTTTGTTATAACAAAATCCTCTATAAGTGAAGCATTGGTGATCTCAAAATTAGTTACTTGAGATGTGGCTAAATCAATATTCTTAGCCATCTCCGCATTCCTTTTCTTCTCACAAGTCAAACTTTTCTCTAACTCAAGATTTCTCTCCTTTTCTTGGATGAGCAAGTCCTCTTGAGTTTCAAGAATAGCCTCTTGTCACTCTATTTCTTTCAACATAGTATTCAATTTAATCATATCAAAGTCTTTCATCGATTTAAACAAGTTATCATCACAATCACTTTCATCATCTTCACTAACATTATTACAAGGATCATTAATAGTAGAGATTGAGTTCTTATTTGATACCTTACGCCCTTTAGCCATGAGGCAAGTTGGGACATCATCATCATCACTTAGGTTATCGAAGAGGGTCTTTGGACTCATTGGCGTGTATAATGAAGTGATGGTGATAGAGGCAATCTCTTCATCGGATTCGGAGCTTGAATCCGATTCGGAGTCGGATTCAGAATTTGAATCCCACTTTTTCCAATATGAGCGTGCTCTTTCTTCTTGCCTTTCCTCTCATCCTTCTTGTGATGCTTGTCCTTTCTCTTCTTCTCGTCATCATCATTCTTGTCACTCTTCTTTCTTTGTGGATATTCAGCAATGAAATGACCGGCTTGCCCACATTCATAACACTTTCTTTGCGAGTGTCTTCCTCTTGACTTGCTCCATTGCTCTTGTATCGACCCTTGGACTTAAAGCCACTCTTCTTAAGGAATTTATTGAATCTCCTTACAAAGAGTGACATTTCATCCTTGCTCAAGGGACCATTATCATCTTCTTCACTTGAACTTTCATCGGTGTCATTTGATCCTCTAGTAGCCTTTAGTGCAATGTCCTTCTTTTTACTAGCCCTCACAAGTTCTTCTACGGCATCGGCGTCCTTGACCATCATCTCATCGGCTACCAATCTCCCAAGTACATCATGAGGTGTAAGGGAACTAAAGTTGTCTTTTTTCCCTAATGAGTTGTGCTAGATTCCGGTTCTTTGGAGTGATGACACGTAGAATAATCTTTACTACGGCTCTATCCATCAAGTCCTCACACCCAAGACCATTTGCTTGATTACTAGAACCATCAAACGATCAAACATTTGAGTATAGCTTTCTCCATCTTCTAGCACAAACCAACCGAGTTTCCTATTGATGAGCTCAATCTTTGACTCACGAACACTTGATGTTCCCTCATGTGCAACCTTTAGCGTGTCCCAAATGACCTTTGCATCTTCAAGTCCATCAACCCGGTTGAATTCGGTTGGACTCAAGGCATTTAACAGTGCATTTGCCGCTTGATCGTTGATGTGACGTTCTTTCTTCTCATTAGGTGTGAGCTTGGTGGAGTCATTGGGTTTAAAACCTATTTCAACAATCTCCCAAACAGAAGGGTGAAGAGACCTTAAGTACATCTTTATCTTATGTTTCCATGCCTGGTAATGAGTGCCATCGAAGTAGGGTGCTTTACCGGACGACACGGAGACATAAGATGATGATCCTAAGGGGCCGAGAGTGGAATACTCAAAAGGAATTTCTGCACCGGTGCCAACACGTTGGTTATCTGTGTTGTCATCGGTGAAACTATTCTTCTCGGTCGACATCCTAATTTCTCCAAGCGATTAAGCTTAACAAAAGAGATTGGGCTCTGATACCAATTGAAGGATCGGGATGTCGCCTAGAGGGGTGAATAGGTGTGATAAAATTTATCACTAATTTTAATTGCAGCAGAAATAAAGATTCGGACTATCCGATTTAGGGCTCAAGAAGGAAGATGAAGGGCAATAAATGTTCTGAGCGAATAGTGTCGTGTGTTAGGTGAGAGTGAAGTAGGGTATAAATACGAGCCCCAAAACTAGCCGTTTTGACTCAGATCTGTATAAGTTCGGATAGTCCAAGTAAATACTCGGATACTCCGAATAGTGCGAATAACAGAGACAGAGAGCCCCAGTTCGGATACTCCGAGTGGATTCTTCGGATAGTCTGAATAATTACTGCCCGACAAACAGAGAGGGTCAGCTCGGACATTCCGAATAATGACTTCGGATACTCTGAGAGTTTCGGAGACTCAAGTGAAATCTCGGATAGTCCAACTAATTATGGCTCGGGAAACAGAGAGGGTCAGTTCGGACAGTCCGAATAATGACTTCGGATACTCGAGTGATATCTCGGATAGTCCGACTAATTACTGCCCTGAAAACAGAGAGGGTCAGCTCGGACAGTCCGAATAGATATTAGGATACTCCGAGTAATATATAAGATTTTGTGCCTGGATTTTGGATTTGGTGATATGGGTTTATGAACTTGTATTTTTGCTAACTAATTTTCATCATGAGCACCTAGAATATCCAAACATTATTTCCCGTCAAATCCCTCTTTATAGTACGGCTATCCTTAGACTCAAATTTAAAATAAAATTATAAATCACAAGTCTAGATATCGTCTTTTGCTTCATTCGATTTGAGGGTCCGTCTTTGTACATAAATTCTCTGTAGAGGACTAAAATCTGAAGATAACACTTAGAAATCTTATTAATCCCTTAATCGTTTTGTCATTAATCCCCAAAACCCAGAAGGAGGCCTAGATGCACTTCCATCCAGCCCCGCGTCGGCCATTCCCTCCATCCGGGCATCGTCCTGGCGTCCCTCCTAGTGACTCAGGGTGCCTGAACGACTTTCGTGGGCTATAACATACCGTTTTTAACCTATTTTCATGAATTTTTCATGGCCGCTTCAGTCCCGCATAGGCCATTCCCTCTATCCGAGAAACCTCCTAGCGTCCCTCCTGGTGACCCGTGGCATCCGGACGCCCTCGGCAAGGTAAAATAAAGAACATAGATTTTTTCTTGTCGGACGACGCCTGTAGGCTATAGCACACCGTCTTCAGCCTATTTTCATGAATTTTTCTTGGGTGCTCCGGCCCCCCGTTGGCCATACCCTCCACCCGGTATCCTCCTGGCGTCCCTCCTGGTGACTTTAGGTGCCTGTACGACGCAGTTACAGTAGAATAAACGATTTAGATTTTTCCTCATCGGACGACTTCCATATAAGGATTTCTGCAATTTTACACAATATAATTCTTTCTTCTCTTTATTCGGGGTTGGCATGCTGTCAGGTACTTTCATGTACAATTTAGAGTCCAGATTACCGTAAAGATAAGCTGTGACCACATCCATCAATTTCATTCTTAAGTTCATATTCACTGCCATTGAGATGAGATATCTAAAGGTTATACCACCCATGACCGGGGAATAGGTTTCTTCATAATCCACGCCTGGACGTTGAGTGAATCCTTGAGCTACCAGCCTTACTTTGTACCGTACCACTTCATTATTTTCATTTCTCTTCCGAACAAAAACCTATTTATAGCCCACAGAACGTATATGGGAGGGTGTAAGGCACACAGGTCCAAACACTTTTCTTTTATTCAGCGAGATCAGTTCCGCGGTAATTGCCTTCTTCCATTCCGCCCAATCTGGTCGGTGCTTACACTCAGAAAGAGATGCCGGCTCTAGATCGGGATCTATTCGCTTGGCAATCATTTTAGCAAAGTATATGTCAACATTGGCTGTTGCTCTATTCATCATTTCCCCTGATTCTATAAAGTTTATGGCCATTTCGTCATGGGTGCTTCGTGCATTTCTACTTGCTCTTCACCGCTATTTCCCATCACGGGAGCAAGTTCCTTTAACTTATTGTTGCCGATGTGTGCACACATATTTCTTTCGGCTTCTTCTTCTATTACCGGTATATTCAAATCTAGGAGCGCCTCGCTAGTAGGCTGCTTCTCACCAGAGTTGCCAGGTCTCAACTGGCTCCCCTTCTTTTCCTTTTGGGGCGCTTTTGTGACTGGTTATGATAAGCTCTCATTCCCTTTTACCCAGACGTCTCCGGATACTAGGGGGCTGAGAAACCAGATCTCCTGTCCTTTTTCTTTGAGGCCTCTAAACTGGTTGAGGGGTGCTCGTAGTTTTCTTTGGCACTTCTACCCTCTCTGGTGACTTAATCACACCCTTCAAATCACAAAAGTGGTCAGGCAGTTCATTTGCTAATTTCTGTAAATCGAGGATTTTCTAGACCTCTTCGTTTGCTTCTCTAGTACGGAGATCATGTGCGGGAATGCCGATGGCTTGCCAGATGATTTCACGACATTCTTCTGTTAAGGGTTCTTTATCTCCCCCTAATGACGGAAAATTATCCTCGTCAAAGATGCAATCAGCGAAACGGGTGGTATGAAAATTACCGGTGGAGGGTTCTAAGTATTTGGTTATGGACACTATCTAATAACCAACGTATATCCCCGGCCTCCGGAGAGGACCCATAGCTATTCGCTGTGGTGGTGGTATCTGCACATACACCATGCATTCAAATTTTCTTAAATGGGAAATTTTCGGTGTGATCCCCTGAACTAGTTGCATTGGTGAGTGGATGTTGTACGCTGACGGTCTATAGTTCAATAATGCTGCTGCGTGTAGGACGGCGTGGCCCCAACACGTGTTCGGTAAATTACAACCTTGCAAGAGCGGCTTTGGTATGAATTTGATCGTTTTAATCAGTGCTTCTGCTAGTCCATTCTGAGTGTAGACATGTGGCACTGAGTGCTCTACATTGATTCCCGATGCCATACAGTAATCATCAAATGCCTTCAAATAAATTCGCCGGCATTGTCCAAGCGAATGGACTTCACGTGATGATCCGGGAATGCATTCTTAATTCTTATGATCTGAGAGATCAGCTTTGCGAATGCGTGGTTTCTTGTCGAGAGTAAACTCACGTTTGACCACTTCGAGGAAGCATCAATGAGCACCATGAAGTACCTAAAAGGACCTGATAGGGGTTGAATGGGGCCGCAATTATCCCCTTGGATACGCTCAAGGAACGCAGGGATTTCATCTTGCACCTTCATGGTCAAGGGCTTAGTGATCATTTTCCCAGTGGCGCATGCCTGACATATGAAGTCTTATTGATTAGGGAAATTCTTTACACAAATTCCATGGCCCTGAGAGTTGGTAATTACATTTCTCATCATCCATAAGCCTGGATGACCAAGTCTACTATGCCAAAGAGAGAAGAGTTCAGCATTCCTAAAAGAAGTTTTAAGGGAAGTGTATTTATCAGGCGCTTTAATTCTTGTGTGGTATAGCCCAGTTTTAATTGAAGAAAATTTTTCTAAGATTCTTTTTTCACATCCGTCGTGCTTCACAATGCACAGGAATTCTTTGCCATTTTCTTCAGTGGTTTCAACGCGGAAACCGTTGGCACGGATGTCTTTAAAGCTTAAGAGAGACCTAGTGGATTCGGGGTACAGCAAAGCTTCATTAATTTTCAGTGGAGTACCCATAGTCAGTATGATTGTGGCTTGACCAGAGTCTACTACGCATGAACCACTTCCTGCAATTGTGGTTATACTGCCGGTTTTCTTCTTAATAGTTTCAAAATATTTAGTCTCTCTTAAAATGCTAATAGTTGTTCCACTATCAACTATGCATATCTCCTCCATATGGGCAATACATAGATACATATAATTTCAATTAGGCTATCATTCATATTGCAAGCTGTCACGTCCCTTCTCGGCTTACCTTGCGAGAATTGGTCGGACCTGCACTAGTCCCTGGATCAGTACACTAGTGCATACCATTTACATAGCCGGATCATTTCATACAAGCGGAAGACTTATAGTACATTAAATACCTACATTAGGCCCAAAGGCTATTAAATATTACAACCCGGCACATTAGCCCAAAATAGTTAAGAACAACAAAAGATCAGAGTGCGATAAAAGATCCAAAAGAGTCTCTTGCCAGCTATACCTAAGCAATCGACTGGAGAGTTGCCCTAAGCCTCGACTTGATCGTCAGCGAACTCCTGTTCAGCGTCTTCATGGCAGGCATCTTTGTCTTGCCTATACTCTCCATCTAAAATAGTATATGTATGCGAGGTCAGTGTCATCCAAACACTAGCGAGCTAACACCCAACCCAATACATTTAGTGATAGAGGTTTCAAAAGAAAGGTTGAGTTTATTTATTTGCAGAAAAGCCAGTTTTGGAAATCAAAGCCTATGACTTAGCAGTTTAACCAAATTCTATATCAAGTTGATTATTTATCATATTTCCATTTCAATTCACAGACCAAACCCATGGCAGTTTCCATGCACTCTGCCAAACGTTCTCTTCCCACTCCCGCCATCATCTTCCGAGTGTGGCGCACTCGTTGTGGATCACATTCCCCAGCAAAGTACCCGTTCTCGTCCTAGCTGGGCTGCCGACCCACGCTAGACTCATGGCTCTCTGTAAGAATGGACCTAAATCATCCTCGGATGACGACATGAAACTGTCTTCACCTCAAGCATGGCGGCAGATAGGGTACGCCCGCAGGTCGTAACTACCCCTGAATCCCCAATACTTGCACTACCGCGCGATGGCGGTAGCGTTGTGGTGTTAGGAACTATCTCCGCAGCAAACGATCGATGTCGTCACACTGCATCTGATGCACCCGTCTGGGGAATCCTTGATTCAGCCCGGCCGGTTCTGAAGGGCCTCACCCTTATGCACTTTCTTCTTCGGCTAACTCGCACCCTCCGTGTGAATCACACGATGTGGCGAAACCCCTCCTTTTGGGGAAGCGCACGGCATTACGCGGATCTCGCCGTGCTCCTCTTCCATGCACTACGTATGTGGGCGATTAGCTTCCTCAAATCACGTAGCCCAACTACTCCATCTCTTACGCAATGCCGGACCCAGTCCGCATTGTAACATATCACATCCATACACACACTGGCATGCCAGCCCAAAATCCAGTTAACCATATTTATTGTGTGATCATGTCCGGTGAATGTTGGTTCACCGTTCCGAGGCAATTCTAAGCCTAAATTAATAGCTGGACCTGAGCAATGTCTAAGCAAGATTTTAACCAAGACATAAGAGTCTAAATCAATTTATTTAACCTAACCAGGCTACCAAGGGTGATCATCAAAGCGATCAATAGCAAGATCAAATGACAGATGATTATAACAAGACAATATCATCAGGTAAATTGATAGCTAGTAAATAAATGGCATGATATATCATGATTAAGCAATCGGGTATAAATATTTAAAGAGCATGCAATTTCATACTGTAAATATCATACTTTGAAAATCTTGGATTCAATATGATATTATTGGATGTTAACTCGCACTAGGGAAAGCGCATACTCTCCCTAGTAAAAACAAACTTCCTATAGGAGAAGTATTAACTCGCACTAGGGAAAGCTAACTCTCCCTAGTAAAAGCAAACACTCAAAAGGGTAGGTATTAACTCGTCTAGATCCTGTGAATCCAAAACCTAGGCCTTGATCTTCTAGCTGCTCTGCGGGGTCCTCGGAATCTATCGCGAAGAGCCAAATAATACAAATAAACACCAAAGTATGCAGGAAACATGATGCATGAAATGCAATGCACAATTGATAACGTTGACAATGGGGTTATGTAATACATAAATATAATGTCCCATTTCCTTAGTAATCCGATTCTTAGTGCGAATAGATGTATGAATGCAATATAAGACAACATTTAATATACATTTTCCCCAAAATAGTTTATTAAAGATAAATTATGTTTTAGGATAGCGATCATTGTGAGTTTGTCCAATTAGTATTACTAGACGGTTTGGTTCGACTATATCGATTTAACTAAATTGAAATAATTTTAATGTTGGGAAATAGACAACGGGCTATTCTATGAATCATTTAGTAATTTATTATTGTTCATGATAAATTAGATGGTTCATATGATTCCTAAGGTTGTTTTAGAGTCATCACTTAATTAATTAAATCTTTAATTATTTATAGGAAATTTAGGAATTTCTAGCAAAAAGGGAATTCTAATGTGACATACTGAAATTATAATTTTCCTTGGTTCGAGAATGTTATTCTATATTTTCTAGGATTTTCTGGTATGTTTCGATCTTAGTGTTTTATCTATTTCCCAATTATTTTAATAGAAATAGGAAATTATAAAAGAGGATTTTAATTACCCTAATTAGGAATTTACGCAAAAATACCATGCTAAACTAAATCTCAATATCTTCAAAATTACCTTAACGGTTAACTATGTCTTTGCAAAAAGTTAAGATTTAATTTAAATTGTTTGATATTTAAATTAAATCAAATTCAATTTCTGTTTTATTAATATTTAAAGAAACAAGGTTACACTGCTTAATCTAATCATCTAGAGAGAAATATTGATTCTAAAATTGTACAATAAATTTATTAAATTTCTAAGTCATGTTTATGCTCCATTGGAACTTTATCACCATATTAGAAAATTAATAACTAATTAAACAAGGTGGGAAATCCCTTTTTAATTACCATTAGGAGGGTTTTCTTTTAAATAATTAACTCTCAAAATAATCTAATTATACTAGAAATGTATAAACATTGTTTTATTGTTACATACTTAATTTTAGATATTTTTAACCCATTTAATTAGACCTAAACGATTTAGTCACTGTTTATTAATATTTTCCTATAGCTAGAATATTGCAGAAAATAAAATATGCTCAGAAAAATATGAAAAATTCACAAGAGCTAGAATACGCCCCGATCTATCTATTTTAACTTGTTTCACCTTAACTGGATGAACGAAGAATATTTTGCGGCCTCACAAAGGCTGACATTTCTTTGTACATTGCTAGGCTGCTAGGAAGCAACAGCAGCATTGTCTTCTTTCTGGTCTCTTCTTCCAGCACAGCTTCTTCTCCAGCGTGTAGCCGCTGCAGGGCGGCAACAGCGGCAGCAGCTAGCTGAGCAGCAGCAGAGCAGCACGCAGCAACGCAGCAGCCAGTTGAGCAGCAGCAGCTCAGCTGCAACACGAGCAGCAGGAGCAAGGCAACAGCAGCTGCAACTGCATGCAGCAATCAGCAGCAGCTCAGGAAGCAAGAGGGTTGAGTGAAGGGGAGGAAGAAGAAGAACAGGGAGGGAGAGCTCACCATGGGGCAGCAGCTGGAGCTCGGCTGCAACTTGGCAAGAGCGTGGTGCTCACCCTGCTATTCTGATTTGGGGAAGGAGATGGGGGCTGAGGATGGAGAGGCCGGCTGGTGGAGATGCTGGCCTGGGGCAGTGACCAACCGGTGGAGGAGGAACGGCTTGGAGACACGGCCGGGGCGGCGCCGATGGTGAAGAGGAAGGAAGGGCGGCGCCCATCTGGTGAAGAAGGAGGATTTGGAGAGGAGGCTGTTGCTGATTGCTGTTGCTGCAGCGTGTGGGAGGAGGCTGGGGCAGCTATACGTAGCAGAGGGAAGGAGCCGGGTGGCGCCGGTGGCAGGGCTCGGTGAGCACGCGGCGAGGGCAGAAGGGGCTGGCAGCCGCGTGGAGCTGCTGCTCTGCAGCAAACAGAGCTGAGAGAAGGAAGGAGAGAGAACCAAGAGAGAGAGACGCAAGAGAGAACAAAGGAGAGAGTGAGCCCGAAGGGAACAGAAAGAGGCTGTAGACTAGCTAGTAGGTCCCACATGTCACTGAAGGTTGACTAGAGTCAAAAGGGCAAAGTGGGAACATCACTTGGTTAGGGAATTGGATTGGTTTAGCTAAAATGTTAATTAAAATTGGAATTTAGCCAAATTAGTCCACCTTGGATTTGAATTCAAACTAGGATTTAACATTGGTGCTTTGGTTCTTATTAAACTGGGATTTTAATTGAAATCCACAAATCATACCGTCTAAAATTTAATTGTTGATAATATTTACTATTTTCATGAAGCCTCCTAGTATCATGCATGTTTTCAAAATATCCCAAATTTTGGGCTATTACAAATCCTACCCCCTAAAAACCAATCTCGACCTTGAGATTGCTAGCTAGCTAGAGACAAATAGAGGAAAGCTAAGCAAGGCCTATTTTCTAATTTCTCTAAGAGACTTGTCTTCTCGTTTGGTTTCTTCGTTGGAGTCAACATATTTTAATGACCTGGCCCTACTCTTCTGTTTCCTTGGGGTGATGATGACTCCTATAGTGATGGCATTCTCCTAGTCATGATTCTCAGTCGACAACTCAGATCTTCATGTTTAAGGAAACTCCATTCTTCCTTGGCCTCTTATACTTGCAATACTCTAGCTAAGTTAGAGGACAGACTAAAAGAAATTAGGGCATCTGAACGGTATGCTCCATAAGGTCGTGGTTGGTGTATCTCCTTCCCTTCTGCCAGAATTGAAACAATCCAATGTGGTGACAAGTCGATCACTTCCGTGGTTAGGAACAAGTTAAGAGGAAGTGCGAGACAGTTCGGAACTAGACAAACTGGCATTTCATCGGATGTGGTAGTGCCATGACCTCAAGGAAAGCAGGGAAAGCTCACCGGAGCGACGTCAGAGACCAGGGAGCTTCGAAAAGGTCTGGCCACGACGGTGTCTAACAAGGACCGAAGGCATGTCAATAGCGACTTCGAGCTCTGGCGATGCCATGAGCATAAGGAATTCGAACGGGTGCTTAGTGAGGAGAGAGAGAAGCCAGCACCCTGGTTTCTGCAGCGATAACAAATCTCTAGGGTTTGATAAGTCTGGTGAGAATGAGGCTATGCTCTTTGTTCCAATAGGTTCTTTAGATATGTTGAATACTTTTGATCCTGGGAGTACTTGGTAGCCTTAAATGATGGCGACCTGTGGTGTCAATCATGGGAGGAGAGGATCCTTGTCTTGAACTGTCAGAGGGGTTGTTTGCATTTGTCCTTTGTCGCTAAGCTCCTTTGTCCTATTTGTTAGAATGGAGATTAGAGAAAATAGTTCTAGAACAAGGTAATAAGGAACAATGAGGGAAAGATCAAGAGAATGGCAACGAGAAATCTTCTTCTTCGTGATACCAGCTCTGTGGTCTTGTTTTCTTGAGCAAGAACATAAATGATACCTGGTGTTGTGATTACTTCTGATACCCTTAGTACTTAATGGATAGATATGTGGCGCTGTATTCAAGAAGCTCACAATATCTTCTAAGATGCCTCCATTTTAAATATTCACCGTTGTTACCATCACCACCACTTCCTTAATCAAAATTTGATCACATCTTATAGCTACATCTATGGTCTGATCATAACAGTTTGAGATCCTCACTATTATTTGATGTACCACCAAATTTAAGAGTCTCGACCTTGTTGTTATTTTTTTCACATATCAAATCCTGGACTGCTAAGATTTTCCTTGTCTAAGTTTACTTTACTGCCTACTTGCATTTTGCCAATCCAATTGTTATCCATTCTCAAAATATCAGCACATCCACCGATAAGGCTTCAGATCACCTAGCTTCTTAACAATCCGATTCCCAACATCGGTCTATGAATCAAGAGATTAAATTATCCTTAAGCATCATCCGAAATTTAAGATGCAGTCTAAGGAACTCCAATACTGTTCCCGAATCACAATCATCATGAGCTAGAATCAATAATCCCACAATAACTTCTAGATAAATCAGATCATTCTAAATAGTAATCTCAACTTCCTCGTAATATATGTGACGATAATCCAACATGATCATGTTTGACTACCCCCCTTAAATAAAATTTTCCACTAATATAGGGTAGTTTCTAGTCAATAGTTTCAATGTCACTTGTCCAAATCAGATCGTATATTGTGCAATGGTCGTTGGTACTAATAATTCCATTGGTATAATCCAAATTTCACATCCACTGCAATTATATCCATAAGATTATTATATAACCCATGGGTACTTATCCAATCACAGTCATGATGGTTTATCGATCTAAAAATCCAAGTCTGAGCAGTAATATTACTTCCTAAGTGGATCACAAATGATAGAAGTTTCTGTTCCACTTGACATGATCTTACACAAATCCTTGTTTTGTATCAGATCACCCAGATAAGATTATTCTTACCAATCCAAGTACAACCGAGTGAGTCCATGAGTAACCATCATGAAACATTTCCTCACAAGACAGATAATCTGTCGCATCTATAAATCCATCACACGACATAGAATCACCTAACCAATAATTAAGTAGTAGATCCACCAATCAATGCCCAATATCATAGTCCTCATATAATCCAATGACTTTTAACGAAAATCCTCAGAGTCCATTCAATCCGAGTAATGGACAGATCAACTTCTTATTCAAGCAATTCATAAACGCATCAATTGCTAATAGTCCTCAATTGAACCATTGATGATTTATTTCGAATCACCATGTTATAACCCTTAATTATTGACTTCATCCACTAACGTAGGGTTAGTACACTTCCTATGGCATCCACAAATTTATACCACTATATGAGCGATGTCTAATATAATCTTATCAAAATCCACCAAATTTTATTTCGAGCTCTAGCTATATACACCAATCACTCAGTGATAACCAATTATTTTAATCATCTTACTATCTCTAGAATTGAATTGTTCATTCGAGATTAAGATCAAAGAGATTCGCAATCACATCTCCAAACTTCTTCACCATGCACTTAAACCAATGCTAAAAATCATGAGACACTCCCAAAAATAATTTTCCCTAATTTTGATCTTTCAACTCCACTAGTGACATCATGTCTTATATTGATGTGAACCTTTATGATATACAACACACATTAATCCATCCTTCCATCCATTGTAGGGCTTTCTCTTAATTGGTTATGAGATGTTCATTGCCTCTTGCCACTATATCAGTCCGATCAAAGTCCCAGCGACAGGTAAGAGGGAACAACATGAATGAAGGTAAAAATGGTAGGGAGAAATTTCTTTTCTCCCCCATGGCGGTGCAGGGATAAGTTTTGCACCCCACAAAAATAATTTTGAGAGAGAATAAATTGGATTTGAAGTAGAGATTGACCAAAGTTAATAATTTTGAATAGTAAAACATCTTTTATCATATTTGCTTGTAAACGGATTTGGGAATAACAGTCGGGAAATCTTTCTTTAAAACAAAAGGTTGTAACTAACTGGGGGAAACATGGTTGAAAAGAGAGGGATTTCGAAATTTAAGTTGGAGAAAGTATGATTAAGAGAATTTCTTTGAAAGTAACTCATGAAGTCACAATAAATTTTGTGTTAATACTTTTGTCTTCAAATACTTTTTTAATATTTCAAAACATTGCCTTGAAAAACTTTTGCAACACTCGTTTTCCAAATCTTTTGAACATACATGTTAAAGATACCTTTTTGAAAACAGCATTTTTTTTGGGTACCCAAAATATCAAACAAATTTTTGGTGCTTTCAAAATAAGGGGGTAAATTTAAACAACGTTCTAAAAGTTGGAACCGTGTTTGTCAAAATGGTAATTGATTTTGGCCAGGGTATTCAAGTGTGTTAAAGAGAAATCATTTGACAAACAATTTTCTTGGAAGAAAATCCTTGACACATATAGCTTATAGGTTGGTGTAAATCAAAATGTTGTTCAAAGTGAGGCTTTCAGAGACTAAATCAAAGGAAGGAGGATACGGCAGGAATTCCTTAGAGAATAGATGACTTGAATGGCCGGTTATTGAAGAGGTGGCAGAATGGGATGACGGAGATCCTTAATGGAGAATTAAAATTTTCTAGGTCTTGTAACTGACGGCTTAGTTGAGAGACTAGCCTGCACTTCTAAGTAGCTCCATGAACTCTTATGCCTTGTGGCTATTCGTAGAGCTTCTTCTGACTATAACTTGAGTAATCTTGGGTTATTCATTGCTCTTACAGTCTTCGGTTGCATAGAGTGTAGGAAATCTTCAGCCTTTGATTCTTGTTGTTTCCGGAGAGTTTGGATAATTTTGGAGGCTTGGAGCAACTGAATTGATTTTGTCCAAGTATGGTCAAACTAGGCATACCTAGTAGGGGAGGAGGTGTTAGCCTTCAGGCACGACTCCGATTGTCGTAAGCTATTATTTTTATGGCAACCATTGTCGGCACTGATCCCTTAAGAGACCTCTCAAACATTAGGGTGAATCTTAAAGCTATTTTAGTCCCATGCCTCTATGCATGATATGCAGATGCAGAAGAACCAAGGTTAACAGTGTAAACAAGATCCAACAACATTAATAAATCTCAAATTTAAATAGTAAGGTGTAGGACACCATTCACTTAATTAAGGCGTCCTATAGCTTACAAGAAATAGTTTACGCTTCTAGGCTAGGGTAATGTTTTACTCAAAAGTCGTAAAAGCCAAAGCTGAGATATCTTAACTAATCTCACATACCTACAACAAACTTGACAAGTTTGAAGGTTAAGAGACTAACAAGCCTTTTAAAGCGATGCCCTATAAGACTAGGGATCACACTTAAGGCATTGGGGCACTATCACCAATTATATTGGCGACGGATAATGTGCACGATTTCTTCAAACTAGAGTAGAGAAATTGGAGATATTGAATAGAGTTGCCTATAGGTGACGAAGTGATGTGTTGGTGTATTTCGAGTTGGTCGCAGGTGTTGACGTCTTCTCAGATCCACTACAGTCGGTTGTTGGGGCGATGGTTGATTGAGGAGTCTCTTGGCTCTTTATCTTCATGTCTCTAATATTCTTGATGTTCTTTGAGTATGTTTTCGAGGCGTGTGGCTTCAGGTCTCTAAAGACGAGTCAGAGGGGTCGACTAGACCTTTAGATCAGGAGAGAATTTTAAACTGACTCTTGTTTGAGAAATAAACAGGAGAGAATTTTAAAGTGACTCTTGTTTGAGAAATAAACAAGACATACAAAATTACGTAAGGAGAATATGAGACAAGATAGAAGCCGAAAATGTCAGGTAAGAGGAGACATGAGAGAAGAGTTTTCCAAAAACTTTCAAAAAGGGTAGAGAATTGGAATGCAATTCAGGAGGAAAGAATATGGCAGATTTTCACGAAGTAGAGTATTTAGGAAAATACCTTTCCTTAGTTTTTAAGTTACGGAGTGCTAACGGCCAAGGTCTAGGGGTCCTACAGTCGTATGCTCTGATACCAGCTCTTGTCACGCCCCTTCTCGGCTTACCTTGCGAGAATTGGTCGGACCTGCACTAGTCCCTGGATCTGTACACTAGTGCATACCATTTACATAGCCGGATCATTTCATACAAGCGAAAGACTTATAGTACATTAAATACCTACATTAAGCCCAAAGGCTATTAAATATTACAACACGGCACATTGGCCCAAAATAGTTAAAAACAACAAAAGATCAGAGTGCGATAAAAGATCCAAAAGAGTCTCTTGCCGGCTATGCCTAAGCAATCGACTGGAGAGTCACCTTAAGCCTCGACTTGATCGTCAGCGAACTCCTGTTCATCGTCTTCATGGCAGGCATCTTTGTATTGCCTATACTCTCCATCTAAAATAGTATATGTATGCGAGCTAACACCCAACCCAATGCATTTAGTGATAGAGGTTTCAAAGGAAAGGCTGGGTTTGTTTATTTGCAGAAAAGCCAGTTTTGGAAATCAAAGCCTATGACTTAGCAGTTTAACCAAATTCTATATCAAGTTGATTATGTATTATATTTTCATTTCAATTCACAGACCAAACCCATGGCAGTTTCCATGCACTCTGCTAAACGTTCTCTTCCTACTCCTGCCATCATCTTCCGAGGATGGCGCACTCGTTGTGGATCACATTCCCCAGCAAAGTACCCGCTCTCGTCCTAGCTAGGCTGCCGACCCACGCTAGACTCACAGCTCTCTGTAAGAATGGACCTAGATCATCCTCGGATGACGACATGAAACTGTCTTCACCTCAAGCATGGTGGCGAGGCAGACGCCCGCCCGCAGTCGAATCGCCTGAATCCTCAATACTTGCACTACCGCGATGGCGGCGCGTTGTGGTGTTAGGAACTATCTCCGCAGAGATAGTCGATGACGTCTGCTGTGCATCCTCGATGCACCCGTCTGGGAATCCTTGATTCAGCCCAGCCAGTCTACGAAGGGCCTCACCCTTATGCACTTTCTTCTTCGGCTAACTCGCACCCTCCGTGTGAATCACACGATGTGGCGGAACCCCTCCTTTTGGGGGCAGCGCACGGCACTACGCGGATCTCGCCGCGCTCCTCTTCCATGCACTACGTATGTGGGCGATTAGCTTCCTTAAATCACGTAGCCCAGCTACTTCATCTCTTACGCAATGCCGGACCCAGTCTGCATTGTAACATATCACATCCATACACACACTGGCATGCCAGGCCTAAAATCCAGTTAACCATATTTATTGTGTGATCATGGCCGGTGAATGTCGGTTCACCGTTCCGAGGCAATTCTAAGCCTAAAATTAATAGTTGGACCTGAGCAATGTCTAAGCAAGTTTTTAACCAAGACTTAAGAGACTAAATCAATTTATTTAACCTAACCAGGCTAACAAGGGTGATCATCAAAGCGATCAATAGTAGATCAAATGACAGATGATTATAACAAGGCAATATCATCAGGTAAATTGATAGCAAGTAAATAAATGGCAGGATACATCATGATTAAGCAATCGGGTATAAATATTTAAAGAGCATGCAATTTCATACTGTAAATATCATACTTTGAAAATCTTGGATTCAATATGATATTATTGGATGTTAACTCGCACTAGGGAAAGCGCATACTCTCCCTAGTAAAAACAAACTTCCTATAGGAGAAGTATTAACTCGCACTAGGGAAAGCTAACTCTCCCTAGTAAAAGCAAACACTCAAAAGGGTAGGTATTAACTCGTCTGGATCCTGTGAATCCAAAACCTGGGCCTTGATCTTCTGGCTGCTCTGCGGGGTCCTCGGAATCTATCGCGAAGAGCCAAATAATACAAATAAACACCAAAGTATGCAGTAAACATGATGCATGAAATGCAATGCACAATTGATAACGTTGACGATGGGGTTATGTAATACATAAATTCGTACTTATTTAGGATGTCGCATAAGCCTTCCTTAGTAATACGATTCTTACAGGTACGAGTAGATGTATGCATGCAATATAAGACAACATTTAATATACTTATATTTCCCCAAAATACTTTATTAAAGATAAATTATGTTTTGGGATAGCGACGATCATTGCTTGTGAGTTTGTCCAATTAGTATTACTTTAAACCAAAAGACGGTTAGGTTCGGCTATATCGGTCTAACTAAATTGGAATAATTTTAATGTTGGGAAATAGACAACGGGCTATTCTATGAATCATTTAGTAATTTATTATTGTTCATGATAAATTAGATGGTTCATATGATTCCTAAGGTTGTTTTAGAGTCATTACTTAATTAATTAAATACCATGCTAAACTAAATCTCAATATCTTCATAATTACCTTAACCGTTAACTATGTCTTTGCAAAAAGTTAAGATTTAATTTAAATTGTTTGATATTTAAATTAAATCAAATTCAATTTCTGTTTTATTAATATTTAAAGAAACAAGGTTACACTGCTTAATCTAATTATCTAGAGAGCAATATTGATCCTAAAATTGTGCAATAAATTTATTAAATTTCTAAGTCATGTTTATGCTCCATTGGAACTTTATCACCATATTAGAAAATTAATAACTAATTAAACAAGGTGGGAAATCCCTTTTTAATTACCATTAGGTGGGTTTTCTTTTAAATAATTAACTCTCAAAATAATCTAATTATAGTAGAAATGTATAAACATTGTTTTACTGTTACATACTTAATTTTAGATATTTTTAACCCATTTAATTAGACCTAAACGATTTAGTCACTGTTTATTAATATTTTCCTATAGCTAGAATATTGCAGAAAATAAAATATGCTCAGAAAAATATGAAAAATTCACAAGAGCTAAAATACGCCTCGATCTATCTATTTTAACGTGTTTCACCTTAACCGGATGAACGACGAATATTTTGCCGTCTCACAAAAACTGACATTTCTTTGTACATTGCTAGGCTGCTAGGAAGCAACAGCAGCATTGTCTTCTTTCTGGCCTCTTCTTCCAGCACATCTTCTTCTCCAGCGCGCAGCCGCTGCAGGGTGGCAACAGCAGCAGCCGCTAGCTGAGTAGCAGCAGAGCAGCACGCAGCAACGCAGCAGCCAGTTGAGCAGCAGCAGCAAGGCAACAGCAGCTGCAACTGCATGCAGCAATCAGCAGTAGCTCAAGAAGCAAGAGGGTTGAGTGAAGGGGAGGAAGAAGAAGAAGAACAGGGAGGGAGAGCTCACCATGGGGCAGCAGCTGGAGCTCGGCTGCAACTTGGCAAGAGCGTGGTGCTCACCCTGCTATTCTGATTTGGGGAAGGAGATGGGGGCTGAGGATGGAGAGGCCGGCTGGTGGAGATGCTGGCCTGGGGCAGTGACCAACCGGTGGAGGAGGAACGGCTTGGAGGCGCGGCCGGGGCGGCGCCGGTGGTGAAGAGGAAGGCAGGGCGGCGCCCATCTGGTGAAAGAGGAGGATTTGGAGAGGAGGTGCTACAGCTGGAAGAGGGAGACTTTGAGCAGCAGCTGTTGCTACAGCGTGTGGGAGGAGGCTAGGGCAGCTATACTTAGCAGAGGGAAGGAGCCGGGTGGCGCCGGTGGCAGGGCTCGGTGAGGAGGGCAGCGGGTGGCGCCGCGTGGAGCTGCTGCTCTGCAGGAGCTCGGTGAGCAGAGGGAGGCTGTGCTAGCTAGTAGGTCCCACATGTCAGGAAAGTTGACAGCAGGGTTAGGGAATTGGATTGGTTTAGCTAGTATCATGCATGTTTTCAAAATATCCCAAATTTTGAGCTGTTACACAAGCATTCATAGAATATACTGAAAATAAAGTGCATTATGACAACTAGAATTTAAGGATCTACTCCCCCGGAGTTTTCAACATTCATAAAGATCACAAATGTCTGCTAAAGCAACCACACAAATTCAAAATAACTAATGCTGCTAAACAATGCACTAGATAGACTCAGGTGAAACATGCTTCTATATTTGCAGCTATCTCTTCTTCCATGTCATCGTCAGCTATTGCTACCTCACTGGTAGTAGCTTCTTTGTCTTCAGTAAACTTCTTGGAGACCCTCAGTTCTTTAAGTTCCTCCCCTAGGAGGTCATCTTCATCATTGTTCATGATGGCGAGGTGCGTCTCTGTCTTTTCTTTGTTCTTCCTCTTGGCCTGGTATTCAGCGATCACCTTCTTTGATTCACGGCAGATCTTCGACCAATGCCCCCAGATGCCACACTTGAAGCATACTTGGTCTTGTTGACCGTATGGTTTCGGTGGTGGCCTCTCCTTGCCTTGGGATTCGGACTTTTTCTTTCTTTTCCGGGCCAAGCCTTCTCCCCTCTCACCTTTTCCCTTTCTTTTTTGGTTGGGTTTCTCGACCTGGTACTTGCTTGCATTGACTTCAATGCTTTGACCAGGTGCCTGTGAGATGAAGTTCTTCTTTAAGACTTCATCCTGAGATTCCGTGACTTGCATGACGTCAATTAACTCACTGTAATCAGTGAAATTATCTTGACGGTAGTTACGGGCACTCTGAATAGCATTCGGGTGGAAGGTGGAGAGGGTTTTTTCTATTTTCTCTTCTTTTGATATCTGCTTACCACAGAGAGTGAGGTTTGTGACAATCCTGTGTAAAGCAGAATTGTACTCGGCCACGGTTTTATAATCTGCAAATCTCAGGCGTGCCCATTCCTGTTGTGCTTGTGGCAGTATAGTGTATTTGAGCTTCTCGAACTGTTTCTGAAGTGCGGTCCAAAGTTCAATAGCACTTTCAACAGCCATATATTCATTCTTTAGGGTACTGGACAGGTGGTGCCTGATAAAGTGCAGTGCTTGATCATTTTGTGCTGGAGAAGTAGAGCTCGCTTCTATGCCAATGGCGGCGCGGAGATTCTTACTTCCAAGCACAATTTTCACGTCCGAAGCCCAAGTGAGGTAATTTCGGCCATAGGGGGCTAATTCCTCAAATTCACGGCTGACGATGCCAGACATCTGCATAGCATGAGATTACTTTGGGTAATCAGTGTGTGTTGCGTGACATGGATCTATGCATAAATCCTCGGTATTTTCAGTATAATGATGCTAATTCGATTATAGAAGTAATTAACAGCAGTAAATAATCACTCCTATTGCAAAACAGGAATAAAACAATAATTCCCGAAAGCATAGATAGCCAGAATATTCAATTTTATAATTTCTGTAAATTTCAGGGGGTTCTGACTAAAAATTCGTTATTTGGAAAATTCTCAGGTAATTTCTGAAAAAAAATGTAGGGTTCAAATTGCAAATCGGCCCAATTCCTTCCCCCTTTTTTTCTCCACCAGCCCGGCCTCTTTCTTCCTTCTTCTTGCTTGCGCTTACGACTTTCTTTGGGTGGCGATGCAGTTGGCTGAGCTTCGCTAACTGGCTGGCCTAGCTTGGCCCGGCTCCCACCTCTTTCTGGCTCACATCAGTGGCCGGCCCAGCCAGTCCACCTTCTCTTTGCGCGGCTTGCTGGTGCGGCCCACGGGTGGCTGGCGGCGGTGCGGGGCGGTCCAGTCCTCTGGCCTGCTGGGGCAGCCCATGATCTAGGGTGGCGCTAGTGGTTTGCTCAGTCGCCCGTGTGTTTCCCTCTCGTGCGGCCTGCTTGGTTTGCTCAGCCGGCCCGTGTGTTTGCCTGGCTCGGCGGCCTGCTCCCCCTCTCGCGATTTACTGGGTAGCTTCGGCCGGCCCGTGACGTTGGGGCGACTAGGGTTTCCCCTAGCTACCACCTGCTTGGTACAAGGGCGGCAAAGCTGAGGCGGTGGCGCGCGGTTGAAACAGCGGCTGAGCGGTGCGTGGTTTAGGTATCCGGGCGGCACGTTGGCCAGCAGCTCGGCCAAGGCAGCGTCTTCGCGGCGAATGGCCACGCGGCCGTCGCGGGCCGTGGCGGCGCGCGGGGGCATGGCCTTCGATGTGGCCATGATCGGATCAATTTATTCGATCCAATAAAACCGATCCCCAAAATTCTTTTCAAAATAGATCAGATCTACTTATTCAAAGTTCGATTCAATGCAATACCTTTCAATCTGCGTGATCAACCTTCTGGGATTCCATAGACTATCGCGTAGGACAGCAGTCGCGTAGGACTGTTTTTGGCTATCCGAGTGGAAGCCGGCGTGAGGACGGCTCAATGTAGATCGTTTGTCGCCTTCTTCTCCTCGCGGATCGTCCTTCAGGAGCGATCGTGCTGATAACATATTAAGCAACCACGCTATCGGGTGTAGTCCGAGGTTGCTGATTCGTACATGCGACGTAGAACGACAGCGAGAACAACGGATGCACAAAGTAGATGAACACAGATGTAGGGAGAGGACGAATTCTTTATTGCTTTCATGTGTGTATACAATGGATGGATCCCTCTCCTATTTATAGTGCTAGTTCATAGGGTTTGGCAGGTCCATGAATAGACCTATCCGGATACGGCTTGGAGAGCCCGTAACCAAATAGGTTTCCTAATAGATTTATCAAGTGTCTAAGAATTATCACCTTATAGATATTGACCAATGGAATTTCCTTGGGATGGAACTTATTTCCTAGGATATTCAAGATCTTCGGAGGTTTAAATAATTAAAAAACAATCCCCTGGTTCATTCCAAAGTGAGACTCTAGAATCACTCAAGCGTAGTGTTTAGTCCTCACCGTGGCCTTAATGTAGCCACTTCCTATCACTAAGGCTATGTGGAGCTTTTAGGCAGGGATAATTATTCTACTCACACTGTATATATTATCGAGTTAGAAGAAGATTCTATTGGAAATAGTATCACTTTGAGCCCGACCATGTAGAATACAATGTTCATGATATAGGGAGAAAATGAACTCACGCGAAAGGATGAGAAAGACACAGGTGCAAAGGGTATGTGATGCTTGAGAAGTTTCACACACCGGATCTTGTGCTTAGGAGGAATGGTCTTTTCTTGAGGAACTCTCTTGTTCAAAGCTTTACTTCTTCAAAATATAACTATGCCAAGGAGATTTCTTCTCCATACTTAGCCTCTTTTTTTAAATGAGAGATCAGCAAAGTGAGTTTTATACTTTGTCTCTCCCTTTTTTTTTTGAAATGAAGAAGCCTCTCTCTTCATCGTAAGAATTACAAGAGTGCTTTATTTTATTGAAGACCATTTGAAATTGGTTTTGGGTGACACTCATGAGAACTGGTTTGTATTTGATTTGGAATTCCTGGCGAAGTGGACGTCTCATCCCAGTGTGGGATAAAAACGTAACCAGACATGATGATGGCTAGCAAGAGAATAAGGTACGCGAAAGGAATTTGTCGAACTTAAAGGACACTTTTCCTAAGAATGCGACTTCTAAATCAACTCAATACAGTAATAAGTAGTCATGGTAGGGTTTTTTTTTCTATTAGTTGCATACACTACTGCAGATTTGAACTTCACAACCAGTTTGTAACACTACTACAGAAATGGCCTTCATACCGGCACATCAGTACCGGTTATGTATGAACCAGGACTGACAGTTACATCAGTCCCGGTTCAACGGTCTACGGGTCCGGGAGAACATCAGTACGGGCTAAAGACACCAACTGGTACTAATTTTCTAACATCTATGCCGGTTGGTGTTACCAACCGGTACTAAGCAGTCTAGCTGGCCCAAGGTCTGCTTAGTACCGGTTGGTTATACCAACCTATACTGATGCTCTAACATAAGTTGGTGTAACAAACCTGTATTAAGCAGGCTTATTTGAACCTCCTCTTCCCGTCTACTCGGCTAGCCACACACTCTTTTTCTTCCTAGCTCCCACCTCGGTTTTAGTTCATCCCTGGTTTCTTCCTTTTCTAAACTTTTGCAATTCTTTGGTTTTCTTCTGTTCATTATAACTTGTTTTTATTGATTTCGCATTGAATTTTGCAGTTCTACATTGGAATTTGCTTTCTGTGTTTAATCATATTTGACTGCATTGAAATTTGCCATGTGTTTAATGGATCCGACCTTCTATCTTTCCCTCTCTATATTTTTTCCCTCCATCCACATGGAGAACAGTACCGCACCATTTCGATCCCCTTCTCTCCTCTGCCATCGCCACCAGCCGCACCGCATCCCCTCCGCCATGGTTCGCCGTCTCAAGACCTGCAGGGCGACTTGCAATCCCCATCGTCCGCCGCAACCTCCCGCCGCCAGCGCAGGCCCGTCCACCTCCTCCGCTGCAACCTCGCGCGCCGCCCCGCTCACCTCCGCTGCAACCTCCGGCACCAACCTGGAGGAGGCATGAAGGGCCTTCGACCGCTGGCGCCCCATCTACTACCCGCCACCATATCAACCTCGCAGCTGGGAGGAACTGGCCTCACTGCTGCCGCCGCTGTTGCCACCGCCAAGCTTCTAGGATCAGATGCACATGGAGATGGGGATCCCACACCGCGTGCGCCGCCTTGTCCTCCCCACTGCGCCTCGTCCTCTGCCCGACGATGATGAAATCGACAGGGAGGCGCTGATGGCGGAGAAGGATGACTAAAATATTGCTATTATATATATGTATATATGTTGTTTAATTATGTGATGTAGTTGATCAGTGTTAGTTATTATGTATGTATGTTGTTTAATTATGTGATGTAGTGGATCGGTGTTAGTTATTATGTATGTGTGTTATTATGTGATTAATTATTTTTTGATGGAATGGGATCAGTGTTTAATTATGTGATGTCTTTAATTATGAATTATTTATATCAGTGTGTGATGGATGATGAAATGGTTATTTTTGAGTGATGGTGATATATGTAAATGTTCATCAAATGGGTTATGGTGAAATGGTGATTTGTGCAATGAATTGTTGATATGTGCAAATGTTCATCAAATGATTTGATTACAAGTATGAATATGTGAAATGGTGATCTGTGCAATGAATTGGTGATCTGTGCAAATGTTCATCAAATGAGTTATGGTTCGGTGTTAGTCTTTTTCTTCAATTTGAAATAGTGATTTGTGCAATGAATTGGTGATATGTGCAAATACCGATTTGCATTAAAATGGTGATATGGGTGCCTCACCAGTACCGGTTCATAATATGGGCCGGTACAGCAACCCCCCGGACAGATTTGGCCTTCCATAACATGGACCGGCTGAAGAAACCAACCGGTACTGATTCTCTAACATCAGTACCGGTTGGTTACAACAACCGAAACTCGGCCTACTTAATACCCGTTGGTTACACCAACCGGTACCGATGTTGAGCATCAGTACAGGCTGGTTTCTTAAACCGGTACTAAGCAGCCTTATTTGAACCTCCTCTTCCCCGCCTCCTCCCCACACTCTGCCAAATCAAGAACAGTGCAGCGCCGGCCAAGAGCTTCAAGAAAGGGGTAGGTGCTGCCAAAATTTTGGTCATTTTACTCCTAGCCAAGTTAACCAAGGTTAGTAACATCGTTCCTCACTACATTTGGTGTAAAATAGAGCTTCTTCTTTGCTTCAAATGTGAAAAAAATTTGATCTTTTCTCATGATCGATCAAGAACAGTGCAGCGCCGGCCAAGAGCTTCAAGAAAGCGGGAGGTGCTGCCAAAATTTTGGTCATTTTACTCTAGCCAAATTAACCAAGATTAGTAACATCGTTCCTCACTACATTTGGTGTAAAATGGAGCTTCTTCTTTGCTTGAAATGGGAAGAAAATTTGAGCTTTTCTCATGATTGATGAAAGGTTATGAATTTAGAGAGCTAGCTCGATCTTTTCATGTAGGTTGCAATAACTTGTTGTGTAAGTTTGGAATTTGCTTGGATTAGATGTAGCTCGTGTTGAATGTGCGGATCTAGCTCAAATTTAGGTTTTGGTTTCATCGATCGATGAAGAATTTTGAATCTAGACTTTGATTTACCAAGTCTTTCTTATTAGGTGTGGATCTAGCTCAAATTTAGGTTTTGGTTCCATCGATCGATGAAAAATTTTGAATCTCGACTTTGATCTACCAAGTCTTTCTTGTTAGGTGTAGATCTAGCTCAAATGTAGGTTTTGGTTCCATCGATCAATCAAGAATTTTGAATCTAGCCTTTGATGTACGAAGTCTTTCTTGTTAGGTGTGGATCTACCTCAAATTTAGGTTTTGATTCCATCGATCGATGAAGAATTTTGAATCTAGATTTTGATCTACCAAGTCTTTCTTGTTAGGTGTGGATCTAGCTTAAATGTAGGTTTCGGTTTAAATGAAATTTATCCACCTAAAATTTTTAAATAAATTTAATATTGGTTTAATTTGAAATTTACGAAATATTAAAAATTCATTATTGGAAAATGAGCTAATAGCTGCCTTGATGTAACATAATGTAGATGGACCGGCGTTGGATGTACATGGACCGACGCTCCCCGGAGTTCTTGCAGGGTTTGCAAGCTTTTCTTCGTGCGACCGATGCATAAATGAAGTCAGGCTACATATGTTGTCCGTGCATAGACTGCAAGAATGAGAAGGAGTGGCCAAAATCCAGCCACCTTCACTTCCATTTGCTCTTAAGAGGTTTCATGCCAAACTATACCTGTTGGACCAAGCACGGTGAAGAAGAGACTATACGAGAAGATGTTGATGAAGAAGAAGATGGGGACAATAATATCCCCGATGCTAGCCAACACGGTTCTTTTGAAGAAACATTGGGGGAGTTTGGCGATGATGACCTAGAGTAGATGCTGCTTGATGGAGAGGGAGAATACACCGATGAAAGACATTACGGAAAGTTCCAACGCCTATAGGAGGACCACATAACACTATTGTACCCAAACTGCCGACAGGGCCACAAAAAATTGCGCACCATGCTAGAACTCATGCAGTGGAAGGCTACCAATAGATTGTCTGATAAGGGATTCAACGAGTTGTTATGCCTCATAAAGAAGTTGCTTCCAGAGGGTAACACGCTTCCTGAAACTACGTACGACGCCAAACAAGTTGTCTGCCCTTTGGGGTTGGAGGTACAAAAGATATATGCATGTTGGAACGATTGTATCCTATATTTCAATGAGTACGAGGATTTGGAAGCTTGTCCGGTGTGCAAAACTTCGAGGTATAAGACTAGGTGTGATGATCGAGGCGAGGAAGAGGGACAGCGTAAGAAGAAGAGACCACCCGTTTAGGTGGTCTGGTATTTTCCTATAATCCCCGGTTGAAGCGTTTATTTGCGAGCAAAGCGCATGCCTAGATGATGCGCTGGCACAAAGAAGATCGTAAGGACGACGGAAGTCTAAGGCACCCCGCTGTTGGCTCCCAGTGGAGGAAAGTCGATAGAAAATACTCGGACTTTGCTAAGGATGCAAGAAACATGAGGTTTGGGTTGAGTACGGATACCCATCACTCTATGTATCTACAACCTTCCTCCTTGGCTGTGTATGAAGCGAAAGTACATTATGATGCCGTTGCTTATCCAAGGGCCAAAGCAATCTGGAAACGACATCGACGTGTACCTCAAACCGTTGGTGGAAGATCTGCTAACGATGTGGACCGATGGTGTACGTGTATGGGATGAGTACAAAGGAGAACACTTCACCCTACGTGCATTGCTATTTGTAACCATCAACGATTGGCCTGCACTTGGTAACCTGTCAGGCCTATCTATTAAAGGATATAAAGCCTACATCCAAAGGCTTAGAGGATACGGTGGGCCCCATTCAAAATCCAGACCCATATTTGCAAGTATCAGATCAAACTAACACCGAAAAACTCCAAACAAGAAAGGTTGTGTACATGGGCCACCGTAGGTTCCTCCACTTGAAGCACCGTAGCTGACGGAAGGGTGAGAATTTCGATGGGACGAAGAGAAAATCATGTAAGAAAATCCTATGGTATATGACGCATCACAGTGGGACACTTGTATTTTCTCTGGTAAAGGATTTGAAAGTAGTATTTGGAAAGGGTCCTGGTAACAAATCTGTTCCTACTGAACAAGGTCATACGAAGCCCATTTGGAAGAAGAAGTCAATATTTTGGGATTTACCTTACTGGAAAGACTTAGAGGTCCGCCACTCACTGGACTTCATGCATATCACGAAGAATGTCTGCGTGAACCTGCTAGGCTTCCTAGATATGTACGGTAAATCAAAAGATACACTTCAAGCACGAAGGACTCGCATCTCATCGGGACTCGTGAACGACCTACATCCGTAAAAGAGAGCGAAGGACAACATTACCTCCATCCTGCGAGCTACACTCGAGCAAGGAAGAGAAAAAAATATGATTAAGTTCTTTAACAGTGTGAAGGTCCCTTCTGGGTACTCCTCGAACATAAGGAGACTTATCAACACGAAAGAGAATAAGATAGTACACCTGAAATCACATGACTGTCACATGTTGATGACACAGTTGCTCCCAGTGGCGCTGAGAGGTATTCTCGCGGACCGGGTACGAGGACAATCGTAAAGTCAGTGCTCGTTCTTCAACGCGTGTCGCAGAAGGTCATCGAACCACGTAACTTATCTAAGCTGCAGGATGACGTGGTCGATAGTCCGTCACCTTGAGATGATCTTCCTCCGTCCTTTTTGATATTATGGTCCATCTCATGGTCCACATTATCAAAGAGATAGAAATTCTCGCACCGTGTTCCTGCATAGTATGTTCCCTTTCGAGAGGTACATGGGTGTCCTAAAGAAATATGTTCGGAACCGGTCTCGTCCAGAAGGCTGCATTGCACAAGGTGTTGGCACAAAGGAGGTGATTGAGTTCTGTGTCGACTACATTGATGAGCTAAATCCGATTGGCGTCCCTGTTTCACGCCATGAGGGCAGGCTACGGGGACGGAACCAGAGAAGGAAGGAGGAGGGAGGAAGCGCCGGGTGGGCTGGCTGGGCCGGCATGGATCGGCTGGGCCGAAGTGAGGCCGAGAGGGAGGTAAGGCCGGCCCAACTCGGTTTAGGCTGAGAAGAAAAGAAAAACAAAAATTGAAATGAAAATCTTAAATAGGAATCTAGGCCTATTAGGAGATATTTGATAGATTTTTCCAAAGTTTGAAATCTTATTATGCTTTATGCCATTTAGTTTTCTATTAATAATTTTATTAGGGTGAATCTTCTATTTACTAGAATTTATTTTGACATCGTATCTCCTATTATGTTTATTTTAGAAACTTAAATTTCTTACCCCTTCCTCATTCATTTAAGGTATAAATATAGTTTATTTATACATTTTAATTGATTTAGGTTTCTAATTTATTATCTTTATTATTTTCTTTTCTCTATTATTTAAATTTTAAATTGGGGTGTTACAAAACCTACCCCCCTTAAAAGAATCTCGTCCTCGAGATTAGTAACCTTGGGGTGAACAAGATAGGGTATTTCTCTCGAAGTTGATCTTCTGGCTCCTAGGTGAGTTGATCTCCAGTCTGATGACTCCATAATACCTTGCATAGTCGGATAATCTTGTGCCTGGTTTGTTTTTCTCGGGTATCGAGAATTTGCACCGGATACTTAGGGAGAACAAATTCTATGTCTTTTGAGATTTCTTGAGTTTTTAACGGAGGTGCATGTTCTTCAGGTTGTCGCAAACATTTTCTGAGTTGAGAAACATGGAATACATGATGTATTCCACCTAGTTCGACTGGTAGATCTATTTGGTAAGCTGATTGGCTTTTACGATCTATAATTTGATATGGTCCAATATAACGTGGAGCAAGTTTTCCGTTGACTTGGAATCTCTGAACTCCTCGAAGTGGAGAAACTTTGAGGTATACCCAGTTGCCGATATCAAAACTTAATTCTCTGCGTCGACGATCAGCATAACTTTTCTGTCGTGATTGGGCAGCTAATAATCTTTCTTTTATTATCTTGACCTTTTCTTCTGCATTCTGTAAAATCTTTATTCCAAATATTCTTCCTTCTCCAGTTTCAGACCAGGACAAAGGGGTTCGACATTTTCGTCCATATAGAGCTTCAAAAGGTGACATTTGCAAACTGGCTTGATAACTATTATTATATGCAAATTCTGCATAAGGTAGACATGTGCTCCAATCTTCCGAAAATTCTATAGCACAAGCTCTTAGTATATCCTCTAGTATTTGATTTACTCTTTCGGTTTGCCCATCTGTTTGAGGATGATAAGCAGTGCTAAAAGTTAAGTTTGTTCCAAGAGCTATATGTAGTTTTTCCCAGAACTGAGAAGTAAATTGACTACCTCTATCAGAAACTATTACTTTGGACACTCCATGTAGGCACACTATTCTGGCCATATACAATTCTGCCAACTTGCTACCTTTATAGGTAGTCCGGACTGGTATGAAATGGGCCACTTTAGTTAATCTATCAATTATTACCCATATTGAATCATATCCAGTTTTGGTGCGAGGTAATCCCAATATAAAATCCATGGTTACTTCTTTCCATTTCCATTCTGGTATTTTCAGTGGTTGTAACAATCCGGTAGGTTTTTGATGTTCAGCTTTTATTTGCTGACAAACATGACATTTGGCTACAAATTCAGCCACGTATATTTTCATACGGGGCCATCAAAACTGGGCTTTGATGTCTTGATACATTTTGGTGCTACCCGGATGAATAGTGTAAGGAGTTTCATGGGCTTCTCTCAAGATTTGTTCTTTAAGAGCCAGATCATGAGGAACAAATATCCGTTTTCCGAACCAAATAACTCCTTGATTGTCTTGTAAAAATCTTGATCCTTTATCCTTAGATATCATTTTCTTTATCTATTCAGAACTTGGATGTCCTTTCTGCTTTTCCTTGATTTGATCTATTAGGATGGATTGCAACATTAACGTTCCAACTGTCCCTTGGTTTGCAAGACTCAAATTCATTTGATAGAATTCTTTAGTCAGGGGTAGGGATATTTGCCATTCATTCAGGACATTGCATTGTGGCTGTCTACTTAAAGCATCAGCTACCACATTAGCCTTGCCTGGATGATAATGAACAGTCAACTTGTAATCCTTAATCAGTTCCAGCCATCGACGTTGACGTTGATTTAACTCGGGCTGAGTAAATATATACTTTAAACTTTTATGGTCGGTATAAATTTTGCAATGAATACCGATGAAATAGTGTCTCCAGAGTTTGAGAGCATGAACAACCGCAGCTAATTCCAAATCATGAGTTGGGTAATTTTCTTCATGCTTCCTAAGTTGTCTTGACGTATAGGAGACTACTTTATCATTTTGCATCAATACACATCCAATTCCTTGTTTTGATGCATCACAATAAATTTCAAATTCTTGGGTGATATCCGGTGTTGCTAAAACTAGCGCTGAAGTTAATTTAACTTTGAGCTCTTGGAAACTCTTCTCCGTATCTTCAGTCCATTCAAACTTCTTATCTTTTTGAAGCAATTGGGTCATAGGCTTTGCAATTTTAGAAAAGCCTTCTATGAATCTTCGGTAATATCCGGCTAAACCCAAAAAGCTTCTGACTTCTGTCACTGACATTGGAGATTTCCAATTGGTAACAGCTACTACTTTAGCTGGATCTACTTTTATTCCTTCAGCTGATATTATATGCCCTAGGAAACTAATCTCGCTTAGCCAAAAGTCACACTTACTATATTTAGCATATAGCTGGTGTTCTCGTAGCTTTTGCAAGACTAGATGTAAATGTTGAGCATGTTCTTCAGCACTACGAGAATAGATGAGTATATCATCTATAAATACTACCACAAATTTATCCAGATATTCCATAAGGACTTTATTCATTATGTTCATAAAATAGGCAGGGGCATTGGTCAATCAAAATGACATAACAGTGAATTCATAAAGTCCATATCTCGGAATATCTTTTTCACTAATCTTAACTTGGTGGTAGCCTAAACGAAGATCTATTTTAGAAAAATGAGTAGCCCCTTTTAGTTGATCAAATAAATCATCGATCCTGGGCAAAGGATACTTATTTTTAACAGTCACATCATTCAAGGCTCTGTAATCCAATACCAATCTTTTAGTTCCATCTTTCTTTCTAACGAACATAGCAGGGAAACCCCAAGGAGAAGAACTAGGATGAATAAAACCTTTAGCTTCCAATTCAGCTAGTTGTTTCTTTAGTTCTTCCAGTTCCAAGGCATTCATCCGATAATAATTTTTGGAAATTGGGGCTGTTCCAGGTATAAGATTTATGACAAATTCTACATCTCGATCTGGAGGCATTCCTGGTAATTCTTCTGAGAAGACATCAGGATAATCTCGGATCACCGAACTTCTTCTTTAGGAATTTCTCTTATGGAATTTGTGATTAGTTCACTAAATTTTGGGATATCTACTTGAATTTTGGCCTGATCATACGGCCATTTGTTAATAGTTATAGTTCGATTGGCACAATCAATCATTCCTTCTTATTTGGTTAACCAATCCATTCATAGGATTATATCTATGGTTTGAGTGGGTAGAATTAATAGATTAGCTTTTAGAGGTATCCAATCTAAGATTAAGTCTACTTCTAGACAAGCTTGATAAGCTAACAAGGATCCTCCGGGAGATGATAGGTGCATTGGTTTCTTTAGAGTAAGCCTAGGTAGATGATTTTTATCAGCTACATTTTCAGATATAAACGAATGCGAAGCTCCAGAATCAAAAAGTATTTTAACAGGACTAGACTTAAGAGAAAAGGTACCCATTAAGACTCCATTGGCTTCACGTGCTTCCTCTTCCGAGATATGATTAACTCGACCACGCCCTTGGACTGTTGATGCTGTCCGTGGCATACGAGTCCCTCGAGCTGGTCCTTTCTGTACAACATTGGATGGTTGAACTCCTTGACTTTGAGTAGTGGTGGTGTTAAAGCGGGTAGCTTTTTCAGGACATGTATTGGCAAAATGTCCTGGCTTTCCACAATAAAAACATGTAAGATTGGGAGCATTTCCAATGTTTCTTTGGCCTATTACTGCGGCCGAGGAGCTTCTAGGCGGAATTCCCATGGGGCGCGACCTTTCATTAGTAACATAGCGCCTCTGGCCAAGGTTGGATCTCCATTGATTGGCTATAGGTGCCAAAGGTCTGAAGGGCTTTCGTTGACTAGTACTGGCACCTTTCTAAGCAATCCATTTTCTTTTTCGAAAGTTCTCCAATCCTCTTTTCTCATTTTCCAGTATAAGGGCTTTATTGACTAAATGTTGGAAGCTTGGAAAATCATGGGCACTCAATTGATATTTTATTTTAGGATGAAGACCGTCTTGAAACTTCTCAATTTTATCTTCATCATCCTCCACATCTTTAATAGCATAGCGAGCCAGGTGAGTAAACTTGGTCAAGTATTCAGACACGGTCATGGTCCCTTGTTTCAGTTCCTTAAATTCAGCTTTCTTCATCTTCATTATTCCCTTTAGGATGAATGCATTGCGAAAAGCTTTAACAAATTCATCCCAAGGGATTCCCGCTAATGGGGTTTCTTCTTCTGGCATGCCCCAGTTCAGGGCATCATGTTGAACATTATTATTCTGGTTATTTTGAATAACTCCTTAATCATCAGGTTGTTCTTCTTCTTCATTATCTGTCTCTTCAATTTCTTCTACTTCTTCAGCTTCTTCCTCAGATGCTTCTTCTTCCTTTTCTTTTGCTCTTGTAGCTATATAATTGTCCCACCAGCTAGCTGCTGCTCCTTCCAAAAGATGAGTGGCAAAAAGTACTTTATCTTCTTCTCGAATTCTTACAAGTGCTAACTTCTATTCAATGGTACGAAGCCAGTCATCTGCTTCTAAAGGTTCTGTAGCTTGAGAGAATGTGGGTGGGTTTGTCCGAAGGAAGTCTCCAAGTCTAGATCCATTTCGACCAGAATTTGCAATCTGATGAGTTACTAGAGCTTGGAGAAGTCGGGTCTGATGAGCCATCACATCCGCCATAGTTGGATGAACTGGAGGGGGTGGAGGTATTGGATTTTGGGCACGGCCTCTCCCTCTACCCTCTGCTGGCGAGGATGGACTCCGGCATTAATTCTAATTGTTTTACGGGGTGCCATCTGAGAAATAAGTGGAAGAGATTTTGTTAACATACCTATTGTGACAAGTAGTTATATATTTTTAAACTTTGCATACATAGTTTACTCTTTGAAATACAATAAACATAGCAAAAAAAAGCTGACAAAAGAAAACCATCACACGTATATATGGGGTATCAAATGTAGTACAGGATCGGAGTACAAAATCGATCACTGTCTAACCATGAAAACCTAGTCTCAAACCGCGAGGTAACAACACTCACCTCAGCTATATCTATATGGCTGAGTACAAACCCAAAAGACTATTTACAACAAAAGTCTAGATACTGTCTTCCTATCCCACTACCAAAAGTAATCTACTCTGACAGGTTTCAGCAGAGGTGTCTAAACACATCACTCTGTTGTAACCAGAACTAGGAGTACTACCCCTCCTCGTAGCTCGACTACAAGCTTCGAGGGGTACAAAACTCTGCTAGAGTAGTACTCAAGTGGTACTAACTGTCTAAACTCCACTACTAGTGAAAACGCTGGCACTAGTCACAAAAGTGTAAACTCCCAGTAGAGGGTGTACTGGACGACGGTCCCGGACTGGCTGCTCCACGCGAGGTTGTCGGCTGAGTGTCCCTGGTAGCAGTGACGCTCCTCGTCACTGGACGACGCTGAAACGGCAGAGTGTGTCGGCGCCTGCGTGCATGCAGGTCGCCGGCTGGACGCGCACGAGAAGGTCCTGGGCCAGAGGATCCTACTGTCGAAACCCAAGTCATAGGCGTAGTAGTAGTCACAACAGGGACGACCAGGGGTGGAGGTGCCGTAACTGGAGCAAAAGCCTGAGGTCCAAGCGATCCTGTGGGTTGTGAGGGTACAGTGGGGAAAGAGAAAAACCCAGGGAACTCCGGTCGTGGGACGTGGGTGACACGTGGAGTCCAGGAGCTCGGAACTGTGGAACGTGGTCCTAACGGGTTCGGCACTCTGTGCCAAGGTGTAGGTGTAGGAGTAGCAAAAGGTAACACCGGGACAGCAGCAGTGGCAGTGACAAGTGGTGTGGACACTAGGTCGGGTGCTGGGGCTGGAGTCGGGTGTGGTAAAGGTACTCCGACAACGGGCTGGGTCGTGGTAGCAGGTGGTGGTGCAGAGCCTACGGTGTCAGTGAACCGTAAAGAACGGTAGACCGCGGCGAGCTGTGGTGAGACTGACTGGAGTAGGAAATAAAGCTTCGCTACGTACAAGTCAGTACTCTGTAGGGTGTGCTGCAAGGTACGGAACTCAGCCACTGTGTCGGCAAGGTAGGCGCAAGTGCCAACAGAAAAGGACTGAAGTGCAGCAAGGTGGGGGTTGTCATCCCCGACCCTCCAAGCAACTAAAGGTCCTGTCCCATCTCTACGAGTTGGCCAAAAGTGTAAGGCAGACTCGCGCAACTGTGTGCGGTAGCGTCCGGCCAAAGAGGCACAAGTCTCAAAAGCCGCAGCCTGTACTGCTAACTCGGGAGTCAAGTAGGCCATATCAGCACTAAACAGAAGTACGCTGTTGGTCGCCGTAGGGACGGTGACCTCAGCGCGCCAGAGGTACAGGGCTCCTGACTCAACCCTCTGACCAGTAATCAGGGGTCCCGGGGGAAAGCCTAATACCTCACAAATCCTAGTAAGCATGCGGAGGGTCTCCCCGCGTGGTCCTAAACGCTCTCTCTCAAAAACAAACGTATCCCCAGAATCCGAAAAAGTGAACGCCATCTCTGAAAATCAAATTTTAAATAAAAATGAAAGTGAATATGAATTCAAGAACAAGAATAACAATGGAAACAATTTTCTTATTAAATTTTAGTATACTAGCAAGTATTTAGATATATACTTAATATTATCATATTCTTTTGTTCTTTATTATTCTACATAGATTCTTGGTTATGTAGATTTATAATACTCTAAATTTTAAATTTTTAAATTATCGTTCAAAGCTAAGGGCTTCTACAGTCACGAGGCTCTGATACGAGCTCTTGTGGGCCCCGGCTCCGAAGAAATAAAATCCAGGACCCATATTTGTGCACATAGTGTTAGATCAGGATCAAACTAACACTGCACATAAATAATACATTGAGCTGGGATCAAACAAGCCATTCTTTACCAAATATATTACATATACAAACCAAAAGTAGCATCTAGGTTGGACATGTTATTACAAACGGAAATCTAAACTACTTTTAAACAACTATATAGAAGCGGAAGTAGCTAGGCGGCAACAGGTGAGTGACTGGAGTAGACCTTTAGCCTTCGTCTGATCCATTTTCTTCTACTCCGTCGTCTCCGTCGAAGCAGTCGTAAGGGTCTTCGTCGTCTTCCTCTTCACCTAAAATGTGAGTGGGTGCGAGTGTGAGCGCAATCAACTGCGCCGCGAACTAAAATCTTGGTGGATGTAGTTGAGAGATGCAAGGCCAACTTTGGTGGGGTGATAGATATATTTTGTTTGCTGAAAATCATGCTTTAAAACTTTTAAAGTTGAAAATCCTATGGTATATGACATTTGTAAAAATTCAAAGACGTATTTGGCCATATATGTATGCCAAAGGTATTGGATTCCAACAGAACGACGATAACTCCAAAATCAGTAGCCTAGTTCCCATTGCCATGGTGAACTACCTCTGATGTTATGGCGAATCCGTGTCCATATTACACAGGAGCATGATTCCCATCTTCTGGCGAACCTGTGCCCAAACCTAATTGGTGCACATTTCCCAGGTAGTGGCGGTGGACTCACCCTCTTCGTCAAGTGGTTTTATCCCCTTGAGCTCAACTAAGGCCTGGATTCTCAGATCCAATCAATAAATTCTCGAATGATTAGCGACTTTGTTCACACTCAGGCTAAGCAAATACCCGAGTGTATGGATTGTTTCTTTGGCTTGTCGAGTGCAAGGAATTCTTCGAAACGGGGCTCGACACATTTCCATAACTATGTACTCAAGATATTCACTAAGATTAGACTGTCCAACACAAAGCCATTCAGATGCTTCAGCGTCGTAATCTTAATCCGAGGAATGTAACTCTGTCGTGGTACATGTCATACAAATGATGGGACCGTACCTTAGAGGTACCTGCTCCGCGTACGGTGTTTGTCGGAATCAATTAGTATCGTTGATAGCAGGCTATACCGTTGCACTTGCACCGTTGATAGCGGCTATGCCGTTACTTAGATTGATTCGTCATCCTGAGACCGTACCGTTGACAGCTAAGAAAGTGATCCATGGACTCTAGACTTAAGCAGGTCTAAGCCATGTTTGAAGGCTCACTAGCCATAAAATCTAGTTTTCTAAACCTTAGGTTATCAAAGGATAAGATAGGAAAAGTTAAGATAAGGGATTATGCTTATCAGCATAACTCACGATTATGCTTATCTGCATAACTCACAAAGAGGGATTAACTAGACTGGCTCTATTAGCATTTGGAAAATATCATAATATGTTTAGAAATCCATTTTTGGGCATGCAACTATCAGTATAAATCAACACAGTTCAAAAAGAAGAATAAGGTAAATAGGAATGGTCAAGGGATTTTAGCTCGCCTGTTTCTTCGTAATCTAGATCTTGTACTTGATCTTCTTCCAATGGGTCGTCGGTCGTCTCGTTCTCTAGATTGTTAAATAATCCAGAATAAATATTTTGGCAATAGATAAATATGGGTTGTTAGGGAAAGTGGGTTATTTCTAATACCGCGCAGATTTTTCCTACTTGTTAATTTATCTATTCATTATACCTAATATATAGGTTTTGGGGTGAGAGAAACATATGTAAATTAAATTGGAATTGAATTTTTAGAAACTTTATAAGTCTATGGATTTTTACCTCCTTTTAAATTGCCTTAAATTTTTGGCATATTTATGTATATATATACATATTACCCTTAGTTTATTTAGTTTTTAATTTTCATAGAAGTAAACCTTACTGTAAACCCCAAAATTTTATTTTTATTATGTTCCTTGAACATTGTAGTTTTTTATAGAATTTTTGCATAATTTTTGAAGGTCGTTTGGTATTTCTAGAAATTATAAAGCAATATATACGTTTCTTTTATCTATTAATTGAATTGGAAAAACTTAGAACGATGAATGAATTTGGGCCTGTTTTACTCGGGCGATTCCTGCTGAGAATCGGCCTTGACCCACAACGCCACAAGCGTGACCACGCCTGGCGTCATGTCAGCGCATGCGGCCGGTCGATGGGCTCCATGGTCGGCGGTGGCGAGGCCGCGCGTGGGCGATGGTCCACGGGTCGGAGACCGAGCCCGGCCGAGTGAAGGCGCACTTCACCAGTGGGTCTTCCGTATAGGAAGGCGACTCAACGGGAAGGCGCGGCCACTTGACCTGATGGGTGGGTCCACGGGCCCACCTGTCGGTATCAGCCGAGAGAGTGTGGCAGGATTATTAAATCCCGCGCACTGTTGCGCAGGGTCCCACCTGGCAGTGAGGCAGGAGAGCACCACGCCGGCGTTCATCCGCCGCATCACCGGGCTGGACTCCGGCGAGGACTCCGGCGGCGGTTCTAGGACGCTAGGGGACCGATCTCTTCTGCTTTATGTGTCCTACGGGTATGGGGCACCTATGTGCAGGTCGTCCCGCCGGGGATTTGCTCGGCGGCGAGCCGGGACGGCGGCGCCATGGTCGGAGCGGCCATTAGCTATGGTGAGCTAATTCTAGGGTGATTTAGGCATGTTTTATTTTGGATTTTACATGAATAAGCATCAGGGAGCTTTGTGGGAGCTTACTTGATGCTCGGTTGGGGTTGAAATGGTTCGGGTTGAGCTAGCGACGGTGAGGCCGAATGTGGAAAGGGGAGGCTTCGTCGGCGGCCTTCTCTAGTGTCCGAAAGCTCAATCTCGCCCCCGGGGAAGGTGGGCGACGACCTGGGGATGCTTCTGTCCGAAAATGAGAGCTCGAGCTGCTTCGGTTCGCCGGAATTCGTGAAGGGAGTGGTTTCGGTCGAATAGAAGAAACGGCCGAATTGGGACGTTGAGCTCCCTTTTATAGGGTGGTCGACGGGGCAAAGGGCATATTCGACCTTCGCACGGCAGGGACGGTGCTGGAATTTCACCGAACGGGGTGGATTTGGCTGGGGTTACGCCCGAGGTGGACGGGGTTACGGCGGCGAAGTAAATCTCGCCACCGAGGGCACTGTGATGATGGCGGGAAGGAGAAGGTGCCGCGACGTGGCGGTTCCCTCCATGCTGACTCATCAGCATGGGTCGACTCAAGCCGGCGGCGACGCGAACGCACGACGGCGATTGGGCGGCCGTGGTGGAAACGGAACCAGAGGAGGAAGGAGGAGGGAGGAAGCGCCGGGTGGGCTGGCTGGGCCGGCATGGATCGGCTGGGCCGAAGTGAGGCCGAGAGGGAGGTGAGGCTGGCCCAACTCGGTTTAGGTTGAGAAGAAAAGAAAAACAAAAATTGAAATGAAAATCTTAAATAGGAATCTAGGCCTATTAGGAGATATTTGATAGATTTTTCCAAAGTTTGAAATCTTATTATGCTTTATGCCATTTAGTTTTCTATTAATAATTTTATTAGGGTGAATCTTCTATTTACTAGAATTTATTTTGACATCGTATCTCCTATTATGTTTATTTTAGAAACTTAAATTTCTTACCCCTTCCTCATTCATTTAAGGTATAAATATAGTTTATTTATAAATTTTAATTGATTTAGGTTTCTAATTTATTATCTTTATTATTTTCTTTTCTCTGTTATTTAAATTTTAAATTGGGGTGTTACAATACGGACAGCAAGTATCTGAAAAACTCCCGAAAGATCGTGTACATGGGCCACCGTAGGTTCCTCCATATGAAGCACCCGTTAAGACGGAAGTGTGAGAATTTCGATAGGACAGAAGAGAAACGTAAGAAGCCCCTGCATCGCAGTGGGACACTTGTATTTTCTCTGATAAAGGATCTGAAAGTAGTATTTGGAAAGGGTCCTGTTAGCAAATCTGTCCTGACTGAACAGGGTCATACGAAACCCATTTGGAAGAAGTCATTATTTTGGGATTTACCTTACTGGAAAGACTTAGAGGTCCGCCACTCACTGGACTCCATACATATTACAAAGGATGTCTGCGTGAACCTGCTAGGCTTCTTAGATATGTACGGGAAATCAAAAGATACACTTCAAGCACAAAAGGACCTGCATCTACTGGGACTCAGGAACGACCTACATCTGGAAAAGAAAGCTGAAGGACAACATTACCTCCACCCTGCGAGCTACACTCTGAGCAAGGAAGAGAAAAAAATATGATTAAGTTCTTAAACAGTGTGAAGGTCCCTTCTGGATACTCCTCGAATATAAGGAGACTCATCAACACGAAAGAGAATAAAATAGTACACATGAAATCACATGATTGTCACATGTTGATGACACAGTTGCTCCTAGTGGCACTAAGAGGTATTCTGCCGAATTGGGTACGAGAGACAATCGTAAAGCTGTGCTCGTTCTTCAACGCGGTGTCACAGAAGGTCATCGAACCACGGAACTTATCTAAGCTACAGGATGACGTGGTCGATAGTCTGGTCAGCCTTGAGATGATCTTTCCTCCGTCCTTTTTTGATATTATGGTCCATCTCATGGTCCACATTGTCAAAGAGATAGAATTCTCGGACCCGTGTTCCTGCATAGTATGTTCCCTTTCGAGAGGTACATGGGTGTTCTAAAGAAATATGTTCACAACCGGTCTCGTCCAGAAGGCTGCATTGCACAGGGTGTTGGCACAGAGAAGGTGATTGAGTTCTATGTCGACTACATTGATGAGCTAAATCCGATTGGCGTTCCTGTTTCACGCCATGAGGGGAGGCTACGGGGGAAAGGGACTTTAGGAAGAAGAGAATTCTATAGCGACGATCTACTTTCATTTAAACAAGCACATTTCACAGTTTTGAAACAAGCAACTATAGTGGTTCAGTTTATCCATGATCATGAGAAGATTCTACACGACCAATACCCAGAGAAGTCAGAAAAGTGGATCGCACTAGAGCAAATGGATCGTTTCGGTGGTTTGTTACAAAAGCAACTAATGGGCTCCCGGACGGACAATAAATAGTTAAAACTCTTGACTCAGGGACCATCCATGACAATCGTATCATTCCGTGGGTATGACATAAATGGGTACACATTTTATACGACTGCCCAAGATAGCAAGAGCACCAACCAAAACAGCAGCGTCCGTATAGATGCCTTGGACAAAAATAGAAAGATGGACACCTACTATGGTTACATAGAGGATATCTGGGAGCTTGAGATCGACGAGTCAAATTGACAGCCGTTGAGATCGACGAGTATGGTATGACAACCGTGAACCTCAAGCAAGTGGCCCATAGGGACGAACCGTTCATGCTCGCAAATGATGTGACACAGGTATTCTATGTGATGGACATGAACAGAAAACCGAAAAAGCAGAAGGACAATCCTACTAAAAGCAAGAAGCAGAAGGACAAGCCTACTGAAGATAACAAGCAAAAACAGAAGACTAGCGGTAGCGATCAGCCAAGGCGCCACGTGGTTCTTTCAGGTAAAAGAAGGATCGTCGGAGTTGAGGGCGTCACAGATGAAGAAGAGTACAATTAGTTTGACGAGCTACCTCCTTTTACGGTGGATGTAGACATTACTGTCTTGAATGATATAGAAGAATCCCCCTATGTACGACACGATCATAATGAAGGATCACTTGTAAAAATAAAGTATGTTAACAAATAAGTTCAACCGTGTTATATTGACCTGTGTATGAATTATGATTTTTTATTAAGCAAGGAAGCAATAATAGAATTTGTATAAAAAGGTGAAAATCTGTATTAAGATGGTTGGAAAATAATGTTGAATTTTAATTTATTTTATTTTTAAAAATCATTTTAGTTTGGAATAAGTGTGATTTATTATTTTTTAGTAAGCAATGAAGCAATAATTGAATTTTTATAAAAGGTGAAATTTATACTAAAATTTGAAAAATTAAAGAGATTTCAAGGCTCCCAATAGTTTTCTATAATTATCGAGAAATTAATGGCAAATTAGGACCAATGACATGTGTTGTGGGTATAACCCCACGAACAGAAAACGGGGCTGTCCCTGATGCACGATCTCGCACACCCAAGACAGCTCGATGAAACTCTCGTGCTCTCACAGATCACGCTCGTGAATGGAAGGAACGCAACACTTGAGAAGAAAGAGTCTATCTATTACCGGTGTCGTTGTGGCGCCCGCTCTGAATTTACATTCGGCTCAAAGAAGTCACTGCCCTTTTCGCTGTCCAAGTGATTGGAAAATAACATACTAGCTGCCCCAGAGCAAGCCGAGCATGTTAACTCCCAACCAGAGCTTGCAGCGGCACACACGAGCGACCTTCGTTGAAACGAATGTAAACCGGATGCCCGGATATGTGCTCGGTGATGGCTCCCAAGATCAGCTACCATCACACACATATCCTCACAATGATCGATAGCACAACACATACATTTTTGGCATAATATTCATCCAACCGGGCAACATGAACTGCTGCCCGAGCAATTAGTTTTAACATAATCAGAGTTTTACTGCAGCGAAAATACAAGTCGGTTCACCAAAATAGCAGCGGAAGAACATCACGATAAACAAAAGACCAGCGTGGTATGCCCCCATTAACCCCATGGGCAACCGACTGAAAATTAGAACTCCGCGTGCCCGCTAGCGTCACCGTGCTCGGCTTGGTAGTAGTACTCAAGCACGGGATCGTCTTCACCTGAAAATTGCAGCACATCGGTTGAGTACAGATGGTACTCAGCACTAAGAGGTAATGTATATCCTCAATCATGAATATTATGTACTCCAAGGAAGGGCTAGCAGTACTTTAGCACAATTTGCATTTTCACAAGACGTCTATATATGAGTAGGTTGTAAATTGCATTTGAGGAAAAACATTCGAAACAGTAATGCTTGTAGTATCCATCATAATTCATCATCATAAAACCATGGGGCTCTATCCGTCCTTGGTCTCTATCCGACCATAATCAAAACCTGCTCGGGCTCTATCCGCCCTTGGTCTCTATCCGACCAAACACCACAAGCAACCCTGTGCTCGGAAAGACACACGGCTATCCCACCATGTCTAAAACCAGTACCCAACTGAACCATGAGCTAACATCAGTGTCTCGCCTCACAAGTTTTCATCCTTAACCCTGGACGCGGCTGTTCGAACAGTTCAACACTCTGCAGACGTGTACGACTTCCCCCACACGACACAGCAAGCTATGCCGAAGCCTCTTAGATGTACATGCCAGTCCATTGGGTCACCCGAGTTGACTTCATCCACTCCCCACTCCACGAGTTTTGGAGGGAGTCAACCGTTTCAATGGATTTGTCCAAGGCCCATCACACCCAAGCACAAGGACGCACCACGGATGGTCCACCCTGCCACCCCACCCTCTAACACAAGTTGCCCCGCTGGTACCCAATGGCGCGAGCATGCACAGGAAATTGGCCAAGTGATCCCATAATACACGTGTGGTCGTACGTATAGTAACTCGAAAGGATTGGCACCATGTTCGGTCCTTAATTCACTCGAACGGGGCTACGTGTTCGGGATCCATCCTCCCATCATTCCCCTATCACCCGTTCAAGTCCAACTCAGAGCTCACACGTAATCCATCATCATCATCACCAGTATCACATAGTAAATCATTCACAATCGAAGTCGTACGACCAATGGAATCACTCCATCGATCGCTTTACCACGTTGTCTCTAAACATGGCTAAGCTTCCGCTGACCAAACCCAATTAGTACTACCCTCTTAGGTTACAAAGGAATAGCGATATCAAACATAGACCACTAAGTAGGAGATAACTAAGTTCTACCCACCAAGTGACATATATGTTTTAACTTAGCATGCAGGCAAGTGTAGAACATAATTGAAATCATGCATTCATAAATAGAGGATCAATATGGTGAGTCAAATGAGGGGAGTATATGTGCCTTGTTGCTGCTGGTCGGGGTACGGAGCTCCTTGCTCAAGTTCGGGCTCCTCCGGAACGTTGGTTCCTAAGGTTCGGTAGCAAGAACATCAAATAAAATTTAAATAAAATACCAAACAAATAGGAACACCAAATATTTTTAGAGATTCAGAAAGTTCATGATCTAATGCAAATTTTTCAAAAAGAATCACCCAAATCCGAGTTCGGATGAGTGAGATAGAGCCATTTGAAGTTTGGGTGCAATACTAGCTCGGGGCTGTAGGAACTAAGCTCGGAATTGACCAGGGTAGCTCGGGAATGAGCCTCCTAGCTCAGAAAGGATATTGCCTTAGTCAAGAGTGGGTTTACAAGGTCGGATACGGCATAGCTTGGTCGGCTAGGACATGGCCTAGGTCGGGCTCAACTAGCTCTAGCTCGGGAAAGTCACTTAGCTTGTATATTCCTCAGTACGAGCCACTTTTGGGGTTACTAATAAGCTCGGCTAAGCTCGGGCTTAACATGAAAGTTGTAGAAAATTTCCTGGCACACAATTTTCATGTAGAACACTTTTTCATCCGAGTTACGGTTAATTTTATAAAATTTATTTACTAGGCTGCTGTTCAAAAGAAAGGCTGAAACAGGCTGTTTTTCAGATCTGGAGTTCTAATGCTTCAGTTTCCACCAGAGAACGACTTAGCCATGAATGCCAAATGTTGAAGAACAGAAATGAGAGGGAGTACTGGGTTCTCACCTAGCAAGGATGGCCTTGCTTAACAATAGAGAGCCCAAAGATCAGGAGATCGAAATGATGGACGGTATTCTGTTCAGAACTCGATTCAGCAACTCTTCAGCTCGTTCCTTGAGGTCCCTTCACTCCAGAAGCATGGATCTGCTCCTAGAAGTTCCTTAGCTCGCGCATGAACTCTTCTTGGCCATCCCCAAGCTTGCATTTGAGGGAAAATGACATGCAAGATGAGAAAATAGCGAAGAACCTCACTGCTGTTCCAAACAGCGAAGTGGATGAAGAAAGGCAGCAAGAACTCACCCAAATCTTTATGAACGTGCAAGGGAGTTGGATGTACTTGAAGCCTAGGATGTATAGATGTTACTCCTGCTCATTCCATGGCCTGGATTTGAAGAGGGCATAGATGGGCAGAAAACGAAATCAGCCTTTGCTGTTCCAAAACCGAACAACAAAGAGAAAAGAAAGAGAAATCCATAGTAAACCTTCGTGCATGTGCTTACCATGGAGTGGAATGGATAGCCAACGATTTCAGCTTTCCAACGATATATAACACCTATATGGATTCTTGATGGTTTGGGCGGAGATTTGAAAATGGTGGAGGTGGAGATGAAGAACAGCTTGCTGTTCTTGCTGCTGTCCAGAACTTGGACGTGGAAAGAATGAGAGTGAGGGCTGGTTGAAGTGAGTAGAGAGGGGTTTAAATAGAGGTATACTCTTCCATTGACAAGTGGGTCTAGGTCCCACCTGTAATAGAGAGTCTGCGGGTAAGATTCCGGGTAAGAAAAGCTAAGTGCAGGGCACTGCAAAGACCGCCAAGTCGGCCAATGGATGGAAGATTCGGCTGATACTGTCCAGCATCGTCCAAGTCAGCCAATGGATGGAAGATTCAGCTGATACTACCGGAGGGCAAAAAGGAATAAAGAATAGAGGTGGTGGCTGGGTTGTTTGACTAGGTATGAGCTTACTTGAGCTTTTCCAAGCCTGGTTAGGTCTTCTGTTGTCCGGTTCAGCCGTTTATAGCTCGGCCAGCTTCCTCCGGACATCTTCTAGCTCGGACGAGTGATAATCAGCTTAGATGGACAACAACCAAGCTCGGGTAGAGCTCGGTGAAGTTCAGCATAGTCACTACCTTGCTTGATAGAGCTCGGGTGAACTCTACCTTGCTCGGGCAAGCTACAGCTAGCTCGGGTATTTAGAGAACATGCCCGTCGGGCTAGGTCTCACTACTCTGGTGGTTTGGCCAAAGGGTTTAAAGTTAAAAGCCTTATGTCCCCACCATAGAGTATGGTGGTTGAATGCAAAATTTTTGTAAACCATCATAAAAACAAATGAACATGCTAATGATATGCATAGCTATACGAAATTTAACAGCTGGGTTGTTACAGACCTCCCCCCTTAAAAAGAATCTCGTCCCCGAGATTCCGCTGTCTCGGTGAAGAGGTATGGATAAGTTGCTCGGAGATAATCTTCACGTTCCCATGTTGCTTCATCTTCGGTGTGGTTGCTCCATTGCACCTTGTAGAATTTGATCGTCTTGTTTCTTGTTGTCCGCTCCCTTTCTTCAAGAACGCGAATGGGATGTTCTCGATAGGAGAGATCAGATTGAAGATCAAGAGTTTTCAACTCGGTGGCTTCGGTTGGAACTCAGAGACACTTCTTGAGTTGAGAGACATGAAAGACATTGTGCACATTGGAGAGGGAAGGTGGAAGATCAAGCTCATAAGCCATTGCTCCTCGCTTAGCTGTAACTTGGAAAGGTCCAATGTAGCGAGGTGCTAGCTTTCCTTTGACTTGGAAACGATGGGTACCCTTCAAAGGGGTAACCTTAAGATAGACATGATCGTTGACTTCAAAGGTAAGCTCACGTCGGCGACGATCAGCGTAACTCTTCTGGCGAGATTGCGCTGCCCGCAATCGTTCTTGGATCAGCTTAACTTGCTCTTCGGCTTCAGTAACTACGTCCGGGCCATATAATGCCCTTTCTCCAGATTCGGACCAATTTAGAGGAGTTCTACACTTTCTCCCATAGAGAGCTTCAAATGGAGTCATTTGAAGGCTAGACTGGTAACTATTATTGTATAAAAATTCAGCAAAGGGTAGGCATTTCTCCCAATCCTTGCCATAGGAGAGGACGCATGCTCGGAGCATGTCTTCAAGGATTTGGTTGACTCTTTCAGTTTGTCCACCAGTTTGAGGATGATATGCCGTGCTAAAAGAAAGCTTGGTTCCCATTGCTTGGTGGAGACACTCCAAAAAATGTGAAGTAAATTGGGAGCCTCGATCTGAGATGATCTTCTTGGGTACACCGTGGAGAGACACGATACGGGATAGATAAAGCTCCGCCAAATTACTCACATGGTAATTGATCTTGACAGGGAGGAAATGGGCAGATTTGGTTAATCGGTCAACGATTACCCAAATGGAATCGAAACCCCTTTGTGTCTTGGGTAAGCCGGTTATGAAATCCATACCGACATGATCCCATTTCCACTCGAGCACGAACAACGGTTGGAGAGTACCGCTGATGCGAGATGGTCGGCCTTCACACGCCGACATATGTCACACTCCGCAACATATCGGGCAACTTCCCGTTTCATGCGAGTCCACCAAAATCTTTGCTTCAGATCTTGGTACATCTTGGTACCTCTGGGGTGAATCGAGAAGAGAGAGTTGTGAGCTTCACTGAGGATGGATGCCTTTAGCTGCTTGTTGTTAGGCACCACTAGCCGTTCTCCAAACCATAGGACACCTTGGGCATCCTCGGAGAAACAATTAGCTTTGCCTTCCTTCATTTTAGCTCGGATATAGGTCACACCTTTATCATTCTTTTGGGCATCCTTGATTTGATTGATAAGGTCAGGCTTTACTTCCATAGCAGCAACAAATCCTTGTGGAACCATTTTCAAACCGAGCTTCTGAAATTCAGTGCACAAAGCATCCGATTCCAACTTAACCGAGACACAATTGCATTGTGATTTTCGACTTAACGCATCGGCAACCACATTGGCTTTGCCCGGATGGTAATGGAGACCTATATCATAGTCCTTGATCAACTCGAGCCATCTTCTTTGTCTACCATTTAGATCTGTCTGTGTGAAGATGTACTTGAGACTCTTATGATCGGTATAGACCTCGCAGCGTTTCCCGATAAGAAAATGTCGCCATATCTTAAGAGCATGCACTACTGCTGCGAGCTCGAGGTCATGGGTGGGATAATTTGCTTCATGGGGCCTTAATTGCCTTGATGCATAAGCCACGACTTTGCCATCTTGCATAAGAACACAACCAAGGCCGAGGTGAGATGCATCGCAGTAAATGTCAAAGCTCTTGTGAATGTCCGGTAGGACTAGGACAGGAGCGGTGGTCAATTGGTCTTTCAAGGTTTGGAAGCTTCCTTCACATTCTTGTGACCATTCAAACTTCTTATCCATTTTTCAAGAGTTGGGTCAATGGTCGGGCAATCCTGGAGAAATTCTCAATAAATCGCCGGTAGTAGCCGGCAAGACCAAGGAAACTTCGGATTTCAGTGACTGTAGTGGGCTGTCTCCAATTTAGTACATCTTGTACTTTGCTCGGGTCTACAGCCACACCGCCTTCGGATAGGATGTGGCCAAGGAAGGCTACCTCCTTTAGCCAAAATTCACACTTGCTGAATTTGGCATAAAGTCGGTGCTCTCGGAGTTTGTCCAATACAAGCCGAAGATGCTCCTCATGCTCTTCTTCGGTCCTTGAGTAGATGAGAATGTCATCGATGAAGATGACGACAAACTTGTCAAGAAACGCCATGAAGATGGAATTCATGAGGTTCATGAAGTACGCCGGTGCATTGGTCAAGCCGAAAGACATGACGGTATACTCGTACAAGCCATAGCGAGTAGAGAACGCCGTCTTAGGGATATCCTCCGATCTGATTTTGATTTGATGATAGCCCAATCTCAGGTCAATCTTGGAGAATACACGGGCTCCTGCCATTTGGTCAAATAGATCATCAATCCGGGGCAATGGATACTTGTTCTTGACCGTGACTTCATTCAGCGGTCGATAATCCACACACATCCTTAAACTATCATCCTTCTTCTTCACAAATAGCACCGGGCATCCCCATGGTGAGGAGCTCGGGCGAATGAAGCCTTTCTCTTGCAGCTCCATAAGTTGCTTCTTCAGTTCTGCTAGCTCGTTGGGAGGCATCCTATATGGCCGTTTTGATATTGGGGCGGTTCCGGGCAGCAATTCGATGACAAATTCTACTTCGGTCGGTGGCATTCGAGCGACTCTTGGAAAGACATCCGGGTAGTCACATACCACAGGTACATTACTAACCCCAGGGGAAACATCACCTCTCAAGGCGAAGAGATGAGTGGATTTGGACCCAGATGGAAACTCGACTTGTTCGCCAGTGGTGTTGGTAAGAGAGATAGATTTTCGGGCACAATCGATCTGCCCTTGATTCTTGGATAGCCAATCCATGCCTAGTATGACATCGATGTCTCCCATATCAATCAAGATAAGGTCGGCCAAGAATTCTACCCCATTGATATCAATTTTTGCTTCCCGGCAAACTCGGTCAGCTCTAAATGTCGACCCCGGGGCATGAATGCGAAGGGAGGAATGCAAGGCTTGAATGGAAAAACCATGTGATACAGCAAATTCCTCCTTGATGAAAGAATGAGATGCTCCAGAGTCAAATAAAACAGTGGCCGGGCACAAGTTGATAGAAAGCGTACCCAAAACCACGTCCGGTGCATCTTGGGCTTCCTCTGCCTTGACCTGGTTGATCTGACCTTCTTCTGCACTTGTGGAAGCTTCCGAGCTGGATTCGAGGTGGTCTTTGCATGTCCGGCACGACAATTGGCCTTGTGTTGGCTGTTCCTTGATTCCTTTTGGGCATCGGTTTGCAAAGTGCGGGCTGCCTGAGTGAAACAAGTGGTGTCTGGCGAGCCTGAACATTGCCTCCAGGTTGATTCCCACCTGAGGTAGGTGGAAACCTCTGCTGAGTTGGTCGGGGTACAGGGGCTTGAGGCCTTTGGGGAGGTGGAGCTTGAAGCTGAGGTCGGGGCTGCCATGCACGCTGCACTGGCGAGCTATTGTTTGCCGAAAACTGTGCTGCCCTCTTGCGCTTGCGTGATTCATCTAGCTTGTTCCACTTCTCCTCCACGATTATAACCTTGTTGACCATGTGTTGGAAGTCCCGAAAGTCATTTGCAGCAAGCTCAAGCTGCAGCTCATCCGAGAGACCATTCATGAATCGATCTCTCTTGCGTTCGTCATTGGAGACGTCATCGGGGGCATAACGAGCCAAATAGTTGAACTCGTGAAGGTACTCCATGACCGACTTTCGGCTTTGCTTCAGTGCTAGAAATTCTCGCCTCTTGATGGCCTTCATACCAGTGGGGACATGAGCTCCGCGAAAGCCCGTACAGAACTCTTCCCAAGTGATAATATGCCCGGCGGGCTGCATGGTGACGAAGCTGTCCCACCACGCACAAGCCGCTCCTTCCAGTTAGTGAGATGCGAAGAGAACTTTCTCGTCTTCGGGGCAGCGAGCAACAGTGAGCTTGCGCTCGATGGTACGAAGCCAGTCATCCGCGTCGAGTGGATCCTTAGAGCGGGAGAAGGTTGGCGGTTGGGTGCGAAGAAATTGAGCAAGCCCTCCAACACGATCGCCGCTCCTCCAAAGCACCTTGAGCATTGCCCACAAGGGAAGCGGTGTTGCGAGCAATTTGCTGCAGAATGAGGGTCTGATCTTGACGATTTTGCTCGATAAGGGCAAGAACTTGAGCCATGGTTGGGGGTGGTGGCGGCAAGTTCTCCTCCGGTTGATGTTGAGGAAGCTCGGGATTGGCATGGGTGCTATCGGCTTGAGAGCCAGCAGTGGAGGGTTACAGGATGAAGAAGCACCTCCATCTTTGTGGCGAGATCGAGTGTTGGCTCTGTCATCCTATTGCCAAACCGAACAAAAGTTAACAACTTCGGATGATGGATAGCCGACAAGGTAGGATGGAATAGAATGGGACAGACAAACAAACAACGCCGATCCTACATGCATGCAATGAGCAAAGTGCTCATAAAATTGAGCATGATAAGAACCAAAGACCCATAGGGCAAACAAGATCCATTAAGACAAATTGGTAGTTTTCCAACACGGTTACACAAATACAAAGCCCGTAGGCTAGTGGTAGCTGCTTGGAGCAAAAGCCAAGTTCAAATACAAATACATAGGTTCATAATGGAGAGAACACACTCTCAGAGCAAGGTTTTACTTCACTAATCATTTCTATGAGCCTAGATCTCTATCAAAGCCGTCGGAAACATACTAAGGAGGTGATATCCTGGGGAACCGGTATCTTGAGGTCTCGAGGATCGGTGAGGCGCCGGGAGGACCCAAGAGAGTAGAAAGACTTTCATGGTTGCAAACAAAAGTCCTTGGTGGCTCCACTCCATCAACACGAGGACGCTGAAGATGAGGTGGGACAAGCTCTTGAGGTGATATGCCATGGAATCCTAAGGCATCCCGAGACACAAGTCCGATCCGAGCAAGGTGGTGAAGTTGCTCACGTGCTGCTCCAAGGTAAGCACGAGTAGCCCAAAGCTCATGAAGAAGGCAGCGATGAGCTTGGTCCATAGTGCGAACCAAGCCCGCCAAAGAACGGATGGTCGGATCCCCGTCTATTGCTGGTTCAATGAAGAAGTTGTTATAGGAGTCGTTGTCCAACTGTGGAAAATAGGTGTACGGTGCTCGTGCCAACTCCCGGTGCTCACGACGAAGAAAGGACATGGCAATACGGGCAACTTCTTGAATAGCCATGGCAATTGTAGTTCCCCTTGCTTCAAAGTGATATGGACTGCTTCTCGCCGCGATCCTTGCGGTGATGTCGACCGTTGCAATATAGTCCTCCATGCCTGGTCCTTGAGTGTTGGTGTAGACAGCATACTCTGGGGTATAAGTGTAATTGGCATTCCAAAGAAGATCTTGAAGAAGAGAAGGATATCCATCGACTCCCTCGGCACGAGTGGCTAAAACAAGTCGTCCGCGAGTCATCTATCATTTTAGAAAGAGAAGAGGAGTTAGGAAAAATTTCAGTTTGCAAAACCAAATGAATATGAAGGTAAGATTGAGCACAAGATAGATGAGAAGAAAATGCAGCAAGCTTATGTTTCAAAGCACATTTGATAGTTGAAATAATTTGGACTCAAGACCTTCTAGCTAGCTTGCGGCCATGCTAAGTTCTAACCTGCAGTCACATGTGCTCTGATACCAACCCCTGTGGCGCCCCCTCTGAATTCACATTCGGCTCAAAGAAGTCACTGCCCTTTTCGCTGTCCAAGTGATTGGAAAATAACATACTAGCTGCCCCAGAGCAAGCCGAGCATGTTAACTCCCAACCCGAGCTTGCAGTGGCACACACGAGCGACCTTCGTTGAAACGAATGTAAATCGGGTGCCCGGATATGTGCTCGGTGATGGCTCCCAAGATCAGCTACCATCACACACATATCCTCACAATGATCGATAGCACAACACATACATTTTTGGCATAATATTCATCCAACCGGGCCACATGAACTGCTGCCCGAGCAATTAGTTTTAACATAATCAGAGTTTTACTGCAGCGGAAATACAAGTCGGTTCACCAAAATAGCAGCGGAAGAACATCATGATAAACAAAAGACCAGCGTGGTATGCCCCCATTAACCCATGGGCAACCGACTGGAAATTAGAACTCCGCGTGCCCGCTAGCGTCACCGTGCTCGGCTTGGTAGTAGTACTCAAGCACGGGATCGTCTTCACCTGAAAATTGCAGCACATCGGTTGAGTACAGATGGTACTCAGCACTAAGAGGTAATGTATATCCTCAATCATGAATATTATGTACTCCAAGGAAGGGCTAGCAGTACTTTTAGCACAATTTGCATTTTCACAAGACGTATATATATGAGTAGGTTGTAAATTGCATTTGAGGAAAAACATTCGAAACAGTAATGCTTGTAGTATCCATCATAATTCATCATCATATAACCATGGGCTCTATCCGTCCTTGGTCTCTATCCGACCATAATCAAAACCTGCTCGGGCTCTATCCGCCCTTGGTCTCTATCCGACCAAACACCACGAGCAACCCTGTGCTCGGAAAGACACACGGCTATCCCACCATGTCTAAAACCAAGTACCAACCGAACCATGAACTAACATCGGTGTCTCGCCTCACAAGTTTTAGTCCTTAACCACGGGCCGGTTCAAACAGTTTAACACTCTGCAGAGGTGTACGACTTTCCCCACACGACCACGACAAGCCATCTGAAAGCCTCTTAGATGTACATGCCACCATTGGGTCACCCGAGTTGACTTCATCCACTCCCCTCCACGAGTTTTGGAGGAGTCAACCGTTTCAATGGATTTGTCCAAGGCCCATCACACCCAAGCACAAGGGCGCACCACGGATGGTCCACCCTGCCACCCCACCCTCTAACATAAGTTGTCCCGCCGGTACCCAATGGCGCGAGCATGCACAGAAATTGGCCAAGTGTTCCCATAATACCGTGTGGTCGTGCGTATAGTAACTCGAAGGATTGGCACCATGTTCGGTCCTTAATTCACTCGAGCGGGCTACGTGTCCGGATCCATCCTCCCATCATTCCCCTATCACCCGTTCAAGTCCAACTCGAGCTCACACGTAATCCATCATCATCATCACCGGATCACATAGTAAATCATTCACAATCGAAGTCGTGCGACCAATGGAATCACTCCATCGATCGCTTTACCACGTTGACTCTAAGCATGGCTAAGCTTCCGCTGACCAAACCCAATTAATACTACCCTCTTAGGCTACAAAGGAATAGCGATATCAAACATAGACCACTAAGTAGGAGATAACTAAGTTCTACCCACCAAGTGACATATATGTTTTAACTTAGCATGCAGGCAAGTGTAGAACATAATTGAAATCATGCATTCATAAATAGAGGATCAATATGGTGAGTCAAATGAGGGAGTATATGTGCCTTGTTGCTGCTGGTCGGGGTGTGGAGCTCCTTGCTCAAATTCGGGCTCCTTCGGAACGTTGGTTCCTAAGGTTCGGAAGCAAGAACATCAAATAAAATTCAAATAAAATACCAAACAAATAGGAACATCAAATATTTTTAGAGATTCAGAAAGTTCATGATCTAATGCAAATTTTGCAAAAAGAATCACCCAAATCCAAGTTCGGATGAGTGAGATAGAGCCATTTGAAGTTTGGGTGCAATACTAGCTCGGGGCTGTAGGAACTAAGCTCGGAATTGACCAGGGTAGCTCGGGAATGAGCCTCCTAGCTCGGGAAGGATATTGCCTTAGTCAAGAGTGGGCTTACAAGGTCGGATACGGCATAGCTTGGTCTGCTAGGACATGGCCAAGGTCGGGCTCAACTAGCTCTAGCTCGGGAAAGTCACTTAGCTTGTATATTGCTCAGTACAAGCCACTTTCGGGGGTCCTAATAAGCTCGGCTAAGCTCGGGCTTAACATGAAAGTTGTAGGAAATTTCCTGGCGCATAATTTTAATGTAGAACACCATTTTATCCGAGTTACGGTTAATTTTATAAAATTTATTTACTAGGCTGCTGTTCAAAAGAAAGGCTGAAACAGGCTGTTTTTCAGATCTGGGGTTCTAATGCTTCAGTTTCCACCAGAGAACGACTTAGCCATGAATGCCAAATGTTGAAGAACAGAAATGAGAGGGAGTACTGGGTTCTCACCTAGCAAGGATGGCCTTGCTTAACAATAGAGAGTCCAAAGATGAGGAGATCGAAATGATGGACGGTATTCATTCGAACTTCGATTCAGCAACTCTTCACTCGTTCCTTGAGGTCCCTTCACTCCGAAGCATGGATCTGCTCCTAGGCGTTCCTTAGCTCGCAAGATGAACTCTTCTTGGCCATCCCCAAGCTTGCATTTGAGGAAAATGACATGCAAGATGAGAAAACAATGAAGAACCTCCTTCGCTGTTCCAAGCAAATGAAGTGGATGAAGAAAGGCAGCAAGAACTCACCCAAATCCTTATGAACGTGCAAGGGAGTTGGATGTACTTAAAGCCTAGGATGTATAGATGTTACTCCTGCTCATTCCATGGCCTGGATTTGAAGAGGGCATAGATGGGCAGAAAACGAAATCAGCCTTTGCTGTCCCAAAACCGAACAGCAAAGAGAAAAGAAAGAGAAATCCATAGTAAACCTTCGTGCATGTGCTTACCATGGAGTGGAATGGATAGCCAACGATTTCAGCTTTCCAACGATATATAACACCCTATATGGATTCTTGATGGTTTGGGCGGAGATTTGAAAATGGTGGAGGTGGAGATGAAGAACAGCTTGCTGTTCTTGCTGCTGTCCAGAACTTGAACGTGGAAAGAATGAGAGTGAGGGCTGGTTGAAGTGGGTAGAGAGGGGTTTAAATAGAGGTATACTCTTCCATTGACAAGTGGGTCTAGGTCCCACCTGTAATAGAGAGTCTGCGGGTAAGATTCCGGGTAAGAAAAGCTAAGGGTGCAGGCGCTGCGACCGCCAAGTCAACCAAAGGATGGAAGATTAGGGTCTTGTCGGCCAAAGACCGTCCAAGTCGACCAATGGATGGAAGATTCACTGATCTTCACGGAGGGCAAAAAGGAATAAAGAATAGAGGTGGTGGCTGGGTTGTTTGACTAGGTGCGAGCTTACTTGAGCTTTTCCAAGCCGGTTAGGTCTTCATTGCTTGACCGTTTATAGCTCGGCCGACTTCCTCCGGACATCTTCTAGCTCGGACAAGTGATAATCAGCTCAGATGGGCAGCAACCAAGCTCGGGTAGAGCTCGGTGAAGTCCGGCATAGTCACTACCTTGCTTGATAGAGCTCGGGTGAACTCTACCTTGCTCGGGCAAGCTACCGCTAGCTCGGGTATTTAGAGAACATGCCCGTCGGGCTAGGTCTCACTACTCTGGTGGCTTGGCCAAAGGGTTTAAAGTTAAAAGCCTTATGTCCCCACCATAGAGTATGGTGGTTGAATGCAAAATTTTTGTAAACCATCATAAAAACAAATGAACATGCTAATGATATACATAGCTATCTGATTTAAATTTAACACATTGGTCATATAAATCCTCCCCTTTATAGGGGCGGAATCATAGAGTGCCAGGCAACGGTGACCCCCTCTCCCACCGGCCCCGACCGGGGGCCTGCGGGTCATTTCTCTATCACTTTACATATTTTACCCCCACCTGCCCCCATGCCGAGGACACCGGAGTCATTTCATAGTGTTTTAGCCATACCCTTTACAATTGTACCCTCCTAGTCGGGTCTCTCTACGAGGTTACATGGGGAATTACGACCGCCACGATGGTTCTGGGCGGCCTGCCCCACGACACCTACTCGAGTGCTCGGCAGGCGGCAGCCCGACCGCACGGCTTGTCTCGCTAGGCCTCGGCTGCAGGCGGGGTGTCGCTCTGTCGTCCTCCAAGCCGTTCCGATTCTTCTACGGTTCGGTGGGCTTTAGCTCCGCTTGGGTCTTGCTATACTCCGCGTAGGTTTCCCTTCCTATGCTTGCACCTCGGCTTTGTTCCCTTTGCTCACCAAGGCTCACTTTGTATCCTTCGCTCACTTTGCACCCTTCACTGCTCCACCCTTAGATCCGTCTAGCCTAGTACGTGCTTCGCCTCCTCACACCCAGCCCCTGCGCTCCACTTATCGTGCTTTCCTCGACTGGCCTGGAGAACAGGAGAACGGAGCGGAGGCCCGGGAAGGACGAGACCTACCCTCGCTCCATAGTTCGAGGAGGTACCTCTCCCAGGTCTACAACAGGAGCCCCTTATGGCTAGGGGCTTGCTTTGCCATGCCCATGGCCATGCCACAAGGAGGCCCGAGTCCTTATACCTCCTTGGGCATGTGGAGCGAGGCCTTCCTGGTGGTCGACCCCAGATGGTGCGGTGGTTGCGCTTCCCAAAGCCTTAGGGTGCGCTCCCCATCGTGGCGCGCGCCCCCTGGCCCTTCCCTGAGCCCTGCCACCTTGTCTTTTCGCTTAGCGGCGGTTACCCATCATGATATTTAGGGCTCCGTGCCGTTACAAGCCACCCACCTGCCCACGTTGCCCATGTTTTTCCCCCTGTTGCGGGATCGGCGCCACGTGTGCGCATCCATGGCCAGGTCGAGCTGTGCCTTCCCTTTATAACCGCGGCGTTCAGGAAGTGAGGGACTTTACCCCTCTTTCATTCCCCTGGCTCACCGCGATGCCTTACTGAAGAATCGGTCTCGGCGACTTGAGGGGGTGAATAGGCGCTAAATTGATTTCAGCCCTATTGCTTTGCACCCAACGCTCCTCTCTTCACAACACAACACACCTAACTCACCACAAGCCACAAGGCAAGGATGAACTTAGGGTGCAGCAGCAAAAACTACACACGAGTGACTACACGAGCACCGCAATAGCTTCAAATTGACAGCAGCAATTAGAACTCTCTTGCACCAAGTGTACCCCGAGTATTCATGGATGAACCATGGCCAAAATATGGGGAGTTTCCTATCACTCAGATGGTGCAAAGTGCTCTGAAACTAATCCACACGAAATCCCACTTAAGCCATGGAGAAACAAGACAAAGGTCAAAAGTTACTTTAGCTAAAGTAATCCAGAAGTTTCCAGCAGCAATAGACCAAGTTCAATGAACCAAGAAGCCAATATTTCAGGCTCCAAACTTCATGAGGATTTTTCTCATCGGTGGTTCATGAACCTAGTTCATCCATGCCAAATCTTAGCTTCAAACTCCTTGTGGAAAAATCAGGAAAAATCAAACAATCATAGTCTATCTGCAGCCACGTCTAGAAAGTTTGGGGCTCAAAGAACAGATCACCGCGCCCAAACTAGAGATCTCCTTGCCTTGAAATTTTTATGGTGGATAGGCAATGGAGTCCGGAAACAGTTCCAACAAAAAGCACTAAAATGTTTTTTTCTAAATTTCTAGAAAAATAAGACACTTCACGTAGGTCAGGCTGAAAGTTTCTGGACAGCAACAACTAAAGGCCAAAACCACTTCAAATCTTTCCTAGGATGCATGAACTAGTTTAAGAACCATCTATACATCCTCAAGACATCACAAGTGTAGTTCCAAACCAGGAAGAGATCAAGTAAACCAAGAACACATCAAGAAACTAAATAAAAGATCAAAAACCAAAGCCAAAACTCATCATGAACAAGTGAAGAACACTAGAGAGACATGAGGGATTGAGGAATAGGATTTGTATTCAGATTTTTGAAGTGTTTACACAGCCTATTCAGGTTGGTGGAGACATCCCCTCCACCTCTCTTTATATAGGCAAACTGGTGAGGATATATCGCGACATATTGACCCATATCGCGATATATTGCCTCAACCACTCATCCACACATGGAGGGCTGATATTAACCCACTCAACCATCCATTTAACCAGGGTTTTCTTCACATGGGTTCACCCTTAACCCAACACAGGGTTTTTCACACATAGGCTAACCCCACAACCTTAACCGAGGTTTTCTCGGGCTAACCTGAACCTGACCGGGTTTTGATACAGGCTAACCTGTAACTGACCGGGTTTTGATACTGGCTAACCCAGAACCTGCCTCGGATCCTGAGCATCCACAGTGTCGCGTGACTCCAGTCCTTCTCGCCTCACCTAGCCTCACCTAGCCTCGCCTAGCCTCGCCTAGTGCGCCACGGTCCCACCGGCCACCTCAAAGACATGGCCTCAACGCATGGCCTCGGTGCATGGCCTCGGCAAGATGGCCCTGAAGGCATCCGGCCGCCACCGCACACCTGCGATCCACGAGAGATCAAAGGAAACAACAAGAGAACCAAGCCGAGGGTCACTACCTCGACACAGGGTAAGTCCAACATTCCAATCATATCACCACAAGTCCCAACACACCAAGGGACACAAGCAAAGCTATGTTGATTTTTAAAATGAGTTACCAATCATGTCTCAAAACTTTGACCAACTAGCACATATACTCATCACCAAACATGGGAGGTAGCTCCACATGGTCTCACAATCTCCCCCTTGATGAGTATGTTGCCAAACTAAAGAGCCACAAAGTTTGAGACAAACCAATTTCCAAACTCTCTCAAAATTATCAAGTTAAGCATGAACCAAAGCTAACTGAAGGAAGCAGGCATCAACCCAAGCTGCGGGCAAGATGCCCGCCGAAGTACATGTCGCGACCTTCGCCTTGACATCGAAGCCCGGCGGAGGAAGCGAGACGAGGATCGCACCGTGCTCAAGGCTGAAATCTCCCCGCCAATCTCCTCCCCCCGGGAAAGGATTAATTGACGGGATCAAGGCGTTCACACCCCGACTCCGTCAGGTAAACTAGCCTGAAGGGTTCAACCCCAAAGGGATTGTGAAATTTGATGGGGAGCAGGACCCCGAGGCTTGGTTCCAGATCTACTCTTTGGCAATCAAGGTCACGGGTAGAGGATACGACGTGACGGCAAACTATTTGTCCGTCATGTTAACCCCTCCGGCACAGAATTGGCTTGTAGGCCTTCCAGAGAACTCAATCGGTTCCTGGGGAGAGCTTTGCGACCAATTCGCCGCCAATTTTCAGGACACTTACGAGAAGTCTGAAACCCAGTGGGACCTTTATCAGATTCATCAGAAAAAAGATGAGTCGTTAAGGGATTTCATTCGGCGTTTCACCAAGAAGAACACAATCCGGGAGATCTTAGAGGCGGTCGTTGTCGCAGCCTTCCAGAAGGGAGTTCGCGACCCCGATCTAATCAAGAAGATGTCTCGAAAACCCCCGACTACCGTTAAGGAGATGTTCGTCTTGGTGGATCGATATGCCACCGCCTCGGATGCTCTCGTCGAGCGTCAAGATGACCACCTAAGCAAACACGAAGGTAAGAAGGACAAGCCAGAATCGTCCTCCAAGAAGGACAAAAAGCGCAAGGGTAAAGAGCTGGGGGTGGTCACGGATCACGGTCGGCAGAAGCCGCCCCGGTCCAACGAATACAATAAGGTTATGTAGGCGCATTGTCCTTTCCACCCAAATAGAAAGCACGCGGCCAAAAACTGCAATATCTTGAAGAAGTTCGCTGAGGAGCACAGCAAGGACGCTCCGAACGCCAAACAAGATGACAAGCATGACCCTTCTCAGGATGACGCTTACCAAGAAACCGAACGAGGGCTCAACTACATATTCGGGAGATCGGATGCATATGAGTCCAAGCGTAAGCAAAAGCTTACCACTCAGAAAATCAATGCAGCTTTTTCGGTGACCCCCAGTACCTTCGGTGGTCTGAGGTTCCGATTAAATTCGATCGCTCAGATCACCCGGATCACGTCCCTTGCCCGGGTAGATATCCACTCATCCTGGATCCTGTGGTACGGGGCGTCCGACTGCGCAAGGTCATGATCGACGGCGGGAGCGGATTAAACATCTTTTTCACCAAGACTCTAGGCGAGATGCAGATCCCAAGGACGGGCTCCAGAAGACAGACGCACCGTTTCATGGCATAATCCCAGGAACATCATCAGTGCCGATCGGAAAAATCACTCTCCCGGTCACTTTTGGCACTCGCGATAACTACCGGATAGAGAACCTCAGCTTTGAGGTAGCCCATTTCGAGACTGCGTATCACGCAATCTTGGGAAGGCCGGGCCTGGCCAAACTCATGGCCGTCCCACACTACGCCTATCTAGTTATGAAGATGCCAGGTCCGTGGGGCGTAATTACGGTCTGTGGAGACGTCAAGTTTTCCCATCTCCTCGATAGGGAAAACTGTGACTTCGCCCAGTCAATCGAAGCGGCTGCCAAATTGGACAAGATCCGGCAGGCAGCCACCACTCTTTGTGATGAAGGCGATCTACCTAACAAAAAAACCCTCAAAATCGAGCATCAAGCCCGACGAAGATGTCAAGCACGCGTCACTCGATCCATCCGATTCAGCCAAAGCGGTTCAGATCGGAACAAGGTTCGACCCGAAATAGGAGGAAGCGCTCGTCATTTTTCTCCAAGTAAATCAGGACATCTTCGCACGACTCGGCGGTATGCCCGGGGGCTCGCCGACTGAAGTGTGAAAACGGCACTCTCCTGGAATTGCGTCCGTTCTATACCTGACGACTATTGTAACCCATGTTTACAATCAAATAAAGATAAGTTTTCACTCACATTGTCTTTTACGCTTACGCAATTCAGTTTCTGACTTGCTACTTATTTGTATGTTAATTAAGTATTAAGTCAGGGGCTACACCTAATCTTTTATTAAAAATAACTCAACTTTCTCCCTAGTCGGATTCCGACTAGTCAGTAAGTCGGGGGCCACACCTAATTAGGTGCATGCTACAACTAATCGATACCTAATCGATTCTTTCTTTTTACAAGTCTATAACGAGCCTAGTGTTAATCGTTCCGAGTAACGAAGGAACGTAATCTACTCAGGCAAAAAGCATGACTCGGATAAAGAAAATCATTCACATGGAAAATTCACAAGTTCCTACATTTATAGGAAATCGAACTCTAAGTTCTCTACAAGGGACTCGGCGGTCGGCTTCACCTCCTCGAGCAGGGCCAATGCCTCCTCCTCCGAGCAGACGAAGCCATCCTTCACAGCGTCCAGCTCAACTCGAGGATAGTACAATCCTCGAGCATCATCGTCATACGAATCTCAACTTCCTTGAGATCCACCATAATACAATCCACGAGCATAGGAGTAGGGTATTACCTCGCCTCGAGGGCCCGAACCTGTATAAATTCGGCTCCTTGTGCTACCATCGTAGTTGTGATCTTTCGCATAGCCCTATAAAATATATTGCTGACACAAATCATCGACAGTAGCGCTTGTTTACGCGGCCGAAGGCCAAGGGAAGAAGCCTTGCTGATCTTCGAACGAACCAAGCTTGTTGACACCACCGGCAGCCCCTAGAGGCTCTTTTTTTTAGTATGTATTGTTCTATATTCTTGGCGATATGAATATCATTGTCCCGGTCCCAGGACTTAGTGTCGAAGGATGCTTGCTTTTACATGTCCTGTTGGGCCGGGGCAGCAATCGCATGCTCGAGGCTAGGGCCTTGTGTCTTAGCCAATTCGCGAGTCCGTCGAAGCAAAGCGAAGGTAGCGCGTTAGGACTTAGCTAACCGCGGGTCCGTTGGAGCGAAGGAGTGGGTGGGACGTTAGCCCGACCATGCACTCGGAGCGAAGGTAGCGTGTTAGGCCTTAGATAACCGCGGGTCCATCGAGACGAAGGAGTGGGTGGGACGTTAGCCCGACCAAGCACTCGGAGCGAGGGTAGCGCGTTAGGCCTTAGCTAACCGCGGGTTCGTTGGAGCGAAGGAGTGGGTGGGACGTTAGCCCGACCAAGCACTTGGAGCGAGGGTAGCGCCTAACCACGGGTCCGTTAGAGCGAAGGAGTGGGGGGGACGTTAGCCCGACCAAGCATTCGGAGCGAAGGTAGCGCGTTAGGCCTTAGTTAACCGCGGGTCCGTCGGAGCGAAGGAGTGGGTGGGACGTTAGCCCGACCAAGCACTTACAGAGCGAGGGTAGCGCCTAACCGCGAGTCCGTCGGAGCGAAGGAGTGGGTGGGACGTTTGCCCGACCAAGCACTCGGAGCGAAGGTAGCGCGTAAGGCCTTAGCTAACCGCGGGTCCGTCGGAGCGAAGGAGTGGGTGGGACGTTAGCCCGACCAAGCTCTCGGAGCAAGGGTAGCGCGTTAGGCCTTAGCTAACCGCAGGTCCGTTGGAGCGAAGGAGTGGGTGGGACGTTAGCCCGACCAAGCACTCGGAGCGAAGGTAGCGCGTTAGGCCTTAGCTAACCGCGGGTCCGTCGGAGCGAAGGAGTGGGTGGAACGTTAGCCCGACCAAGCACTCCGAGCGAGGGTAGCGCCTAACCGTGAGTCTGTCGGAGCGAAGGAGTGGGTGGGACGTTAGCCCGACCAAGCACTTCGGGCGAAGGTAGCGCGTTAGGCCTTAGCTAATCGCGGGTCCGTCGGGCGAAGGAGTGGGTGGGGCGTTAGCCCGACCAAGCTCTCGAGCAAGGGTAGCGCGTTAGGCCTTAGCTAACCGCAGTCCGTTGGAAGCGAAGAGTGGGTGGGACGTTAGCCCGACCAAGCACTCGGAGCGAAGGTAGCGCGTTAGGCCTTAGCTAACCGCGGGTCCGTCGGAGCGAAGGAGTGGGTGGGACGTTAGCCCGACCAAGCACTCAGAGCGAGGGTAGCGCCTAACCGCGAGTCTGTCGGAGCGAAGGAGTGGGTGGGACGTTAGCCCGACCATGCACTCGGAGCGAAGGTAGCGTGTTAGGCCTTAGCTAACCGCGGGTCCATCGAGACGAAGGAGTGGGTGGGACGTTAGCCCGACCAAGCACTTTCGGGCGAGGTAGCGCGTGGCCTTAGCTAACCGCGGGTTCGTTGGAGCGAAGGAGTGGATGGGGCGTTAGCCCGACCAAGCACTTGGGCGAGGGTGGCGCCAACCACGGGTCCGTTAGAGCGAAGAGTGGGTGGGGCGTTAGCCCACCAAGCACTTTCGGGCGAAGGTAGCGCGTTAGGCCTTAGTTAACCGCGGGTCGTCGGGCGAAGGAGTGGGTGGGCGTTAGCCCGACCAAGCACTCAGAGCGAGGGTAGCGCCTAACCGCGAGTCCGTCGGAGCGAAGGAGTGGGTGGGACGTTTGCCCGACCAAGCACTCGGAGTGAAGGTAGCGCGTAAGGCCTTAGCTAACTGCGGGTCCGTCGGAGCGAAGGAGTGGGTGGGACGTTAGCCCGACCAAGCTCTCGGAGCAAGGGTAGCGCGTTAGGCCTTAGCTAACCGCAGGTCCGTTGGAGCGAAGGAGTGGGTGGGACGTTAGCCCGACCAAGCACTCGGAGCGAATGTAGCGCGTTAGGCCTTAACTAACCGCGGGTCCGTCGGAGCGAAGGAGTGGGTGGGACGTTAGCCCGACCAAGCACTCAGAGCGAGGGTAGCGCCTAACCGCGAGTCTGTCGGAGCGAAGGAGTGGGTGGGACGTTAGCCCGACCAAGCACTCGGAGCGAAGGTAGCGCGTTAGGCCTTAGCTAACCGCGGGTCCGTCGGAGCGAAGGAGTGGGTGGGACGTTAGCCCGACCAAGCTCTCGGAGCAAGGGTAGCGCGTTAGGCCATAGCTAACCGCAGGTCCGTTGGAGCGAAGGAGTGGCTGGGACGTTAGCCCGACCAAGCACTCGGAGCGAAGGTAGCGCGTTAGGCCTTAGCTAACGGCGGGTCCGTCGGAGCGAAGGAGTGGGTGGAACGTTAGCCCGACCAAGCACTCAGAGCGAGGGTAGCGCCTAACCGTGAGTCTGTCGGAGCGAAGGAGTGGGTGGGACGTTTGCCTGACCAAGCACTCGGAGCGAAGATAGCGCGTTAGACCTTAGCTAACCGCGGGTCCGTCGGAGCGAAGGAGTGGGTGGGACGTTAGCCCGACCAAGCTCTCGGAGCAAGGGTAGCGCGTTAGGCCTTAGCTAACCGCAGTCCGTTGGAAGCGAAGAGTGGGTGGGGCGTTAGCCCGACCAAGCACTTTCGGGCGAAGGTAGCGCGTTAGGCCTTAGCTAACCGCGGGTCCGTCGGGCGAAAGAGTGGGTGGGGCGTTAGCCCACCAAGCACTTTCGAGCGAGGGTAGCGCCAACCGCGAGTCTGCCGGGCGAAGAGTGGGTGGGGCGTTAGCGACCAAGCACTTTCGGGCGATGGTAGCGCGTTAGGCCTTAGCGAACCGCGGGTCCGTCGGAGCGAAGGAGTGGGTGGGACGTTAGCCCGACCAAGCTCTCGGAGCAAGGGTAGCGCGTTAGGCCTTAGCTAACCGCAGGTCCGTTGGAGCGAAGGAGTGGGTGGGATGTTAGCCCGACCAAGCACTCGGAGCGAAGGTAGCGCGTTAGGCCTTAGCTAACCGTGGGTCCGTCGGAGCGAAGGAGTGGGTGGGACGTTAGCCCGACCAAGCACTCAGAGCGAGGGTAGCGCCTAACCGCGAGTCTGTCGGAGCGAAGGAGTGGGTGGGACGTTAGCCCGACCATGCACTCGGAGCGAAGGTAGCGTGTTAGGCCTTAGCTAACCGCGGGTCCAACGAGACGAAGGAGTGGGTGGGACGTTAGCCCGACCAAGCACTCGGAGCGAGCGTAGCGCGTTAGGCCTTAGCTAACCGCGGGTTCGTTGGAGCGAAGGAGTGGGTGGGACGTTAGCCCGACCAAGCACTTGGAGCGAGGGTAGCGCCTAACCACGGGTCCGTTAGAGCGAAGGAGTGGGTGGGACGTTAGCCCGACCAAGCACTCGGAGCGAAGGTAGCGCGTTAGGCCTTAGTTAACCGCGGGTCCGTCGGAGCGAAGGAGTGGGTGGGGCGTTAGCCCGACCAAGCACTCAGAGCGAGGGTAGCGCCTAACCGCGAGTCCGTCGGAGCGAAGGAGTGGGTGGGACGTTTGCCCGACCAAGCACTCGGAGCGAATGTAGCGCGTAAGGCCTTAGCTAACCGCGGGTCCGTCGGAGCGAAGGAGTGGGTGGGACGTTAGCCCGACCAAGCTCTCGGAGCAAGGGTAGCGCGTTAGGACTTAGCTAACCGCAGTCCGCGGAAGCGAAGAGTGGGTGGGGCGTTAACCCACCAAGCACTTTCGGGCGAAGGTAGCGCGTTAGGCCTTACCTAACCGCGGGTCCGTCGGAGCGAAGGAGTGGGTGGGACGTTAGCCCGACCAAGCTCTCGGAGCAAGGGTAGCGCGTTAGGCCTTAGCTAACCGCAGGTCCGTTGGAGCGAAGGAGTGGGTGGGACGTTAGCCCGACCAAGCACTCGGAGCGAAGGTAGCGCGTTAGGCCTTACCTAACCGCGGGTCCGTCGGAGCGAAGGAGTGGGTGGGACGTTAGCCCGACCAAGCACTTTCGAGCGAGGTAGCGCCAACCGCGAGTCTGCTTGGGCGAAGGAGTGGGTGGGGCGTTAGCGACCAAGCACTTTCGGGCGAAGATAGCGCGTTAGACCTTAGCTAACCGCGGGTCCGTCGGAGCGAAGGAGTGGGTGGGACGTTAGCCCGACCAAGCTCTCGGAGCAAGGGTAGCGCGTTAGGCCTTAGCTAACCGCAGGTCCGTTGGATCGAAGGAGTGGGTGGGACGTTAGCCCGACCAAGCACTCGGAGCGAAGGTAGCGCGTTAGGCCTTAGCTAACCGCGGGTCCGTCGGAGCGAAGGAGTGGGTGGGACGTTAGCCCGAGCAAGCACTCAGAGCGAGGGTAGCGCCTAACCACGGGTCCGTCGGAGCGAAGAAGAGGTGGGGCGTTAGCCCCACCAAGCACTTTCGGGCGAAGGTAACATACCACATTGCATGCATGGAGACATAAAGGTTTTACGTGGAAACCCCGAAGGGGAAAAAAACCACGGGTAGGGGCGCAAAGCGGCCCCCGGATATAACTTTCCTTCGTTGACAAGCATTTGTACACCCCCTTTTTTTCTTTTTTCTTTCTTTTTTTTGGCGAGGAACACTACGGGTAAAACCTCTTGAATGCATCAGAGTTCCAGTTCCTCGATACTTCTTTGCCGTCCAAGGTGGCGAGCCTGTGAGCCCCCTTCGCCGTGGACTCTTTCATGATGTATGGTCCCTCCCACGTGGACTCGAGTTTGGCGAACGTTGGAGTTGATCGTTTGAGTACCATGTCTACCGGCGCCAAGTCTCGTTTTTGAACCTTTTTGCTGAAGCTCCGCGTCAAAGCTTTCACGTAGGCTTTCATGTTGATCAGGCCTTGTAATCGCCCCTCCTCCGTCAAGTCGTGTGTGATGTCCGCCGCTTCTTATATCAGGCCCTTGATAATGCGAAGGGATTTGGCTTGAATCTCCACGGGTGAAACGGCCTCTTCTCCGAAGATTAGCCTGAACGGGGAGAAGCCCGTGGGGTGCGATGTAGAGGTGCGAGCCACCCAGAGAACTTTAGGTAGTTCATCGGGCCACGCACCCTTTGCTGTGTTATGAAGTCTTTTCTTGATGCCGTCTAGCAACAATCCATTGGCTTTTTCTACTGCGCCATTTGCCTCTGGGTGCCCAACCGACGCGAAGCAGATCTTCGTTCCAATACCCTCGCAGTATTCCTGAAACCTCTTGGACCCGAATTGGGATCCGTTATGCGTATTTATCTCGTAGGGAACCCCATACCGATGCATTTATTGTTATCTTCGCTCTTGGTTCCGCCGATCCAATGGAGAAGTAGTCGATTGCGACAATTACAGTTGCGAGCTTCCCTTGCTTTGGCGAGTGGACCAACAATATCGATTCCCCATTTGGAAGGGCCAGACTGGGGGCACCGGGTGCAACTCGCTAGGTGGGGCCTTCTTCTGCTTTATCATCCACTGGCAGGCATGACAATGTTTGACTAAGTGCTCCGCATCCTGCAGTGCTGATGGCCAATAGAGACCCATTCTGAACACCTTGCCTGCGAGATTCCTTGGGGCCTGGTGTGCTCCGCAGGTTCTCTCGTGCACCTCGCGCAGGGCTTCAATTCCTTCTTCTTGAGATATGCAGCGAAGCCACGGTGCGCAGAGTCCTCCGCGGAACAGGAGCCCCTCGATTTTGGCGTACTTCTTTGCCCTGGTTTCCAAGTGCTTGGCCTGTGCCTCGTGTTGCGGAAGGGTGCCGTCGAGGAGGTAGCTGTGTATCTCCTCTTGCCAGTCGTTCTTGCCGTCGTCGGTTATAAGATTCACAGGAGGCGTCGGCGGGCTCAAGCACTACGAAGAATACGGTTGGGGGCAAAGCGCCTCCGGCTCCCGCCGCCTTCGCCAGCTCGTCGGCCCGGTCATTCTGTGCCCGGGGGATGGCTCGTATGGAAAACCAGGCGAAGCTTTTTTCTGTCGCCCTGACCATTTTGACGTACTTCTGAAGCTGTTCGTCCTTCACCTGATATTCCTTGGAGACGTGTCCTTCAATGAGCTTTGAGTCGGTTTGCAGGATGGCGCGCTTGGGGCCCATGGCCCTGGCTTTGCGGAGACCCAGGAGAAGTGCTTCGTATTCAGCCGTGTTGTTCGTCGAGGGAAACTCCGGCTTATTGCGAATTTATTGTTTCTCCACCGGGGGCCGTGACGATGGCCGCTATTCCTGCGCCATTTACGCACCATGATCCGTCGGAGTTGATGAGCCATATCTCTGCATCGTGCTCATCCTTGGGCGCCGGCGATGTTCATTCCGCGACGAAGTCTGCTAGGACTTGGCTCTTGATCGCTGTGCGTGATACGATGGATAATTCGAAGGGGGCGAGCTCGACCGCCCACTTGCTAACGCGCCCCGAGCTTTCTTTGTTTGACAACATGGTGCTTAGCGGTACGCCGTGGGTACTTTGATTCGGTTGCCACGAAAGTAGTGTCGAGCTTCCTCGAGGCCATTAATAGCGCCAGAGACTAACTTCTCCATTTCGTTGTGCGCGGCTTCGCCCCTGCGAGGCTTCAGAGATGAAGTACACCGCTGCTTGTTTTGCGACTTCTTCACGTCTGAGGACAGCCTTGATCATGCGAGAGACCAGCGGCGGTGAAAGCGGCTCCTCTCCTTGCTTCGAGCTCTGTAGTGTATGCAGCTTCATGAGGCTTTGCTTCAAGCCCTCGAACGCGGCCTGGCATTCGTTCGTCCAAGAGAAAGTTTTGCTCACCCGTAGCGCCCGAAATAATGGAAGGCTTCGTTCTGCGGACTTAGGCAGGAACCTGCTGAGTGCCGTGAGCCGCCCTTGACCTTTTTGGATTTCCTTGGCGTTCCTTGGCGGGGCCATGTCTGGATTGCTCGGATCTTCTCAGAGTTTGCTTCGATGCCTCGCTCAGAGACGAGGAACCCCAGTAGCTTTTCCGCTTTTACACCAAAAACACATTTTTCGGGGTTAGGCTTCACCTTCTCCACCAGTAGGCTATTGAAGGTTTCGCGTAGGTCGGTGACGTGGTCTTCCTTCTTTCCGCTTTTTACAACAATGTCGTCGACATAAGCTTCTATGTTTCGCCCGAGCTGCTTGGTGAAGATCTTGGCGATTAGCCTGGCGAAGGTGGCCCTGGCGTTTTTTAGACCGAACGGCATCCGCACAAAACAGTATGTGCCGAAGGGTGTGATGAACGCTGTTTTGTCCTCGTCTTCTTTGCGTATGTACACTTGATGGTATCCACGAGTATCGTCGAAAACTCATCATCTCGACCGGAGGTAGAGTCGACGAGTTGGTCGATCGAGGTAGAGGAAATCGTCTTTTGGGCATGCTTTATTAAGGTCGGTGAAATCAATGCACATTCTCTATGCTCATTGGACATTTTGACGAGGACCACGCTTGGCTAGCTATTCGGTGTGGATGGCCTCGCGTATGATCCGGCTTTGGCGACTTTGGCAACTTCGCCTCGCTGCGTCTTGTCTTTCTGCCGTGAGCTTCCTAAGCTTTTGCTTCTTGGGCTTCGCTTCCGGCTTGACGGCTAGCACGTGCTCGATTGTGCTTCGCTGTACCCCAGGGATGTCTCCCAGACCCCACACGAATACACCTTCGTACTCCTGGAGAACTTGCAATAAGGCTTGCTCTTCTGCGGGGGTGAGGGCGGCGCTTAGGGTGACCATTCTGTCACTATTGGGTTGAATAGCCACCCGCTTCATTTCTCCTTGAGGGTGTGGTTTTGGGAGCCATTTGCTGCGTTGTTCAGGGAGAGGATGTTCCTCTATCGTGTAGGCGTGCTTGACTGAGGGTCCTTACAAATCTATCTTCGGCGGCGCTTGGCCCCCCCGGGCTGTAATGGTGCCACCGGGCGAAGGTATCTTCATGCAGAGGAAGCCGTGGTGTATGATGGCCCCAAATAAGGTCAGTGACCCTCGCCCCATTATGGCGTTGTACTGAAAGGGCATATTGACGACATCGAATGTGACGTGACGGGTGACGCTAGAACGTTGCGCTGTGAAGGCCACCTCCAACTCTATCTACCCAATAGTGCCAATGGCGTTTCCTCCGAAGCCCACCAGTGGCACCTCCGATCTCCTTAGACGGTCTTAGGGAATCATCATCTTTTTAAAAGCTTCAGCAGAGATTATGTCTGCCGCACTCCCTCCATCGATTAGTATCCTACGTACCTCACAGCCGGCGATCATGGCAGTGATCACTAAGGAATCCTGATGGGGGAAGTGCACTCCCTGCGCGTCTTCGTCTGTGAATACAATAGACTCATGCCCTTGCTGGGGGGTGAACGACGGATTAACTCCCACATGATTGATCTGCCTGGCATATGCTTTGCGCTATCTTTTGGACATATGTAGGGAGGACCCTCCGGCAATGGTGTTGATGACTCGATGCATGTGGTTTATCGCCCCGTGGAGTGGGGGTCGCTGATGTTCCGAAGGCGGTGGGGACGGCGGCGGGAGAGGGAGCACTTCGCCTTCTCTTCTCTTAGCTTCGAACCGCCGGTAGCCTTCGATCACTTAACAGTGGATCGAATCATGCGTGCCATTTTCGACATGGTACTCGCAGTGGTACCTTCTCCTGGCTACTTCTTCCCGCTTGGGCACAGGCCGATCACCTTCCCGCTTGTCTTGCCAGTGAGGCGGGCTCCGCCTACGCTGCTCTGGGTGCCGCCCCTTGTCGTCTCGTCGATAGATCCGTTCATCAATGTAGTGGATCCTTTTTCCTTTGTCTTTTTCCTCGCGCTCTTGGCCACGAGTCCTTCCCTTTGCCCTAGATGCGGGCTCTTTCTCTTGATCCCTCCTGCGAGGGATCGCTTCGACAGTTCATCTTTGCGCCTGTCCTCCCTCCGAATTTTTCCTCCTCCTTGAAAGCATACTCTTTCATTTTGGCAAATAGCTCCTCCACGGTGCGAACCTCTTTTCGGACCAGCCTTTCTGCCAACGGCCCCCTTCGTAGCCCGCAGCGCGCTGCATTGATGATGGTGGTGTCGCTGACCCCCTGGTTCTGGCATTTGATCTTGGAGAAGCGCTGTAAATAGCTCTTAAGGGGTTCTCCTTTGCGCTGCCTTACAGCAAACAGGTTGCTCTCCTCTTTCATCCCGTCGAAGTTCCCCTGAAAGTTGCTCTCCATTTTGGCGCGAAGTTGAGACCAGCTTTCGATGGAACCTGTCTCGAGGGAGGAGTACCACGAGAGGGCGATACCCTCGAGCGCCAGCAACAGCCCCTTGGCCTTGATGTCGTCATCTCCCCCCATAGCTTCTACGGCGGTGTCGTAGACGCAGAGGAACTCCCTCGGGTCCGCCTTGCCGTTATACGGCTTGATGGTGGGGAGCTTGAAGTTTCCTGGAGAAGGCCACCTCTTCGCACGAAGCCTGGCATAGAGCGGGTTGGGGTCGTCATCATTCCTGGTTGCCCTCACGTGTGCCGGAGATAGCACCTCCTGGTCCGGGCTCTCGTCCTGAGACACCGTGAGACCTTGGTTCATCTGCCCCTGCAGACGCTGCACCTCTGCCATCAGCTTTTTGTTAGCCTCCATCAACGCCCGTATGTTGGGATCGAGCGTCTCCTGCGTCCTCCTCACTCTTCGGGAGACGGCTCCGCCCCCGCGGCCACCGGCTCGGGTGATTCGATGGCTCCACCGCGTCCTCCTCCGGTCTTGTTGTCGATCGCCCATTGCTGCATCCGTCGCTTAGGCGCGCTTATGCGTTACCGACCGGCGGCGGGGCGCACCTCGGGACCCTCCACTGCATGGGGCTTGGCCCTCGTCTCTACACTGCAAGTGATCAAGCGTCTGGCTCCTCAACGACCTCCCTGACTCCTTACAAGCAGCTCCTGTGGTAGCCCCCTGAGATGGGATCGCGGTCCTCCTCTTCGGCGGCATGATCGTCGATGATTCTTACTGTCTTGAATGATATAGAGGAATCCCCCTATGTACGACACGATCATAATGAAGGATCATTTGTAAAAACAAAGTATGTTAGCAAATAAGTCCAATCGTGTTATATAGACCCGTGTATGAATTATGATTTTTTATTAAGCAAGGAAGCAATAATTGAATTTGTATAAAAAGGTGAAAATCTGTATTAAGATGGTTGGAAAATAATATTGTAAAGAATATATGAATTTTTAATTTATTTTATTTTTGAAAATTATTTTAGTTTGGAATAAGTGTGATTTATTATTTTTAGTAAGCAATGAAGCAATAATTGAATTTATATAAAAGGTGAAATTTATACTAAAATTTGAAAAATTAAAGAGATTTCAAGGCTCCCAACCGTTTTCTATAATTATCGAGAAATTAATGGAAAATTAGTATCAATGACATGTGTTGTGGGTATCACCCCACGAACAGAAAACGGGGCTATCCCTGATGCACGATCTCGCACACCCAAGACAGCTCGATGAAACTCTCGTGTTCTCATAGATCACGCCCGTGAATAGAAGGAACGCAACACTTGAAAAGAAAGAGTCTGTCTATTACTGGTGTCGTCCTCCCCCTTTTATAGGGGCGGAATCATACAGTGCCATGCAACGGTGACCCCCTCTCCCACCGGCCCCGACCGGGGGCTTGCGGGTCATTTCTCTATCACTTTACATGTTTTACCCCCCACCTGCCCCCATGCCGGGGACACCAGGGTCATTTCATATTGTTTTAGCCATACCCTTTACAATTGTACCCTCCTAGTCGGCCCCTACGTAGGGTTACATGGGGAATTACGACCGCACAACGGTTACGGGCCGGCCTGCCCCAGCCTGACACCTACTCGAGTGCTTTGACAGGGAGGCAGGCCCGACCGCACGGCTTGTCTGCTAGGCCTCGCTGCGGGCGGGGGTGTCCGCTCCGTCGTCCTCCAAGCCGTTTTGATTTTTCTTCGGTTCGCCGAGCTTTAGCTCCGCTTGGGTCTTGCTATACTCCGCGTAGGTTTCCCTTCCCATGCTTGCGCCTCGGCCTGTTCCCTTTTGCTTCGCCGCGCTCCGGCTGCATCCTTCGCTGCTCCGTCTGCACCCTTCGCTGCTCCATCCTTAGATCCATCTGGCCTAGTACGTGCTTCGCCTCCTCGCGCCCAGCCCCCACGCTCCACTTGTCGTGCTTCCCTCAGCTGGCCTGGAGAACAGGAGAATGGAGCGGAGGCTCGGGAAGGACAAGACCCTACCCTCGCTCCATAGTCCGTGCAGGGTACCTCTCCTAGGCCTACAACAACATGTGGGACCTACCAGAGTTGATGGGCCCACATGTTAGTGAGCACATCTAAGAAGGGTACAAAAAATGTTCGTGCCTTGTAGGACCGATCAAAACCCCCTCCTCTTCCACAGCTACAGCGTGCGCTTGGCGCTTGAGCTGCTCCCCATTCGTCCGGGTTCGAGCCCCACTCGCCGCTGCATTGTTTTATTTTTGGTGTCGATCGGGACTAAGTGAGCAATCAGTCCTGGTTTGGTACACCAACCGGGACTAATATGAGCAAGAAGTCCCGGTGTATTACACCAACCGGGACTGATGGTTCCTAGGGCACCACCTGATGGGGGCGTTGGGCCTGGTTGGTGTAATCAACCGGGACTGTTGTGAGGTCAGTCCCGGTGGATGGCACCAACCGGGATTGATGCCCCCCATCATATAACTTCGAAAGCGAGAAGTCTCAGTGTATTACAGCAACTTCCAATGTAATGGAATTTTCTATAGTATCATAATTTATAGTTTATACAGAATGTTTTATACTTTTGAAATATTTTGGTACATGAATGTATTTGTGCATAAATGTATACAAATTTGTAGAAAATAGTAATAGACTAAAAAAATGTGAGGACAAATCTTATGGGTCCAAAAACAACATATATTATAGAAAATATACATATATTATACCATTATAATAATTTACAAATAATGGTACCCTGTACAATGTCCCACAGGGTTCCCACCAAAGAAGATAATTTTTAAGCTAATTTCTAATAATATACTAATTAACTAATTAATTTCTATTATTTTTAACTACTCGTCGTCTTCGTCGTCCTCCTCCTCCTCATCGTCGGCGTCGGCGCCATCGTCAGAGGCGTCCACGTCGTCGTGGTCCTCCTCCTCCTCCGGATCGTCGTCCTCCTCCTCCTCATCCTCGTCCTCCTCCGTGACGACGTCCTCCTCGTCCTCATCCTCGTCGGATAGCTCGTCCGACATGGAGAACTCCGCCGGGTAGAAGACGGACCCTTCCTCGGCCGGTTGCGACGAATGTGCTTCCGAAGGGGACTCTCGTCCTCGAAAGATGGCGGCGGCGGTGGAGGCGCACTCCGCAGAGGGCGAGCATCGGTGGTGGTGGGGCGGAGGAAGAGGCAAATGCAGAGGCAGAGGATCCGGAAGAGGCAGAGGCAGAGGATCCAGAAGAGGTAGAGGAAGAAGCCGTGGATGGAAGAGGCAGAGGAAGAGGCAGAGGCGCGTGGCAGAGGAAGACGGTTAGGCAGAGGAAGATCGTCGGTTTTATAGAAGAGGCCGAGTTAGACAAAGAGGCAGAGAAGAAGAGGCAGAGGCGGCTCCTCGGTTCGCGCCTATATTGTGTTGTTTCAAATTCCCACATAGTCCTGGTTAGAGACACCAGCACCGGGATTGATGGCCCATAGTCCCTTGGAGACACCAGCCGGATTGCTTCCCAAAATGGAGGTCATGGACATGTGGGCCCATCATGTGGGTCCCACATGTCGATGGTAGTTATTTCCATAAATTACAAAGTATGTTAGCAAATAAGTCCAACCGTGTTATATAAACCCGTGTATGAATTATGATTTTTATTAAGCAAGGAAGCAATAATTGAATTTATATAAAAATGTGAAAATCAGTATTAAGATGGTTGGAAAATAATATTGTAAAGAATATGTGAATTTTTAATTTATTTTATTTTTGAAAATCATTTTACTTGTGGAATAAGTATGATTTATTATTTTTAGTAAGCAATGAAGCAATAATTGAATTTATATAAAAGGTCAAAATTTATAGTAAAATTAAAAAATTAAAGAGAAATTTCAAGGCTCCCAACAGTTTTCTATAAAAGGTGAAAATTTATACTAAAATTTAAAAAATTAAAGAGAAATTTCAAGGCTCCCAACAGTTTTCTATAATTTTTGAGAAATTAATAGCACATTAGTGCTAATGACATGTGGGACCAACCAGAGATGGGCCCACATGTTAGTGAGGCTAGCAGCGTGTGCCTGAGCGTGGCCTCCCCGTATGGCACAGTCACGGGTTCGAGCCCAGTTAGCGCCGCTGTATTCTATTATTTTTGGAAAATCAATCCCGATTGGTGTAATCAACCGGGACTAAGCGAGCATTTAGTCCCGGTTGGTATCATTAACCGGGATGAAGTGAGCATTCAGTCGGTTCGTTACATCAACCAGGCGGACGGTTCCTAGGGCACCGGTGATGGGCGTTGGTCGATTGGTGTAATCAACCGGCGATGTGAGGTCGATCTCGGTGGATGGCACCAACCGGACTTATGCCCCATCATATAAATTGAAAGCAAGAGAGGTTGGAGGCATAAATGTTATTTCTCCAACCTCTCTCGCCGACGCCTTGCAGCCCCCACCGTCGGCGACCCACATGTGCCGCCGTCTTCCTCTCCTCCAACGACCCAGCAGCGACGCCGTCCTCCTCATGAACAGCGACCCAGCGCTCCGCTGTCCTCCTCGTCACCGACGGTCCCGCGCGTGCTGTCGTCTTCCTCGCCTCCGACAACCCCGGCCGCGAGCAAGGTGCTCCATGTGCTCCTCTCTCCTTCCCTTCCCTCGCTCCTCAGCAAGCATGACGGAGCGTGGTACAAGCGGGCACGACCGACAGGAGTCTTGGCGCGATAACAGAACACAATCACGGTGCGCCCATAGAGTGTTGAGCGAAATGCCCAAACCTCTGTGATGGTGGAGCCAGATTTCAGAACTGGGGTGCACAACTATATTCATTTTTTTAATGCTATGTAGAATCATCACACCATTATAAAAATAGCATATAAATATAAATGTTTGTAAAGTGGTTAAATTGCCAAATAATTGGTCCATTATGGTGTTAAGAGTTTTCAAAGAGTATCTGTATGTTTTGCTTTCATATTATGGCATCAGATTAATTAGGAGTAGAAAATAGATGTGAAATGTTTGTATCATTCGACTATATGTATTCATTAGGATACAAATAAAATATAGAATTTTCTATCGATTAACAAATTATATTATGTTTGTATTCAGTATTCACATTCATATTTGGATTAGCATAACATCTTTTGAACCGAGCAAAATTTTCTATTGGGTGTTGCTACATCCATTCGCAAGGTCAACAAAAGAGAGAGGATAAAAAATTGTAGAGGAGGATAACAAAAGAGAGAGGATATAAAGATACAAGAGCACATGAATGCATGATAAGCATTACAGGCTTGCAGCTTAACTAGCAATAATGTATCTTGTATCTTTACTATTAAAAGAGCCTTGTGGTGGTGGTACGGCACTTTCAAAAAAATTTGAATCCATATGAGCTTCTCTCCTCGGGTAGGAGCACAGAGCGCTTCGCATGGGCCACCCTCCCTTAATTCGTGTGCGGGCGACACGTCAAATACACGGGCGAGGCACCGCCTACAACGCCCAATCCCAAAGCCAACTCACGACCCGCCTCCTCCCCACCCCTGCGTCTCCCTCCCCGCGCCGCCTCCCTCACCCGCCACCACCTCCAACACGTGCTGCCACCGCCGCCTTACCTCTGCCTCGCCCCTCGCTGTCGCCTCCCCCTCCAACCCAAGGCCCGATCCACCAACCCCCTTATCCAATCCGTGCGCATCTAGCCACCACTCTCCAGAGACACCACGCACTCCACCTCGCACTTTATGGGCTCCTCTACCGGTGGCAGCGGTTTGCGCTCTCCCTGGCCTCCCGTGTTCACCTCCCACAGTCCCCACCGCGGTGCAGGCACCTCCTCGCCATGGCCGACGGGGCATGAAGCCAAGGCATGGGATCCTCCTGTGGGCCTCTCCTCCCCATGGCTGGTGAGCCCCCATCTCGGGTTCTCTCAGATCCGTATCTTCATCTTCCTCTGCTCCGTCGTCCACCGCAGCCTCCACGTCCATGTCTCCTTCCTTCGTGAGGTGTTTGGATCTGTTAGCTTGGCAGCTATGGCTGCTGGATCCGATGGTGTCGAGGTCCATGTTGGCAGCTAGGTACAATGGCGACGAGGTCCGTGGCGAGCGGATCCGGATGAGTTTGACCTCCTCTCGATAGTGGTGGCGAAGCTGGAGGAGTGCCCGGCGCAATTCCGACATGAGCAGGATGATCCCCGGTATGTCGACCCAGAGTTCGACCAGTTCATGGTCTTTCTCTTTGTGATGTACATGTGATACTTGTTTTGGCTGCACTGTCTTGTGCTGTTGATTGATGTGCGTTCTTGTCATTGTAGAAGGCTTACTGCAACAAGCTGGTGAAGTGCTGAGACGAGCTCGCGCGGTCGATCTTGGAAGCGGTTGAGTTCTTTTAGAGCATGGAGCCACAGCTCGATTCGATCACCGATAAACATATAGTAATACATATTTGTGTGCCTGATTACTTTGAGGTTTATCTTCAAATGTAAGGCAGTAGGCAAGGCAACAATTGTGCAAACAAGGCTTGTGCTCGAGGCAAACGTTTATGGTGTTCTGCATTCTACATATTCTACTTTTTATGACCCATAGATGTTTCTTGTGATATAGTTTTTGTGCATTCAACCATTTCTCATGTTGGGTAAAATTGTTGTTGTGAAATCTATCCAGTATTGCTTGTGAAAAGTTCTAAAGTGTAATTGTTCCTTCGCCAATAGATTGTGGCTGAAGACGCAAATTGGTGGGCTCTAGAAGCTGCAATTGTCGACATATCAGGCATCCTCCTAGCAGCCACAACGCCATCCTCCCCTCTGCCATAGAGCCATCCCCATACTCGCCGGTCTCCGATGCCTGAGAAGAAACTCCGCACTCACCGCAACTAGGAGGAGCTTCTTGGCCTATTCAAGTGTTACCGGTGGCATCTGCCTCCAAATTTAACTAAAGGATGTCCTTCAGATGCCTAAGCTTGAGCAAGCGACTTCACCCTCATCACTGTCTCTCAAGGTATCTAAACCCCTCTCGCCTTATTTCTTGACATACTGGAATGCGAAATAAAACACATTACAATCAAATCTATTGGTATAGTGAAAGTTTGCTAATATTTCTTTAGGCTAAGCGGAAAGATTCTATTGGTAGAGTGAAAAAGGTCTATATGTATACTTGTTATGTCATTTGTAAATAGCCAAGTCAAATCACTTTAATGTCTAAATCTGTTAGTGACAACAAAGTTTGCTAATATTCAGTTTTACACTTTATAAAAATGTGGCATTTACATCTTATCATTAGTTACCACAATTACAGCTATACTGATTCTGAAATACATTTTTTTATATTCTCAAGTCTTCACATATCTCACTCCTGCAAAAGCTGACTACCAAAGAAGGGCACATTCTTGAATCCAAAGGAATCTGTATATGACTCCTTTTGCAACAAAGAATAATGGTGTTGTCTCCAATGATTTTATTTTTATTCCTTAACATCCACTTTTTTATTCCGCGAAGGCTCGCTCTCGTTCTTTACTGTAGGCTATGCTACAAGAGAACTTGGATACAATAAATTGTTTGTTGGTGTTTCATTCATAGCTGAGTGGATAAGAAAAGGATTAGCAAACTAAATAACAGTTTAATGCTGTTTCAAATAATTTATATTACATTTTTTGTTCTTCATTTAAGATGCATGTAAATGATTCCTTGATAATGAATTCCTATCATAGGTATCTCGGAGACAGCTACAAGAGGCAAGAAAAGGATGGACAGTTACAATAAGAAAGAGCAATTTATGAAGAGTTTCAGGGAGAAAAAGATCGCATGTATATATCTATAAAAATCGCAATGGGAAATTCATGTAGTTAATATTAAGACATCACCCTATTAAGCTTGTATGTTACAGTGGAATATACTTTAGCAATTCCTCACGGTTGGAAGATTGAATGTTACAATAGTACCATAGAATTATTCTGGTGTTTTATTTTACACATATCCAAGTAAGTAGAAGAAATATGCCTTACAAGTTATATGGATTACGTGCAAGCATAATTATCAATGCTTTCTTGATCTAATTGTTCATTTAGGTTTTTAGAGATAACGATAGGGTCAGATTCTATATCGCAATATATATATAGTTATTTGCATTATGTTTGATTATTCATTTAAGTAGCAACATAAGGGCACTCAGCTAGTCTTATTTGTATGTACTAGTTTTTTAGATAATGGAAGAAATTCCGGCCTCTGTATCTTATTTATATGAATTTTGAGATGTATATGTATATGCCAATTTTATAGCAAATTTGAATTCTAAGATGTATATGTCAATTGTGAAATGTATAAGTATATGTGAAATGTAATGTATATACCGTCCTCGTCGCCATCGCCCGTCCTCATCTACCTCCTCTTCCCCACCGCCTCCTCGTCGTTGTCGCCCGTTTATGTATAAGTATATGTGAAATGTGCAAGTATACTTTTGTTGATCTTTTTCCGTTAATTTTCAATGCCTTCTTATAGACTACGAAACTACAATGGTGGGAGAAGGATTTGATGGAGACAAGTTCATGAGAAGTTTGATTTCGGGAGAAGATGGTTATAAGCTCGATGATTCCGTCAAGGCTGCAAGGCCCGTCGAGGCCGCAAGGCCCATAGGGACCGATGAGGCCCCGAGGCCGCTGAGACGACCATGGTAATTAGATCGAATATGTATAGGCCGGTTCCACCATCATGCTAAGCCAATATTCTAACCCGTTCATTATTATACCATATTTTCAGATCACTCAATCGAGTAGCCAATCACGTCAGCGAGGTTCAAACAAGAAGTCGAAGGCAAGACATGTTATCACCGAAGTTGATGATAACGACCAACCTCTTGCACCCCTAGGGGCGCTTCGGTCGTTCAATTCAGCATGCGGCATCCACGTTACGGACCATGTGCCAATTAGCATCGCGAGATGGGATAATGTCCCTGAAGATATGAAGAACATAATCTGGACCGACGTGAAGGAGACATTCACCTTCCCCCAAGAGACCGAAGAGAAGGTGAAGAGTTACACGTTGAAGAAGATGGCCATCGCATTCCAAACATATAAAAAAAATTGAACACGGAGTACGTCAAGAAGAACCGAATGCCCGACTTAAATAAGTACCCAAAGTTGCAGAATCACTAGGATGCGTTAGTGAACTACAAGAATTCGAATGAAGGTCATAGTATGATCGAAAGCAACAGCCAGAATGCTCAGAAGACACAATACCACCACCACCTCGGCCCTGTGGTTACCGCCAGGTGATGCACAAATGGGAGAAGAGGGAATAGGAACTGCTAGCGAAGGGTGTCGCGCCCGCGACAATGGAATTGCCAGATAGAGCGAAGAGTTGGTTCTATGCTCACGTTGGTGGCCTTGACGATGATGGAAACACGGTGTTCAGGAATGTGCTGACAGATGTGGCCAGAAGACTTGTAAAGTCGATCGAGAAATCTTCCCAGGGCACCTTCATGCCAAATAGGGAGAACGACGAGCTTACAAGGGCCCTACAAAACCCGGAGCACCCTGGACCACCCTGGATGTACACGAGACGTTGGCATCATTCCGTGGAAGATTGGGTTCGCTAAGGATGTCGATACCTATAGGAGTCGGGTGAGAAGCAAGTCCCGACAGCCACAACAGCTCCTAATGCTTGAAGAACGCCTGAATCAAACACAACAGAGCATGAAAGAAGAGGTCCAAAGACTGGTGCAGTTAGCCTTGAGCCAACGGCTAGATGCAGGCCAGGAACCTTCTACTAATCCGGACCTCATTAGTACCTCAAGGCGGCGAAGCAGCTGCGCTTCCGGTAGGTTGCCTGATGAGGACTTGGGCCACTGACCCGTGGACGACATCACGCAGCGGACACCTTGTAAGCTGCACGTCCAAGTGAGGAACATCTCTTTCAAGGCGCCTCATGGCATGGCTTACACGATGGAGCCGGGGGAGGTCATCCATGGCCAACAGATACTGCCGGGCTACTCCAAGGTCTCGGTGGAGGAGGTATGCCCAGGGTGCGAGGACCTGGATCTCGATATTCCCGGAGGTGACGGGACTACGAAGTTAGGAGAGACAGTCCACAATTTCATCCTATGGCACAAGAAGTACATTATTTTTCGTGATCACATGGACGTGTCCTCTCCAACACCTTCATCACCTCCGGCACACATAAGCGGTTCGTCATCGTCATCACCTCCATCGTCACCAAAGGAGATGCCTCCTAGAAGAAGCCCGTCTCCTGCACCGAGCCCCGCACGCGAAACTCCAACTCCAACATCATCGCCCAAGACAAGCAAGCCAGCTCGCCCAGCAGCTCGCAAGAGGATGAGGTCCACCCAACCCAAGAAACTGGCTGCACTTCCAAAGCGGGCGTACGATATGACGGAGGAGGAGACCGAGAAGGTAGTCAGAACCGAGGTCACTAAATTTTTTAAATCCAAGTCACCAGAGAAGAAGGTTAAGCCTGGTACGGAAGAATTTTTAAAAGGCTTGAGGACAGTGAAAAAATTGAGGGACAAAAAGGAAACACCTCGTGTATCTAACTACGAGCGCACATTGGTCAAGGAAAGGTCCAAGAAGAAGACGTCAAAGGAGACGACGTCATCGGTGATCGAAGGCCAAGGAGATGCAAAAATTCATCGAAGAAATTGGTCCGCACCGGATCAAATATTAGGCGACATGCGATTGAAGCCACAAGTCGGATGGCCATATACACCGGCGCTTTCTTGGTCAGCGTGAGGAGCTTGGCCACTACCAACTAGGATGCCAATTCCATGAATGGTACCGGATACGTTCAAGCATGGCCTAGCGTCATTTCTCAAAGTACATGGAAGAATATTTTTTCACAAAGAACAAAGGAATTTTATGTCGAATAGACAGTAATGTACGAGCTATACCAGACAGACGCCATCGACGTGTCTATGTTGAGTTGCTGGACTCTTTTAGTGTCTTATATAATTGCAAAAATCCACCGTGCGGGCCCTTGCACTATACTAACTTGTAAGCCTAACTAATTTCTTCTTATGTAGAATGGAGATACAAAGATGCAAAAGGAGTACATTTTCAACATAGGCTTCCTTGACCTTTTAGTTATCAATGAGACGACTGTTCAACTATCCCCTACCGATACAGAGACCAACATATACAAGGGGCTAATAGGTCAAAAATATCAATCAAAGATACTTTTACCGTACACCTTTGAGTAAGTGTTTTCGTACCGCCTCGTTCTCATCTTTTTCCATAACACGATGGTAGAACTAATTAGTTACCTACGTTGCCATATATATGTACAGATTTCACTGGATTCTTCTCATTATCGAGCTAGATCGTAGCATGATCACAGTACTGGACTCGATGAGGAGACCAGTTGAAAAGTACCAAAACTTGATCGACATGCTCAACCGGTATTCTTGTTCTTTCCAATATTGTGCTAGTTCTACTCCATTTTAAACAAATTCTAATTATGTTCAATTGGCAATCACGTGTGTAGTGCATTCGCACGGTTTCGTACTGAAATCGTGGGTGAATTCAACGAGGAATTCGATATTACACTTGCCTCTCGAGTATGTATACCATCATGGTAGCTTTTGAGTTAGTTAACTTCATTTCCATGCATCCATTTCATGCTTTTAGCTTTTTTCACCACAAATCTGGCGTCAGCCGTCGGGCACCAATATATGCGGCTACTATGTGTGCCATATTATGCACGTCCTAACCGGAGGGGCTAGCGACTTGTAAGGTTCACCCGATTTCTCGCCGGTGAAAGTGAGAGCGATCCAAGAACAACTCGTCAGCTGGATTTTCGAAGAGGTCATAAATCCAAAAGGCGGTTTCACGACCCAGTGACAAATAGGTGGGGCCCTTTGATAAAGACCGGTGAACTGTCGGGTTAGACATCTCTGACTACCAAGAGCGATGCACATAAAAGATGACGATGAACATTTTGTAATTAAAGTTGTAATGAATGTTATGTGAACTGTATATGTGTACTATATATAGGCATGATTGATTCATTGTGATACCTAATAGCTATAATTAAAGTTAATAAAGTTATGTGATTTAATTATCGGTTAATTATGCATGATTGATTATATGTGCTTTAATTAATTGTGACTTAGCACACGATATATATATATATATATATATATATATATATATATATATATATATATTAGACTTAACACACACGAGAGACATATATAATATATATTACCTCACACGCATATATATATTATTTATAAGCGCAAGTGGTGGTTGCTTTCGATGCGGTTGGAGGAACCAACCGGATCGATCAGCAGCTTTATCGATACCGATTGGTGCCTCCAACCGTCTCGACAGGGCTTCAGCGACGCCGAGGTAAAGCCACGTGTGCCAACTCAGGACCGGTTGGAAGAACCAATCGGGACTGATCAGCAGCTTATCAGTACCAATTGGTGTCTCCAACCGGTACTGACTGGGGCTCCGGCGAGCCACGGGCTAAAGCCACATGTGGCCTCCAACCGGTACTGATATTATATCAGCACCGGGTGAGGGAACCAGGACTGATGCCATAGGGCATCAATCCCGGATGGCCTGTACCGGTTCAAAAACCGGTACTGATGGCCGTTGTGAACCGGTACTGATGGCCAGATCTGTAGTAGTGTAAAGCATCTAGAAGCGGTTATATAACCGCTTCTAAGCAATCGCAACTGATGCTCGTGGGAGCATCAGAAGCGGTTCTACGAACCGGTTCTAGTGGTGTCTAAAAAGGTAAAGAATATTGGGTACGTGGGATTCGAACCTAGGACCTCACCCCTCCTTGTGACCCACGCCTCACTTAGCTAGCCAACCCACCCACGAGTGCTCTCTAATGAGATAAGGCAAACTTTCCTTTTAACAATTCAAAAAATAGACCTCTAGTAGCGGTTCATACTAAAGCCTCCTTTAGAAACGGTTCGTAATACGAACCCCTTCTATTGCTTGGGCTTTAGAAGGGGTTCGTGTCCTCAACCGCTGTGAGAGGTGCAGGGGCTGTAGAAAGGGTTCGTGATACGAACATTTTCTGTTGCTTGGGCTTTAGAAGGGGTTCGTATTACGAAATGCTTCTAGATGGGGTTTCCTGGCTTGAACTATTGAATCGTTTGTGTTGTAACTATTAGAAGCGGTGCACATTGAATCGCTTGTGATGTACCGCTTGTGATGCCCTGTTTTCTAGTAGTGATATGGCCATGGTAGGAATAAAAACACTTAATTAAAGAAATCTCCGAAGAACCGATACTACCCTTAGAAATTATTCAAACCAAGTCTTGTCGCACGGATCAATAGCTTAGGTGAAATTCATCCCTACAAATTTTGATCTCAGAACGAGGAGACTAGCCAAGGAATGAAGGTTATGCGAGTAATCCATTGACATAACTATACTTGTTGTCCTGATTCACTTTTTATATCTAGGGACTGCATGTATGTATTGCCTATTGTACAATGAAGTGAGTAAATGAACAGAAGGAGGCCTTACGTACATGGATAGTTGGTCATCCATTGCGAGGTTGGTCATCAACTTCCTTACCTGTTTGGCAATACTTGATACACTTTTAGTCCAAGAAACCGGTCAGTGCGAAATTGCACCGGCCGAGGCAATCACACATTCGTGATGCAAAGAGGAAATTTATTTCGATCGCAAATCACGGGCATACATTACAATAATAAAATGTTTGAGAAATAAAATAATGCCCGAAGTTATTACGCCCTAGACATTACTCTATGGCGACTGGGGATCGAATAGCTCAGGCTGTCCTATCGCTTTCGCGAAGCGCCTAAGCTTGGTCATGGAGGCCTTGCGAAGAACTGTGAACTGATCATCGTGGTCCATCATGTCAAATTTCAGTTCTGCAATGCACTCCTCCAAGTGGTTCTGCCTCTGCTTCATGGCTTCCAATTCAGCCCTTAAGTCCCCAACGCTTTCCTCGGAGTCACTGAACTCCATCACTCCAGGCGCCGAGCGGATGGATGGGTGGTGGCGTGCGAACACACCGGACCTTCCGCAGCGTTGGAGTGGAGTCAATGGACTCCTCCGGCCACTCCTTAATCTTCTTCAAAGGCGGCGAGAGGACCTTCCCGTACCCCCATTGCCATCTTCATTCCCCGCACAGTGTATCGGGGCGATGAAGGAGGTGTGGAGCCCGAAGAGGGGTCCTTCTCAAGCTGCTCATAGGTCATTAGGGCCTTCCCCTTTTCCATTTCCAGCGCTGCCCGGTGGGAAACCCTCGACCCTTCCTTGGACGGCGAGATGGCTAACCGGCGCGCCACCGGCTTCTTCTGGGAGGGGACGCCTGTGGTGGGTCACGCGGGAGAGTTGCCTCGACTAGTCCGAGGCTTGCCAATAACCCTCATGGGAGACAAAGGGCGCGATACAGATCGGGGCCCGGCAGAGGAAGGAGGGGTGGCCGGCCGGCCATGTGAGCCGCCCGGCCATAAGTTGGCCGACCGGCCAGGCTCGGCTGCCCCTTCTGGTGCTCCGGCGATTCCTCGATCCTCATCTTCCGAATAGGCGACGAGTGCATCTCCTGGGTGGCTGTGGTATTGGCTACGACCACTGCCACGGATTGAGCCTCCAATCCCGTTCCAAACCAGCATCAATCCCGGTTTTGGAACTGGGATAGGCAATTTTGGACTGATGGCATGGAGCTATCAGTCCCAGTTACTCTCAACCCGGGAAAGATGTTAGAAATATATTTAAAAATATAATGCGCACATATGGCTTCTGCGGGACTCGAACCTGAGATCTCGTGACTCCCCACTCACCCTTCTAACCAACTCACCCACCCACGCGTTCTGATATAACTAGGATATGCATTTCTTTTAAAGATTCCTTAGATGAGGCTTTAGTCGGTTCAGTAACACGAACCGACTAAAGATTCTTCGATCCGTTGGTATTACCAACCGGATGATGAGCTTCCATGCCACCGGGCTGTACTAGCAAGCATAGGAGGAGCATCAATCCGGTTGGTATTACCAACCGGGACTAATGTGAGCGATTTAACCGGGATTGAAGCCTTGGAACTACGAACCGGGACTGATGCTACTATTAAAACCGGTTCAGTATCTTACCGGGACTGATAAGCCGATATGGAAGGCTGTTTCTCTAGTAGTGGACGCTCTTGGTCAAGGGAGCAGACGGAGGCTCCGGTGAAGGGTGCCGCAGCGCTGCCGACGGGGTGCTCGTCTCAGCCTTGGCAGCCATTTAGAGATGTAGAGGAGGAAGATGGGAAGGAGGATTTTAGAGAGGAGGAAACAACGAGTTCTCGTCGAGAGGAGGATCTGCCGAACTGGTAACTCGGAGAGGGAAGTGGAGATTTGAATGTAATCAAAATTACCCGAACTCCAGGGGCCGGCCGGCCAGGCTCACTTGGCTAGGTCGGTTCCTAATCCCAAAAATTTTTATTTAAAATAATTTATTTTTATTGAAAATAAAGTATAAAAATATTTATTAAGGCTCATTTTAAGTCGGAGCCTGGAGTCGTAAGGTATGGATATGGTGCCTAGGTCTGGGATTTTGATGGAAAGTCTCTTCATCGTGGGAAATAGCTTAATCATTTTTTCCGAAGTCTCAATTTCCTCAACCCAATCTCTGCTTAAGATGGCGGTGAGTGCGAACAGGTTTTGTCGATGCCAAATGCATCTCGTATTGTTCCAAAATCGAGGTTCAGGTCAGAGTTCCTTATTTTCCATAATTGGTAATGTGGAAGCATTGCCATAGTCCTCGAAAAGATGCTCCTCAAGGGCATATGGAGATAAAAAAGGAACAAGCTAGTTCATCGACTGACTCGGAATTTGGTGTATAGGAAGAGTCGGTTTCGGAAATTTCTTCGATCCATGGAAGGTCAAACCTTCCTGGGGGAGATAGAGTTGAAGGGGAGCTAATAGCCTGAGAGTGTTCTACAGATACTTCAGCCTTCTGAGTTTCTTCATAAGAATCAGTCAAGGAGGCGGTGATGACCATGTTTTGCAAGATATTACGGTCTTCCGTTGCCGTCTTATAAAGAAATGATCCTCCGGAGGCTACGTTCAGAAATGAGGCACTCGGGGGGTCTAGACCTTGAAGGAAATGCTGCATAAGCGCATTGGTTCTGGTATAGAAAGATCTGGTCCAGAATAGACCTGATGGGAATAACGGTCCCATGCTGCTGCTATAGATTTCCCTTTGTGTTGTTGAAAAGTCAGGACTTCTGTCCGTCGTTTAACATTTTTTGACAAAGGGAAATACTTAAAGCAGAACATGTGCCTAAGTTTTTCCCAATCCCCATGAAAGCTTTCTACTGAGTGGTGGAACCACTTTTTGGCTGGTCCAACTAGGGAAAATGGAAATAATTTCCATCTCAGCGTTTGAGATGCCAACCCCGGTATTATAATGATTGAACATATTTGATCGAAATCTCGGAGATGGTCAAAGGGTTCTCGCCCTCTACTCCGGCGAAGATATTTTCCTGAACCAAGGCTACGAGGCCTGGACGGAGTTCAAACCCTAGAGGGGGGCAACTCAAGGTACTTGGCCTTGGGTGCCGAGAATTCAAAAATAGGATTGAATTCCATTTATTGTTAACGGGCAACTAGGTTTGAAACTCGGACTGCTACCGAAGACGTCCCTGGCAACGGCACCAGAAAAAGCTTGTTGGCGATAACTATGGCCGATAGATAAATCCGCAAGCGCACGGATGTCGCAGTAGCTTTTTCACCGGGAGTATTCCTGGTATCGTATATATCCACAGAGAAGTCTAGAGAGTTCTAACTACAATCTAGTTGTCCGGATGGGGATTAGGTCAAGATAGATAAAGCGGAGAGGTTCTACTGTCTCAGGTAAACTCAGCTAAGATGCAAGTTCAAGTCAAAACAGAAGCTGATCTGAATAGAGCACAGACGATCCACTATTTTCCCGCTATCACTTAAGAAGACCGGGATGGTTATGGATACCCTCTGATTGGGCTCAACACTGGTGACCCGAACATGGTGGATTACTCAAGGATAGAAAGGGCTGTCACCACCTAACTACCTACCACTACCAATCCGTAGGGTCGAGTGTCGATTGGAAACTAACTAGTCTAAACACCTCGTTTACACTAGCACCAATACTTCACTATGACGTCAATAGTAAAAGCACATGCTCTAGACAATGCAATATTATCTAGGCAAGCCAGATCCCAACAGATGAACTCAAGTATGAAATGAACTTGCGTATATTAAATAAACGCTCAGGGCTTCAGAGTTACCGAACAGAAGACTGGAGCTTCACCCGAACTCGAGCTCGGCTCCAGGAGTACAAGGTGGAAGAGTCGCCATCATCGCCGGCTTCTCCACAACACCAGACTCTCCTCTCTTTACTGCACTCGGACAGCGTAACGCTATACTCTATTTGTACCTCACATCTCCACACTTACAAATGAAGAGAAGCCCTCTATTTATAATGTGAAGAAGAGTGGAGATCAAGAAGCTTCAAGTCGGTTAACCCATGGAAGTAGGACCCTATCCTCCTAAAGACGGTTGCTGGAAGCGGTTGAAGGGTGGCCGGCTGGCCATGTGGGGCTAGCCGGCAAAGGTGGGGCCGGCCGCCCACATGCAGCCCTCTGTGACCATCTCCAACGGTGTCCCTTGTGGCTCCCTTCCCTTTACTGAAGGATTTCTGTTTTCTTCAATACTCAAACGGTTTCTTCAAAGAATCCCTTCACGAAGGATTTTTCTCTCAATCCTCCAGGAAGGATTCTCTCCATTTTCTATACCATTCCTTCAAAGGGATCTTTGTTGGAGATGGTGAGAAATAAAGGAATATGGATTGGGAAGGGAATGGAGAAGGGAATGAAATGAAGGGAAAATGGTTGGAGATGGTCTGATGCACCGACATTGCTCTTGGACGGCCAGGGTTCCTTCCCCAAGTCGGTTGCATGATGAACAAGTCGGTTTGAGGACGGTTTAGCCTTCCTTGTGCATGACGGTGGGCCTGGTAGTTCATGTGACTTGCATGTGGGTCTCATGGTCTTTCTTGATGTGAATGAATATTAATTGAGCTTCTATGGGACTTGGTGATGACCATGTGCAGGGTGCAGCTATGGTATGCTCCGAAAAGGGTTGATCGAATTAGGGTAAGTCGAGCGAGCCTTTTGGTGCAAATTTTCCTTGATTTGACCTGCATGCACAGACTCAACACAGCTCGTGGAACTTCGTAAAATTCATCATTTTATACTTGGTTCCTTGTATATTAATTAAACATGTTTAAGCATATTGACGGTTATTAACCATCAATTATAACGTGAATTTTGACAGTCAACAGTGCTCTATGATGCTTCTGCTTACGCCCTGGAGGTCATTAGATGACCAAGCAAACACGTCCTTGTTCTTACGAAGGCATTAGATCAATGCTTCCTCTTCCACCTTCCCTAAGTCGGACCCTATTGTCGAGAACCTGCTCATCGAGCAGCACCTTTTTTGTTTCGTTGGCGTCGGAGGCTAGGACCTTTTCATGGTCCCTCTGTGGCTTGCATTCGGTTTGTTGCTCTGCTGGGGTGGCTTCGAGCAGATGGACATTCCTTTTTGTTTCTATGGCCCTAGCCTCCTTTTGGTCTCCAAAATTGTGATAATTCCGTTTAGTGCAGGCATTTTCAAGCGCAGGTAAGCTTGGTGAAGGATAGCTTCGAAGGCATTGGTGAAACCTCTGCCAAAGATGCATGGCAAAGTAGGGATAGTACATATCTACGTTGGCTTGAATGACCATGGCGTCAGTGTGCGGATAGCTTCGGAGATTGAGATCTTGTTCTGAAAAGGTGATAGGGATATGTGATCGACCACCTGGATTTAACTATTGGGCCCTCCACCGAGATATTGTTGACTTGTCTAAAATAACCACGCCTCTGTTTCTTGTTTTCGAATTCTTGCGCAGAGCCCCTCGTTATTGGTATGATCATGCATACTGAAGGTTGGTAGTGGAGTTGGTGCATTGTTTGTTTGAATGGCTTGCGTCTCTGTTTTTGGTGCAGGTAATGGGGGAGGCGGTGGCAGCTCTTGGCTATTTTTGGGTTAAGGAGTATGTAGATGTATGCGGAGGTGCCATGTGAGTATAGTAGGTGACTGCCATGTGGTGGGATGGCATGGCTGAGGATTGTAGGGTGTTAAGTTGAAGGTGTGTAGGAATTGGCTAAGGTGGATGCATGAACGGATTTGGAATTTAGGGATGGGTATACTGAACATTAAGGTTGCCTCGGCCATTGGTTAGAGGTGGATGTATGGTTTATGGTTTTGGGCTTCTGAGCTTCTTGCTGCTCGGTTCTCATTCAGTCCAAAGTTTTCTTTTACTCCGGACAATTCTTAGTTGTGTGCCTAGCATTTTCTCCATGGAATAAGCAGTACCACTTTCTTGGTTCCTGGAACCTTTGATTGTCATGAGCGCGCGCTGGTTGGGCTGCTCTGATTTGGTATTGTAGAGGTCAAAGTCACGGTTAAGGTTCTCTTCCTTGCCGTTGGTACCAACTTCGACCTGATAAATGTACTGAGAAGGTGTTTCAGTTGAAAATTGGTAGCGTCTCTGATTGTATCTTGACCTTGGTGAGTCCCACTCTTGGTTTCTTTGGCTTCCCTATGTTCGCTGGGGCTGTGTAACATTCCATTTTTGCGGATTTGCAAAATTTTTGAAAATTTTAAAATATTAATAAAGCTTTTGATATTTTTGGAAGATTTTGTCTATAATATACTATTTTGGACTCCAATAAACTAAAAAGATGTATTTTATATATATGTGTGTGTAAATATTATTTTGGTACAACCATATTTTTCACATCATAAGAAATAGGCTCACCCAAACTTTGATATGCAACATATTACTTGGAAAATATTTATATTGTGAATATATATATGTATTAAGATATTTGGAAAATGGTATTTTCATACCATGAATAGTAATTATTAGCTATACCCTTTTAGGAAACCATTGTTTCAAACTCTCCTTAATCCATTCTCTTTGATATTCTAAATTCCATCGATACTTAAATTTGAATTTACCTAGCAAAATGACCATTTTGCCCTCAGCCCAAAACCCCCTATTTTCCCTCTCTTTCTCTCCTGCTTTGGGCTCAAATTTCGTAGGGCCTCCCCTCTCTCCCGGCCTTCTCTCCACTGGGCTTGGCCCACTTCCCCTTCTCTCCCGGCCAAGGCCCAGCTTGGCCCACCTTGCCCCTCCTCTCTCCCAGCCTCCGCCTAGTTGGCCCACGCGAGCTCCCCTGCTTGGCTCCCTGCTCTTGCTTCTTGCTCCTGCTCCTTGCTTTCATTGGCGCCTTCACCCACCGTTCGTCGCGCCTCACCATTGGCTCATGCGGCCATGCCCACGTCGCCTGTATCAAAGACTACGTCATGGCCCCAGTCAACTCTGTCCTTCCCCCACAAAACCCACAGCTCCGGCGCCCCGCCATTGGGCGAACGACGGCAAGGACAGACCGGCCGTCCTAAAGAATTGCCGGCAAGGACGGCGACCGGCGTCACCGACGTGCGCGCATTCAATTCCCCGTCCTCCCTGCTCCTCCCCGGCGCCTATAAAACCCGGCCGAACCCCCCCTATTTTCCTCCCTCGTTCCACCGCCCCACCATACCCGGACACGGACACCGTCGCGGGCTTGTTCCGGTGAACCCCGAGCTCGGGCGACCAGCTCCATCTCCTCCTCTCTTCCCCCTACTGCTCTCACCGAGCCTAATTGCATTTTCGTGACTTGTAGCTCACGCACGTGCTCCGTCATCGCCGCTAGTGGCCGCCGCCGCGCCGTCAAATACTCCCACGTCGCCCTACCTTTCGAGCCCTTCTTCCGCGTGAAGCTTCACCGTACCAGGAAGCTTCTTCCACCAGGACCAATCGGACAGAGACGTACCGGAGCTCGCCGTCCACTACTTCCCCTGTTTCGGCCTCCGCCACCCGCACGCCGACAGCCTTCCCCGAGCTTCCCCGGCATATACCAACGGCTCGGTAATACTTCTTGTAGTCCTTAGATGCTCTTCGGGCCTTTGTTCGAACTCCAGCACCTCGCTACTATGGATGCGCGTGGTTGCCGTAGTTCTCCGCCACCTATCCTCGTCACGCCGCTGTTCCGCTACGCCTCCGACATGAAACACTCAAACACGTCCTAGATATCCTCCTCCCGAGTCTGTAGAGCGCAAGAACTCCTCAAATGGAGCACTGTACCGGTCGCAATCCATTGCCGAAGATCGCCGGAGTTCCGGCCGGAAAGACGGGCCGAGCTGACGTCGTGCTAGCGTCAGGTGCTAGCTCTGAGCACCTCTTTCCGCTGACGGGTGGACCCGTGGGATTTTTCTCTCCCACGGAGCATGTCCTGTGGATGACATGTGGACCCTCTGGCCCCACGTGTAAGTTTAAGTGGTAGCGCGTTTTCCATTTTATGCCTTCTGCTTTGGGAAGCGCCCGCTGGCTGGAGCTTTGCTCCCACGGGCCGGACCTCGATTTGGGCCGCACAGTGGTGCGTTGCGGCCCACTACGGCCTGAACTAATTATTTAGTGTTTTTCCATTTAACTGAATACCAGAAAATAATTTTGACTTATTAAAAATAGTTAGTGACTTTTAAAATTAGGAAAAAATTATGGTAAATACTTTATAGCATGCTGGATCTAATAAAATTATAATATTTCATATTTGTGTATTATTTAACTCTATACAATATTTAAACCCCTGTTTAGCCTATTTTTTGTAAATACAGAAAATCTAGTAAAGGTTTTTCCTTTATTAAAAATACTAGATGACCTCCAATAATTATGAAAATTCTTCTGGAAACACTCAAAAGTGTCTGTAGAAAATTAATATTTGCTCATATACCCATATATTATTTCTCAAAAAATATTTGAAAAGGCTATTTTTGCTTATAAATGACTATAGGGTTATTTGTATTAAATATTTTCCATATAAAATCTATTGATATCTCTGTAAGTATTTTGAAGACTCTAAACCTTAGGAAAAATATAATATTACATATCTCACTATTTTTAAGTCTCTGTAAAATATTAATAGTCCTTTTCCACATATTTCTCTCACAAAGAAAATCCAGAAACGTGTTTACTATTTACTGAAAATACTATTTGGCTTCCACAAAATTGGATAAAATTCTATAAAATAGTTTATACTCTTCTGGTTTTATTAAAAATATGTTTGGGCATATTTAGTCACTATTTTGCCCCTGGGGTATTTTAAAAGCTATATTTAGTGTTTTCCTTCAGTAAAGAAATCCCAGAAAATCTATTTGACTTACAAAATATCTTTGAACTTCATAAAATCTGTAGATTTTTACAAAGCTGTTTTACATGACCCGTAAGCTAGGAAAAATATAATTTTCATACTGAACCTATATATTACTTCCCTAAAAATATAAATGGCCTCTTTTAAATATGTTTTTGGATATAAAATCTATTATTTTCTTGTATCACTTAATAGGGATTATCCCTTGCGGTGTTGTGACCTATTTGTAACGTATTTTAGCATATCTAATCTTCTTTGAAAAGCTTATCTATTGGGTAGCTGTTCTATTGGGTAGTTGTATCAATCATGCATATACATTCATTATGATACATGTAGCTTATCATTTTATGTGATTTGCTTAGGTTTTTAAAATGGTAGATGCACTGTATTGTTATTAGGACCATTTCATAACATGCATCATGTTCTAGCATATTTCCTTAATGTTTTTGTGCTATTTGATTTGCTCACGATAGATCCGGAAGTCCCAAAAGGACAGTTTGAAGATCAGGACCCCAACACACATAGTCCAGGCGAGCCAATATCACTAGAATCATTCTTCTAACCAAGTTTTTACTTAAAATTTATGTTGATTTAAATTACGAACTTGCATGCTCTATGTTCCTTTATTATTAATATGTTGTTAAATACAGAGCTGATAAAGCTGGTCTAGATATAATCCAAATTATTACATGTGTTAATAAACACAACCCTTATCCTTGACATGATTCCTACCCTGTCACTTGGTAACCTAAGAACTCGATTAACAACTCTTGGACTAGTAAGTCTTTGGCGAATGCTTAGCAATGTCTATGTCTAGGTTCGAATGGGTTGAACCCCTGTTATCTACGGATACGGATATAGGATGACGGATTGCTCATAATTCCTGACTATCAACGTACATGTTGTTAACATGGTGAAAACTCATGCACTTGGGTGCCCCTATTGCCCGAGTGCGAAGTGTCTTTGGACCAATCACTTTCTTGAATTTGAGAATCGATAACGGGAAGGGTTTTGTGTACCGCGATGGGCATATTTTGGTGTGGTATGAAATCATGTTTTTGACATGACGCCGCGAAGGGCATGTCTTTCCGGGATGGTGATTATTTTGTGTACGGCGATGGGCATATTTTGGTGTGGTGTGAAATCATGCTTTCGACATGACGCCGTGAAGGGCATGTCTTTCCGTGATGGAAATTATATTGTCTGCGATAGACAATACCGTGGAAGTATCTATCCGCGATGGATGATTTCGAGACAGATGTTTATAAAATTGCATGATGTGAGCATTTTTGAATCGCTGAGATAGCCGAGTTTTTTATGTTGAGATAAACCCCAGTTATGAACAATTTCGACATATATAGCCCAGTACGTCTTTGATTTGTTAACCTGGCTAAGTCTTAGGCCTTTACCACTATGATTATAACTTTGGCATTTATGCAAATAAAATAAACCCTAGCCCCACTATATGGCCTGTACCACTATGTGCATTAGGTAGGGTTTTGGCTCGCGAGCGCGGTTTGATTGCGCGCTCACCCTCGCACCCACTCACTCTTTTAGGTCAAGATGGAGAAGAAGAGGATTCCTACGACTGCTATGATGACGAGGAAGCTCTCGGTGCTGATACGCAGGAAGGGTGTTAGGAGGGACTCCAGTCGCTTGCCTATCGGGTGGATGGCATAGCCCTTGGAACCTAAATTTATCTTCGTTTCCGTATTTCCGAACTTTGATTAAAGAGCTCAATCTTGGTATTGGAATATCTGGCCAACTCGGCCCTACAAACTTGAGCCACTATGTATTTGAACCTTTATAAATATATAATTAAACGTGCTTGTATGAGATGGTTCCAGTATTTTGTAACTCGTACAGCGCTAGTAAGACAGATCCTGGGCTAGCACAGACGTACGGAGGTCCCTGGAAATCGGGGGCCCACAGGCTGTTTGATCAGGGCTTGCTCTTCGACCCGCTTGCGATGGTCATTATCAGATTTACTATATTTTTCAAGCACCGAATAAAGCTTTGAAACTGGGGGCTCTCTTGCCAGGTAAGAGGCACACTGGCCGATGCGAAAGCCCTTGATGGTAGCTTCGATTGCGACTTCATCTAGGACATTCGGAGATTGTGTCTTGAGCCACACGAACCTTCGGAAATAGCTCTATAAAGGTTCCTTTTCTTTCTGCTTGCAGCTGAAGAGGTCGGTGGCTGTCTCTATGGTTTTTCCAAGAGTAAATGGAGCCAGGCCTTAGCAGGGAGTACCAATTAAGGGCTGGACCCTCAGCTGCTATGATAAATGACTTAGCCAGAACTGTTTCATCACGTCTTGCTGAAGCTTCGTAGCTCATTAGGAACTGCCTTGGATCGGACATACCATCATGGAGTACTTTGCACTACTACAAAAATGACCTTTCATACCGCACATCAAGACGGTTATACATGAACCGGACTGTCGGTTACATCAGTCCGGTTCAACGGTCTACTGGTCCGAGGGGAACATCAGTACGGGCTGAAGACACCACCCGGTACTAATGTTCTAACATCCATGCCGGTTGGTGTAGCCAACCGGTACTAAGAGGGCTAGCTGGCCCGGGGTCTGCTTAGTACCGGTTTCTTACATCAACTTTGTCTTGATGCTCTAAACATCAAGATGAGTTGGTGTAACCAACCGTACTAAGTTCCCGGGGTCTGCTTAGTACCGGTAGGTTACACAAACCTGTACTGATGCTCTGCTTAGTACCGGTAGGTTACACAAACCTGTACTGATGCTCTAGCATTAGTACAGGTTAGTGCAACCAACCGGTATTAATTTGAACCCCCCTACACGGCTAGTGGCCTGCCCCACACTCTTCTTCTTCCTAGCTCCCACCTCGGCTTCAGTTCATCCCTGATTTTCTTCAGTTCCTAAACTTTTGCGCTTCCTTGGTTTTCTTGGTTCATTATAACTTGTTTTTATTGATTTCGCATTGGATTTTGCGATTCAGATTGGAATTTTCTTTGTGTTTAATCACATTTGACTGCATTGGAATTTGCCATGTGTTTAATGGATCCGACCTTCTATCTTCTCCTCCCCTATATTTTCCCCCTCCATCAACATGGAGAACAGTACCGCACCATTTCGATCCCCTTCTCTCCTCTGCCACCGCCACCAGCCGCACCGCATTCCCTCCGCCATGGTTCGCCGCCTCAAGACCTGCAGGGCGACTTGCAATCCCCATCCTCCGCTGCAACATCCCGCCGCCAGCGCAGGCCCATCCACCTCCACCGCCCGTGCCGCCCCACCCACATCCTCCGCCGCAACCGCCCGTGCCGCTCCACCCACATCCTCCGCCGCAACCTTGCGCGCCACGCCACCTCCTCGCCAACCTCCGTGGCGCCCGCACCAACTTTGGAGGAGGCATGGAGGACTTCGCCGCCGGCGCCTGCTCATGGCCGCCACCATATCAACCTCGCACTGGGAGGAATGGCTCATTCTGCCGCCGCTGTTTCCACCGCCAAGCTTCCAGAATCGGATGCACATGGAGGTGGGGATCCCACGCCACGTGCGCCGCCTCGTCCTCCCCCCTGCGCCTCGTCCTCTGCCCGACGATGACGAAATCGACTAGGAGGCGCTGATGGTGGAGGAGGATGAGTAGAATATAGTTGATGTTTAGTTTAATTATGTATATAGTTTAGTTATTATGTATGTATGTAGTTTAATTATGTAGTATGTAATGAACTATTTTGTGACGAATCAATGAGATCAGTGTTTAATTATGTATGTATGTGATGAACTATTTTGTGATGGAATCAATGAGATCAGTGTTTAATTATGTATGTATGTGATGAACTATTTTGTGATGGAATTAATGGGATATGTGCAGTGAAATGAGTTATGGTGAAATGGTGATATGTGCAATGAATTGTTGATATGTGCAAAAATGTTCATCAACAAATGAGTACAAGTATGAATCTCTGAAATGGTGATCTGTGCAAATGCCAATTTGCATTGAAGCACCGGCTCAAGAAACTAACCGGTATTGATTCGCTAACATCAGTACCGGTTGGTTAGACCAACCGGAACTCGGCCTGCTTAATACCGGTTAGTTACAAGAACCGAGACCGATGTTAGAGCATCAGTACAGGCCTTCCATAACATGGACCGGCTGAAGAAACCAACCGGTACTGATTCTCTAACATCGGTACCGGTTGGTTAAATCAACCGGAACTCGTCCTGCTTAATACCGGTTGGTTACAAGAACCGGGACCGATGTTACAGCATCAGTACAGGCTGGTATCTTAAACCGGTACTAAGCAGCCTTATTTGAACAGTCCTCTTCCCCGCCTCCTCCCCACACACTGCCAGATCAAGAACATCGCCGGCCAAGAGCTTGGCTAGGCCAAGAGAAAGGGGGACGGATGCTGCCAAAATTTTGGTCATCTTACTCCAAGCCAAGTTAACCAAGGTTAGTAACATCGTTCCTCACTACATTTGGTGTAAAATGGAGCTTCTTCTTTGCTTGAAATGTGAAGAAAATTTGATCTTTTGTCATGATCGATCAAGAACAGTGCAGCGCCGGCCAAGAGCACCAAAAAAGGGGGAGGTGCTACGAAAATTTGTTCATTTTACTCCCAGCCAAGTTAACCAAGGTTAGTAACATAGTTCCTCACTACATTTGGTGTAAAATGCAGCTTCTTCTTTGCTTGAAATCTGAAGAAAATTTGATCTTTTGTCATGATCGATGAAGAACAGTGCAGCGCCGGCCAAGAGCTTCAAGAAAGGGGGAGGTGCTGCGAAAATTTGGTCATTTTTTACTCCCAGCCAAGTTAACCAAGGTTAGTACCATAGTTCCTCACTACATTTGGTGTAAAATGAAGCTTCTTCTTCTTTGCGTGAAATGTGAAGAAAATTTGAGCTTTTCTCATGATTGATGAAATAACTAGTTGTGTAAGTTTGGAATTTGCTCGCGTTGAATGTGTGGATCTAGCTCAAATTTAGGTTTTGGTTCCATCGATCGATGAAGAATTTTCAAATAAATTTAATACTCCCTCCATTCCATTTTATAAGGCATATTTTGACTTGAGAAAAGTCAAACTTTATAAATTTTGACCAATATTTAATCAAATTATATGCATCTTTAATGGATAAAAGATATATCAACATGTTGGCTTTTTAAATTGCTTTGAATACAATGTGATATTATAAAAATCGCCAATATATAATAAGAGAAATTAATGGTCAACGTTTGTTTAATTTGAAAATTGCGAAATGTTAAAAAAAGCATTATTGGAAAATGAGCTAATAGCTGCCTTGATGTAACATAAGGTAGATGGACCGGCGATGGATGTACATGGACCGACGCACCCCGGAGTTCTTGCAGGGTTTGCAAGCTTTTCTTCGTGCGGCCGATGCATACACGAAGTCAGGCTACATATGTTGTCCATGCATAGACTGCAAGAATGAGAAGGAATGGCCAAAATCCAGCCACCTTCACTTCCATTTGCTCTTAAGAGGTTTTATGCCAAACTATACCTGTTGGACCAAGCATGGTGAAGAAGAGACTATACGAGAAGATGTTGAAGAAGAAGAAGATCAGGGGGACAACAATATCCCCGATGCTGGCCAACACGGTTCTTTCGAAGATACATTGGGGGAGTTTGGTGATGATGACCTAGAACAGATGCTGCTTGATGGAGAGGGATAATACACCAATGAAAGACATTACGAAAAGTTCCAGCACCTATGGGAGGACCACAGAACACTATTGTACCCAAACTACCGACAGGGCCACAAAAAATTGCGTACCACGCTAGAACTCATGCAGTGGAAGGCGACCAATGGATTGTCTGATAAGGGATTCAACGAGTTGTTATGCCTCATAAAGAAGTTGCTTCCAGAGGGTAACACGCTGCCTGAAACTACGTACGACGCCAAGCAAGTTGTCTGCCCTTTGGGGTTGAAGGTACAAAAGATACATGCATGCCGGAACGATTGTATCCTGTATCGCAATGAGTATGAGGATTTGGAAGCTTGTCCGGTGTGCAGAACTTCGAGGTATAAAACTAGGCGTGATGACCGAGGCGAGGAAGAGGGGCAGCGTCAGAAGAAGAGACCCCCCGTTAAGGTGGTCTGGTATTTCCCTATAATCCCCCGGTTGAAGCGTTTATTTGCGAGCAAAGCGCATGCCCAGATGATGCGTTGGCACAAAGAAGATCGTAAGGATGACGGAAGGCTAAGGCACCCGTGATGGCTCCAAAGGAGGAAAGTCGATAGAAAATACCCGGACTTTGCTGAGGATGCAAGGAACATAAGGTTTGGGTTGAGTACGGATGGGATGAACCCGTTCGGCGATATGAGCAGCAGTCACAGCACTTGGCCCGTGACTCTATGTATCTACAACCTTCCTCCTTGGTTGTGTATAAAGCGAAAGTACATTATGATGTCGTTGCTTATCCAAGGGCCGAAGCAACCTGGAAACGACATCGACGTGTACCTCAAACCGTTGGTGGAAGATCTGCTAACGCTGTGGACCGATGGTGTACGTGTATGGGATGAGTACAAAAGAGAACACTTCACCCTACGTGCATTGCTATTCGTAACTATCAACGACTGGCCTGCACTTGGTAACCTGTCAGGCCTATCTATCAAAGGATATAAAGCCTGTATCCAGTGCTTAGAGGATACGGACAGCAAGTATCTGAAAAACTCCCGAAAGGTTGTGTACATGGGCAACCGTAGGTTCCTCCATTTGAAGCACCCGTTACGACGGAAGGGTGAGAATTTCGATGGGACAGAAGAGAAACGTAAGAAGCCCCTGCATCACAGTGGGACACTTGTATTTTCTCTGGTAAAGGATTTGAAAGTAGTATTTGGAAAGGGTCCTGGTAACAAATCTGTTCCTACTGAACAAGGTCATACGAAGCCCATTTGGAAGAAGAAGTCAATATTTTGGGATTTACCTTACTGGAAAGACTTAGAGGTCCGCCACTCACTGGACTTCATGCATATCACGAAGAATGTCTGCGTGAACCTGCTAGGCTTCCTAGATATGTACGGTAAATCAAAAGATATACTTCAAGCACGAAAGGACCTGCATCTACTGGGACTCAGGAACGACCTACATCTAGAAAAGAGAGCGAAAGGACAACATTACCTCCATCCTGCGAGCTACACTCTGAGCAAGGAAGAGAAAAAAAATATGATTAAGTTCTTTAACAGTGTGAAGGTCCCTTCTGGGTACTCCTCGAACATAAGGAGACTTATCAACACGAAAGAGAATAAGATAGTACACCTGAAATCACATGACTGTCACATGTTGATGACACAGCTTGCTCCCAAGTGGCGCCGAGAGGTATTCTCACGGATCGGGTACGAGGGACAATCGTAAAAGCGTGCTTTCGTTCTTCAACGCGTGTCGCGAAGGTCATCGAACCACGGAACTTATCTAAGCTGCAGGATGACGTGGTCGATAGTCCGGTCGACCTTGAGATGATCTTCCCTCCGTCCTTTTTGATATTATGGTCCATCTCATGGTCCACATTATCAAAGAGATAGAAATTCTCGCACCGTGTTCTGCATAGTATGTTCCTTTCGAGAGGTACATGGGTGTCCTAAAGAAATATGTTCGAACCGGTCTCGTCCGTAAGGTCAGCATTGCAGGTGTTGGCACAAAGGAGGTGATTGAGTTCTGTGTCGACTACATTGATGAGCTAAATCCGATTGGCGTCCCTGTTTCACGCATGAGGGCAAGGCTACGGGGAAAAGGAACTCTAGGGAGAAGAGAATTCTTTAGCGACGATCTACTTTCATTTAAACAAGCACATTTCACGTCTTGAAACAAGCAACTGTAGTGGCTGAGTTTATCCATGAACATGAGATAATTCTATGCGACCAGAACCCAGAGAAGTCAGAAAAGTGGATCGCACTAGAGCAAATGGATCGTTTCGGTGGTTGGTTACAAAAGAAACTGATGGGCTCCCGAACAGACAATGAACAGTTGAAACTCTTGGCTCGGGGACCATCCATGACAATCGTATCATTCCATGGGTATGAGATAAATGGGTACACATTTTACACAACTGCCCAGGATAGCAAGAGCACCAACCAAAACAATGGGTCTCAGATAGATGCTTTGGACAAAAATGGAAAGATGGACACCTACTATGGTTACATAGAAGATATCTGGGAACTCGAGTATGGACCTTTAAAAATCCCTCTGTTTCGGTGCCAATGGGTGAAATTGACATCCGTTGAGATCGACGGGTATGGTATGACAACCGTGGACCTCAAGCAAGTGGCCTATAGGGACGAACCGTTCGTGCTAGCAAATGATGTGACACAGGTATTCTACGTGATGGACATGAACAAAGAAACCGAAAAGGTATGACAGGCCTACTAAAAGCAAGAAGCGTAAGGACAAGCCTACCAAGATAACAAGCGTAGCGAAGACTAGCGATCGCCCAAGGCGCCACGTGGTTCTCCTGTAAAAGAAGGATCGTCGGAGTTGAGGCGTCCACAGATGAAGAAGAGTACAATCGCCTCGACGAGCTACCTCCTTTTATGGTGGACGAGACATTACTATATTGAATGATATAGAGGAATCCCCTATATACGACCACGATCATAATGAAGGATCACTTGTAAAAGCAAAGTATGTTAGCAAATAAGTCGAACCGTGTTATATAGACCCGTGTATGAATTATGATTTTTTTATTAAGAAAGGAAGCAACAATTGAATTTATATAACAAGGTGAAAATCTGTATTAATAAGTATGATTTGTTGGAAAATAATAATGTAAAGAATATATGAATCAATAATTGAATTTATATAAAAGGTGAAAATTTATAATAAATTTTGAAAAATTAAAGAGATTTCAAGGCTCCCAACAGTTTTCTATAATTTTCGAGAAATTAATGGCAAATTAGTACCAATGACATGTGGGACCCACCAGAGATGAGCCCACATGTCAGTGAGCTGATCCCTATCTCCTAAGAAGGGTACAAAAAAGGTTCGTGCCGTGAAGGCCGATCAAAACACCATCCTCGGAACTGGCTAGCAAAGTGCGCTTGAGCGCGGGCTCCCCGTTGCGATCACGGGTTCGAGCCCCGCTCGCGCCGTTCTATTCTTTTATTTTTGGTGTAATCTGTCGGGACTAAGTGAGCATTCTGTCTCGGTTTGTTACACAAACCGGGACTGATATGAGCAAGTAGTCCCGGTGTAATACACCAACCGGGACTGATGTGATGTTAGTCCCGGTGTATGACACGAACCGGGACTGATTCCCTCATCATATAAATTCGAAAGGGAGAAGTCCCGGTTTTCCAATGTGATTTTCTTTAGTATCAGAATTTATAGTTTATACAGAATGTTTTATACTTTTGATTTTTAATTTATGTTTTATACTTTTGACTTTTAATTTAAGGTACATGAATGTATTTGTGAGGACAAATCTTATGGGTCCAAAAACAACATATCTTATTATAGGAAATGTACATATATTATACCATTATAATAATTTACAAATAATATTGGTACCCTGTACAATGTCCCACGGGTTACCACAAAAGATGCTAAAAGCTAATTTCTAATAATATACTAAATAACTAATAATTAATTGCTAGCATCTGTCGGGACTAGTCGTCGTCCTCCTCCTCCTCGTCGGCGTCGGCGCCATCGTCGGAGGCGTCGTCGTCCTCCTCCTCCTCCGGATCGTCGTCCTCCTTGTCCTCCTCCGCGACGACGTCCTCGTCGTCCAAGTCCTCCTCGTCCTCGTCGTTGAAGTCCTCCTCGTCCTCCTCCTCGTCGAAGTCCTCCTCGTCCTCCTCGTCGTCGGACAACTCGTCCGACATGGACAACTCCGCCGGGTAGAAGACGGACTCCTTCCTCGGCCGGTTGCGACGAATGCGCTTCCGAGGGGGACACTCGTCCTCGGAAGACGACGGCGGCGGTGGAGGCAGACCCGCAGGCATCGGTGATGGTGGTGGGGTGGAGTTAGAGGAACAGGAAGAGACAGAGGAGGAAGACGCCATTGATCGAAGAGGAAGACGGTTAATTAGGTAGAGGAAGATCGTCGGTTTTATAGAAGAGGCCTCTTGTCAGAGGCAGAGGAAGAGGCAGAGGCGGCTCCTCGGTTCGCGCCAACATTGCGTCGTTTCGAATTCCCACATAGTCCCGGTTAGATACACCAACCGGGATTTTGGTAGTCTCGGTTGGAGACACCAACCGGGATTACTTCCCCCAAAATGGAGATCACGGACTTGTGGTTCCCACATGGCAGTGGTAGTAATTTGCCATAAATTACAAAGTATGTTACCAATTAAAACCGTGTATGAATTATGATTTTTTATGAAGGAAGGAAGCAACAATTGAATTTATATAAAAAGGTGAAAATCTGTATTAAGATGGTTGGAAAATTAAATTGTAAAGAATATGTGAATTTTTAATTTATTTTATTTTTGAAATCAGTTTAGTGTGGAATAAGTATGATTTATTACTTTTTAGTAAGCCATGAAGCAATAATTGAATTTATATAAACCCGTGTATAAATTTATACTAAAATTTGAAAAATTAAAGAGAAATTTCAAGGCTTCCAACAGTTTTCTATAATTTTCGAGATATTAATAGCAAATTAGCAGCGTGCGCTTGAGCGCGGGCTCCCAGCTCGCGCCTTTTTTTTGGCAAATCAGTCCCGATTGGTGTAATTAAGCGGGACTAAGGGAGATTCCGTCCCGGTTGGTGTTCTCAACCGGGACTAAGTGAGCATTCCATCCCGGTTTGTGATACCAACCGGGACTGATGGTTCCTAGGGCACTACCTAATAGGGGCGTTGGTCCCGGTTGGTGTAACCAACCGGGACTGATTCCGCCATCATATAAATTCTAAAGCGACTGAGGTTGGTGGCATAACTGTTTTATCGTCTCCAACCTCTCTCGCCGACGCCACCTTCAGCCCCGCCGTCCTCCTCTCTACTGACGACCCAGCAGCGCCGCCGTCCTCCCGACCCAGCAGCCGCCGTCCTCCTCCTCACATCACCACGACCACACAAGCCCGTCCTCCTCGTCACCGACGACCCCACGCATATGCCGTCTTCCTCGCCTCCGATGACCCCGCGAGCAAGGTGCTCCTTGTGCTCCTCTCTCCTTCCCTTCCCTCGCTCCTCAGCAAGGTGCAGGCCGGCATTGCATGGGACGGTGAGTGCGGGCTCGGGCAAGCATGACGGAGGCGTGACACAAAGGGCACGAGGGATGAGGAGTCTTGGCGCGCCAGAGCACAATCACGGTGCGCCCAGAGTGTTCGATTTAAATGCCCAAACCTCACGCGATGGCGGGCAGGATTTCAAAGATCGGGAGTAAAGTAGTTAAATTGACAAATAATTGGTCCAAGATATAAATTTTTACATGAAAAAAATAAAACATAGCATGTATTTAATGGAAGACAATCTGACCTCTTTATCTTATTTATATGAATTTTGAGATGTATATGTATATGCTAATTTTATAGCAAATTTGAATTCTAAGATGTATGTCAATTAATTGTGAAATGTAATGTATATACCGTCCTCGTCACTGTCGCCCGTCCTCATCTACCTCATCTTCCCCACCGCCCTCCTCGTTGTCACCCGTTTATGTATAAGTATATGTGAAATGTGGAAGTATACTATTGTTAATCTTTTTTCGTTAATTTTCAATGCCTTCTTATAGACTACAAAACTACGATGGCGGGACAAGGGTTTGATGGAGACGAGTTCATGAGAAGTTTGATTTCGGGAGAAGATGGTTACAAGCTCGATGATTCCATCGAGGCCTCAATGCCTGTCGTGGACTTAAGGCTCGTTGAGACCGATGAGACTCATGCCGAGGCCGCTGAGACGACCATGGTAATTAGATCGAACTTGTATATGCCAGTTCCACCATCATGCTAAGCCAATATTCTAACACGTAGACATTATTGTACCATATTTTCAGATCACTCAATCGAGTAGCCAATCACGTCAGCGAGGTTCAAACAAGAAGTCGAAGGCAAGACATGTTATCACCGAAGTCGGTGATAACGGCCAACCTCTTGCACCCCTAGGGGCGATTGGGCCGTTCAATTCGGCATGCGGCGTCCACGTCAGGGACCATGTGCCAGTTAGCATCGTGAGATGGGATAATGTCCCTAAAGATATGAAGGACATGCTCTGGACCGACCTGAAGGAGACATTCACCTTCCCCCAAGGGACCGAAGAGAAGGTGAAGAGTTACACGTTCAAGAAGATGGCCATCGCATTCCAAACATATAAAAAGAAGTTGAACACGGAGTACGTCAAGAAGAACCGAATTCCTGACTTCAACAAGTACCCAAAGTTGCGAGAATCAGCGGGATGCGTTAAGTGAACTACAAGAATTGAATGAAGGTCAAAGTCGACCGAAAGGAACAGCCGAATGCTCGGAAGAAGCAATACCACCACCACCTCGCCCCGGTGGTTACCGCCAGCGATGCACAAATGGGAGAAGAGGAACAAGAACTGCCGGGCGAAGGGTGTCACACCCGCGACAATGGAATGGCCAGACAGAGCGAAAAGCTGGTTCTATGCTCACGGCGGCGGCCTTGACGATGATGGAAACACGGTGTTCGGGAATGTGCTGACAGATGTGGCTAGAAGACTTGTAAAGTCGATCGAGGAATCTTCCCAGGGCACCTTCGTGCCAAATAGGGAGAACGACGAGCTTACAAGGGCCCTACAAAACCCGGAGCACCCTGGATGTACACGAGGCGTTGGCGTCGTTCCGTGGAAGATTGGGTTCGCTAAGGACGCCGCTACCTATAGGAGTCGGGGGAGAAGCAAGTCCCGACAGGCACAACAGCTCCTAATGCTTGAAGAACGCCTGAATCAAACACAACAGAGCATGAAAGAAGAGATCCAAAGACAGGTACAGATTAGCCTTGAGCCAACGGCTGAGATGCGGCCAGAACCTCTTGCTAATCCGGATCTCATTAGTCCTCAAGGCGGCGGCAGCAGTGCTTCCGGTGGGTTGCCCGGCGGACTTGGGCCATCGGCTGTGGGCGACATCACGCAGGCGGACACCTTGTGAGCTGCACGTCCAAGTGAGGAACATCTCTTTCAAGGCGGCTCACGGCATGGCTGACCCGGTGGAGCCAGGGCTGGTCATCCATGGCCAACAGATAATGCCGGGCTACTCCAGGGTCTCGGTGGAGGAGGTATGCCCAGGGTGCGAGGACCTGGACCTCGATATTCCCGGAGGTGACGGGACTACGAAGTTAGGAGAGGCAGTCCATAATTTCATCCAATGGCAGAAGAAGTACATTATTTTTCGAGATCACATGGACGTGTCCTCTCCAACACCTTCATCACCTCCGGCACACATAAGCGGTCCGTCATCACCTCCATCGTCACCGAAGGAGATGCCTCCCAGAAGAAGCCCGTCTCCTGCACCAAGCCTCGCACGCGAAACTCCAACTCCAACATCGTCGCCCAAGACAAGCAAGCCAGCTCGCCCAGCCGCTCGCTAGAGGACGAGGTCCACCCAACCCAAGAAGCTAGCTGCACTTGCAAAGCGGGCGTACGATATGACGGAGGAGGAGACCGAGAAAGTAGTCAGAGCCAAGGTCACTAAATTTTTTAAACCCAAGTCACCAGAGAAGAAGGTTCAGCCTGGTACGGAAGAATTTCTAAAAGGCTTGAGGACGGTGAAAAATTTGAAGGACAAAAAGAAAAACCTCGTGTATCTGACTACGAGCGCACATTGGTCAAGGAAAGGTCCAAGAAGAAGACGTCAAAGAAGATGACGTCATCAGCTGATCAGAAGGCCAAGGAGATGCAAAAATTCATCGAAGAAACTGGTCTTCACCCAGAGCAAATATTAGGCGACATGCAGATTGAAGCTGCAGAAGTTAGATGGCAATATACACCGGGCGCTTCCTTGGTTAGGCGTGAGGAGATTGGCCAGCTACCAACTAGGATGCGCCAATTCCATGAATGGTACCTGGATGCGTTCAAGCATGGCCTACCATCATTTGCCGTCAAGTACAAGGAAGAACATTTTTTCACAAATGACGAAGAATTTTATGTCCAATGGCCAAGAATGTACGAGCTATACCAATCGACGCCATCGACGTGGCCATGTTGAGTTCTTTGGACTCTGTAAGTGTCTTATTTAATTACAAAAATCCACCGTATGGGCCCTTGCACTATACTAACTTGCAAGCCTAACTAATTTCTTCTTATGTAGAATGGAGATAGAAAGATGCAAAAGTGTTTCTACTCTCAAGACAGGCTTCCTTGACCCTTTAGTTATCAATGAGACAAATGTTAAAATATCCCCTGCCGATACAGAGACCAACATATACAACGGGCTAATAGATCAAAAATATCATTCAAAGATACTTTTACCCTACAACTTTGAGTAAGTGTTTTCGTACCGCCTCGTTCTAATCTTTTTCCACAACACGATGTTAGAACTAATTAGTTACCTCGTTGCCATATATATGTACAAACTTTCCTTCGGATTCTTCTCATTATCGAGCTAGATCGAAGCATGATCACAGTTATAGACTCGCTGAGGAGACCAGTTGAAAACTACAAAAACTTGATCGACATTCTCAACCGGTATTCTTGTTCTTTCCATTATTGTGCTCGTTCTACTCCATTTTAAAAAAATTCTAATCATGTTCAATTTGCAATCACGTGTGTAGTGCATTCGCACGGTTCCGTACTAAAATTGTGGGCGAATTCAACAAGGAATTCGATATTACACTTGCCTCTCGAGTATGTATGCCATCAGGGTAGCTTTTGAGTTAGTTAACTTCATTTCCATGCATCCATTTCACGCTGTTAGCTTTTTTCACCACAGGTCTGGCGTCAGCCGTCGGGCACCAATATATGCGGCTACTATGTGTGCCATATTATGCACATCCTGCCCGGAGATGCTACCGACTTGCAATGTACATCCGATTTCTCGCCGGCGACCGTGAGAGCGATCCAAGAACAACTCGTCGGCTGAATTTTCGATAATGTCGTAAATCCAAGAGGCAAGTTTCACGTTCCAGCGGCAAATAGGTGGAGCCCTTCGATAAATACCGGTGAACTGTCGGGGTCAACATCTACGGCTACCAAGAGCGATGCACATAAAAGATCACGATGAATGTTCTGTAATTAAAGTTGTAATGAATGTCATTGTGATACCTAATAGTTGTAATTAAAGTTGTTAATAAAAGTTCTGTGATTTAATTATCATTTAATTATGCATGATTGATTATATGTGCTTTAATTAATTGTGACTTAGCACGCAGATATATATATAATAATAATATTTGACTTAACACACACAGACACATATATAATATATATTACCTCACATGCATATATATATATATCTTATTTATAGCTCAGGTGGTGCTCCTTTCGAAGACAGTTGGAGGAACCAACCGGGTCGAACAACAACTTATCGATACCGATTGGTGCCTCCAACCGTCTTGGACGGGCTTCAGCGAGGCACGGGTAAAGCCACGTGTGCTTTCGATGACGGTCGGAGGAATCAACCGGGACTGAAAAGCAGCTTATCACTACCAGTTGGTGCTTCCAACCGGTACTTCCTGGGGCTTCGGCGAGGCACGGGCTAAAGCCACGTGTGGCCTCCAACCGGTACTGATACTATATCAGCACCGAGTGAGGGAACCGGGACTGATGCCATGGGGTATCAGTCCCGGATGGCCTGTACCGGTTCAAAAACCGGTACTGATGGCCGTTGTGAACCGGGACTGATGGCCAGATCTGTAGTAGTGTTGGTAGGGGAACTAGCTTATAAGTAGGGGGCCACGGGGTTGCTTGTAAACCTTCGGACAAAGGAGAATTCCTATCGAAGGTTCTTGAGTGAAAAGTGCTCATTTGCTGGTGAGGGACTGGATTTTCAGTGGCTCTTGCTTGATAGATTTGTTCTTTGACTCTGGCGGCCCGTTCCTGGGAAGCAACTCTCTCGTTCTGATAGATTTGTTCTTTGACTCTGGATTCACGCTGAGCACTTCCTGGTTCTAGTCGAAGGTGACCGAGCGTGTTACTTACTCGTTGTTGTATGGGTCGTCACCTTCGTCCGTTGCGTTGCTGGAGTTAGGCTGAGTAAGGTTAACGGTAGCTTTCCTCTTTTTTGGTGGCATTTTGGGTTGTTCTTCGAGCTAAGAACACGGTGTGCGCCAACTGTTGGTTCTGAGAGACCTCGAGAACCAGAACAGCGTAAAATAGGTATTCAATAACACGTAAAGGCACAGTTCACTAGGCAACAATATTCTCTCCAAAATTCGATCCCGTGTACAGTGGGGAGGAAACCCTACTTATAGGAAGATCAAGGGCTACAATTTACTAGACCATTCTACCCCTAATTACCTACCATGTTCTCAAAAGAGGGCGCAGGTATGGCGCTACAGGGTATCTACTACCGGTTTGTATCACCAACAGGTAGTACACCTTGCTAGAAAAGGAGACTTCTTTGGCGCCAACAGTGGATTCACTACCGGTTTGTATTACAAACCGGTGGTAGATCTAGGGATTCACTACCGGTTTGGAATACAAACCGGTGGTAGATCCAAGGATTCACTACCGGTTTGTAATACAAACCGGTAGTAGATCCAGGGATTCACTAGAAGTTTGTATTACAAACCAGTAGTAGAGACCCTATTACCCATCCGACAACAGGCCACAAATTACTTTCAATTCAGGTATAATTGCAATCCACATTTCAATCAGATTCTTAATTCACAGATTTGTGTATCAGTTTTTAAAATGCACACATAATTCATTCACAACACAACAAATTCATTCACAACATTAATTACTTCAACAAAGTATATATTCACATTCAAATAATATTCACATCAAATTAATTTAACACATATTCACATCAAGTACACGAGGGAACTGAAGTTTACAATTCAAAATGCAAAGTTCATTTTTGTCGTGCATCACTTTTTGAAACCAAGGTTGAGCCCGTGAGTTCGCTAGTCCTTATCGAAGGGCATGGTCTATACGCATGTTCGTGGAATTCGCCCTTTGGAGATATGACCTCATCAACAAGGAAGCCGGCGAGTTGTTCTTGTGTTGTGTTGACTCGGTGCCTTTCTCAGAATTGGTGAGCTGTCATTAGGTGAAGTGAAAAAATTAATCAATCCATGAACTTTGATGTGTAGAAAGTGAGAATTGAGCTGTCATTAGGTGAAGTGAAAAAATTAATCAATCCATGAACTTTGATGTGTAGAAAGTGAGAATTACGGATCGATAAGTATCTACATACCCATTCGGTACTTTGCATCTAATTGTGGTTGATAGTGAAATACCGCATGAACTCACATACATAGTAGCCACATAAGTTATTTTCCGACTCCTGTCTCATACACTGCGGTGAGAAGAGTTGAAAAATATTATTGGCATGGAAAGGTGAAAATCATTATTGGCATGAAAAAGTGATACGACACATAAATATTCGCTACGTACTGGAAAATCGGTTATAACATGAAGTGCCTCCTTGAATTGACCACCCTTCTGTGCATGGAAACTTGCAAATGCACTGCGCGTGATTACGGATAGTAGTTATTAGAGTTCGACTCACTCGAAATAAATATTACTAGAGTAATAATGAAAGGAACAATATTACCTGTTAAACAAGCGTATGAGTTTTTTCAAATTTTGTACGGGCCTCTTTTGTGTGTCCAAAACAATGATCTGGCTGCGATCTAAGTGTAGGGTAGAAAACACGTACCCAAAGTTGTAGGGTAGAAGTATAAAGTTTTTGTAGTATTGTTCAAGGAGAGCATTTAGGATATTGTTCTTGGTTTCTTTTGCCTTGTCCATAACGATTGATTCATTTACAACTATTGGATTGATGTAACCTATATTGTAAATAGACATGTTTCTGCAATTTTGTATCTCCATTCTGCATAAAAAGAAATTAGTTACACTTGCATTAAAGATGCACACGGTGAATTTTACAAATAAGACACTTACAGAGTCCAGCAACCCAACAAGGCCACGTCGAGGGCGTCTCGCTGGTACATTTGGTAAATATTGTCAAATTCAATCCATGCGAGACTGTCGCCGCGAAAGAAATCCTCTTGTTTGAATTGGGCGGTAAACATTGTTCTGCCATTCTTTGACTCCCGCAAGTACCATTCATGCAATTGCCACATTTTCATTGATAAGAATGGCACCTCATCAGGTCGAACTAATGGCTCACCCAACTTAAATGGCCATCGAACAGGTGTCACTTCAACCTCACCTTCTTCACGAATCTGAGATTCCGCGGCCGCTTTCTACCATGAATCATTGCATCTGCAAATCCGCTAGGACTATGCGATCGCTTTTTTTAGCCTTACTTAGTGTGCGTTCGTAGTCTGATGGCAACTTCTTCGGCTCTGCCCATGATGTCGTGAAAAATTTCACTGCATCGTCGATTGGAACCGTCTTCTTAGGCTCCGGACATTTGAAGTGTGCAATTACACTTGCTTGAACTTCCTTTCTAGTCTCCTCGGGAGTTAGGTCGTATGGCTTCTTAGATGAAGCCTACTTATTAGCTCGGCTAGACCTCTCCTTTTGTGGAGCCGACTTCTTCGCTGGGGCCGGCTTCTTAACTGGGGCCGACTTCTTGCTTTCGCTGGTCGACTCCTGTTGTGGGCCCAATTTCTTAGGTGAAACCAGCTTATGTTTAGGCTCTAGGGGTGGTGGAGGAGTCGGGCTTCTTGTCACCGCCATCTTCTTGCGTGGAGATGGTGGTGGAGTTGGACTTCTAACAAGCATAGGATCTGTCATTGGCGAGCACAAATGGTTCATTCCTATATCCGAATTGTGTAAGGTCCACGGTTGTCATACCGTACTTATCGATCATCACGCCGTTTGCTGTTAGTTTGACCCATTGGCACCGAAATAGAGGAACCTTCAAAGGTCCATAGCCGAGCTCCCAGATCTTCTCTATGAAACCATAATAGGTGTCCTTATTTCCATTATTGTCTATGGCATCTATACGGACACCGCTATTTTGGTTGGTGCTCTTGTTATCCTGGGCTCTAGTATAAAATGTGTACCCATTTATGTCATACCCTTGGAATGTCAATATTGTACTAGATGGTCCTCGAGCCAAGCGTTTCAACTGTTCATCATTGGTCTCCTTACCCATCATGTGCTTTTGTAACCAACCGCCAAAAAGGTCCATGTGTTGCCATGTGATCCAATCCTCTGACCTGCCAGCGTATTGAGAGCGTAGAATCCTCTTGTGCTCATCGACATATGGAGCCACTACAGCTGATTGTCGCAACACCGTGTAATGTGCTTGTTTAAATGAAACAAGATCATTGCTGATGATTGCTTTTCTCCCTAGTGTCCCTTTTCCCCATACCTCCCCTCATGGCGTGATATAGGAACGCCAATCAGATTCAGATCGTCGATGTAATCAACACAGAACTCAACCACCTCCTTTGTCTCAACACCCTAGGCAATACAGCCTTCTGGACGAGATGGTTACGAACATACTTCTTTAGTACACTCATGTACCTCTCAAAAGGGAACATATTGTGCAGGAACATAGGTCCAAGAATATCTATCTCTTTGACAATGTGAAACATGAGATGGACCATAATATCAAAGAAGAATGGAAGAAAAATCATCTCAAGGCTCACCACGCTTTGGACGATGTCATCCTGCAGCTTAGCTAGGTTATCTGGATCGATGACCTTCTGTGACACCTCATTGGAGAATGAACACAACTTGATTATTGTCCCTCGTATCCTTTCCAGTAGATTACCTCTCACTGCAACTGGAAGCAATTGTGTCATCAACACGTGATAATCATGGGATTTCAGGTGTATGGTTTTTTTTCTCTTTCGTGTTGATGAGTCTCTTTATGTTCGAGGAGTATCCGGATGGGACCTTAATACTGTCAAGCATTGGATCATGCTTTTTTCTCTTCCTTGCTTAGAGTGTAGCTGGCAGGATGTAGATAATGTCTTCCTTTCCCTCTCTTTTCTGGATGTAAGTCGTTCCTTAGTTCCAATTGTTTTAGGTCATTTCATGCTTGAAGTGTATCTTTCGATTACCATATATATCTAGGAAGCCTAGCAGGTTGACGCAAATATTCTTCAGTAGGTGCATGACGTCAATTGAGTGACTGACCTCTAAGAGTTTCCAATAAGGTAGGTCCCAAAAAATTGACTTCTTCTTCCACATGGGTGCCTTGCCTTCTTCACTCGTGACAGGTTTGCTACCGGCACCCTTTCCAAAAACTACTTTCAGATCCTTTACCATAGAGAATACCCGTGTCCCATTACGATGCGCAGGCTTAGTATGATGGTCTGGTTTCCCGTTAAAATTCTTATCTTTCTTCCATAACGGGTGATTTGTATGAAGAAACCTACGGTGGTCCATGTACACAACCTTCCAACAGTTTTTCAGGTACATGCTGTCAGTATCATCTAAGCACTGGATACAATCTTTATATCCTTTGATAGTCAGGCCTGCTAGGTTGCCAAGTGCAGGCCAGTCATTGATGGTTACAAATAATATGGCGCATAGGGTGAAGTGTTCTCGTTTGTACTTATCCCATACCCGTACACCATCGTTCGACATTGTTAGTAGATCTTCCACCAATGGTTTAAGATGCACATCAATGTCGTTTCCAGGTTGCTTAGGGCCTTGGATAAGCAACGGCATCATAAATGTACTTCCGCTTCATGCACAGCCATGGAAAAAGGTTGTAGATACATAGAGTCACAGGCCAAGTGCTATGACTGCTTCATATCTCGCCGAAAGGATTCATCCCATCCGTACTCAAGCCAAACCTTATGTTTCTCACCTCCTCTGCAAAGTCAGGGAATGTTCTATCGACCTTCCTCCATTGGGAGCCATCAGCAGGGTGTCTTAGCATTTCGTCATCCTTACACGCTTCTTTGTGCCAACACAACATTTGGGCATTCACTTTGTTCGCAAACAAACGTTTCAACCGAGGGATTGTAGGGAAATACCACACCACCTTAGTGGGGGTCTCTTCTTCTTGGGCTCCCCCTCTACTGCCCCTAGGTCATCACGCTTGATCTTATAGCGTGATGCTTGGCACACTGGACAAGCATCCAAATCCTCGTACCCCCTACGATAAAGGATACAGTAATTAGGGCATGCATGTATTTTCTGTGGCCTCGATTTTCTCGGGGTTTGCCCCGATGCTCGCCTTTCCTATCACATAGCCAAGCAACATCCTGCATCGACACCAAAGACACATTTTTCGAGATTCACAAACTTGATGCTTCCTAAGATTAGCAAAAGTTTCAAAGGTCGGTCACATGGTTCCGTGGGACTTTGCTTTTACAACAACATCGCCTATATAGACCTCTCGTTCGCCCTATCGATCGAGGGACCGTCTTACAGATTAGTCGCCGAACGTGGCTCCGCGTTCTTTAGACCGGCGACATGGTCGTAGCGTAAGGTACCAAAAGGTGTTACGGCGCGCTTCTCTTCGTCCTCCCTTGCCAGCGCGATCTGATGATAGCCGGAGTAGGTGTCCAGGAAGCTCATGAGCGCCGAGTCCGCCGTTGCGTCGACCAGTTGGTCTATGCGCGGCAGGGGGAAGTTGTCCTTGGGGCAGGCGGCGTTGAGGTCACGATGGTGGACGCACATTCGCCACTTCCCGCCCTTCTTCTTGACAATGACCGGATTAGCTAGCCAGTCGGAATGCTCGACTTCTCGGATGAAGCCGGCTTGGAGGAGCTTGCCAAGTTGCTCCTGGATGATGTCGGCTTTCCACTTTGGGAAGCGCCGTAGGGCCTGTCTGACAGGTTTTTTATCAGGCTGAACAGCTAGCCTGTGCTCGATTACCTCCCTTGGGACCTCGGGCATGTTGGACGGTTCCCACGCGAACACGTCTGTGTTAGCCCGGAGGAAGGTGACGAGCTCGAGTTCCTATTTGGACACGAGGTTGACCCCCACGTGGACGACCTTGGCTGGGTCATCCTCGGAGAGGGGGACTGCCTTGGTGGGCTCCTGCGGCTGCGCAGGCCACCTTGAAGCGAATCGGGCGGCGTTCGGCCTTGGCCGCCACGCCGAAGTCGTTCGACCATGGCCAAGGTGCTCTCGTCACAGGCCATTGCGGCCTTGTGGCTGCCCTTGATCATGATGACCCCATGGGGGGCCGGCATCTTCAGGAAGTGGTAGCCGTGGTGGGTGGCCGCCATGAACTTGGACAGCGCGGGGCGTCCAAGGATGGCGTTGTATGGAAGCTCGGAGTCCACCACCTCGAAGGTGACGTAATCCGTCCGGAACTTCTGGGGGGTCCCAAACGTCACGGGCAGCACGATCTGTCCGATCGGTTGTAGGGACGACTCAGGGACAATGCCATGAAAGGGGATGGCTATGTCCTTGATCTTAGACCGCAGGACCTGCTTCTGCTCAAGAACTTGAGCAGTGACGATGTCCAAGGAGCTCCCGCCATCTACCAACACGCGATCGACTTGCGTGTTGCTGATGGTGGGACAGAGTACCAGCGGCAAGCGCTGGGGCCTGGTCATTCCGGGGGGACAATCATCCCCGGAGAAAGTGATCGACTGGTGGGACCACCGCAGGGGTGCGTCCCCAGGCTTACCCTTCTCGAGGTGGTAAACCTCCCGGGCAGCGGCCTTAAGCTCGCGTCGCGAGCTATAAACCGCGCCGCCGAAGATCACGGCGACGCAGCGCGAGCCTCTGGAAGGCGCCGCCATGGGCACCCTGAGGCGCCCGGTCGTCCAGCACCCCATGATCGGGGTGCTCGGGCATGGGCCCGCGTCCGGCGTAGAAGTCCTCCAACCGCGTGGCCCACGCCCCGTAGTTCGCGCGAGTCATGGCGTCTCGCCGATGGAGAAGGCGAGAGCGGTTGTTTGGAGGGTTAGCCTCGACCGGCCGAGGTCGAGGCCGGGAGCTCGCCCTTACCTCGCCCGCGCCGGCCGCTCCGCCACTGCTGGGTGGGCTAGCCGAGGCGGCGGCCAGAGGAGCGGGCCTCTCGGGCTCTACCGCTGCGACGTAGGCGGGGCGGCAGGCTCCTTCTTCTTCTTCTTCTTCTTCTTCTTCTTCTTCTTCTTCTTCTTCTTCTTCTTCTCGGCGTCACCCTTCTTGGCATCGGTGCCAGTCCGGGCCGCCGCTTTCTCCTCCGTCCTGCCTCTCTTGCGCTCCACCGTCTCGGAGGCGTTGATGTATCCTTCCGCAGCACAAAATAGATCGGCCATGTGTGGACTAGATGGAGCTCAAGGTCCTCGGTGAACGGGTATTCCGCTCTCCTCCTTGAAGGCCTCAACGATGGCCTCGCGGATATCGACGGAATGGTGTTCGACTGACGAACCTCTGACGTAGTCCCGCAGCCCTCTCCGCCCTTTGGACCACAAGCTTGAGGTCTGAGGCTTTCGAGCCAGAGCAACCCCGAAATTTGTCCTGAGCGCCTCGCACTGTTCCCAATCACAGATCGAACCTCGGCGCTGGTGGAATAGCCAGGTTCGGGCCATTCCCTCCAAGACGGTAGGAAAGTAGTTGACCATTACGGCCCCATTACCGCCTGCGGCCAAGATGGCGGTAGTATAAACAGCGAGATATTCGTCGGGGTTTGTTGCTCCCGTCGAACTTCTCAATGCTCCCGGGCTTAAACTTGCGAGGCCAGGGGGCCTCGCGCAAAGCTCGGGAGAAAGCCGGGCATCCGGGAGCAGCCCCGTTGTTTCCAACGGGAGGCCTTCCGCCTAGAAGCGGCCCGAGGCGGGAAAAAACTCCACCGGGGGTGCGCTGAGGAGCGCCGTCCGCTGTGGACGTGGATGCCTGTCGGCGCGACAGAACGCTCTGGCCGCGCCGCCTTGAGGAGCCACTGGTGTGAGACTGGGCCTGGAGGTGTTCGCCGAGATCCCCAATGAGCTCCTCTAGGCCGTCAGCAACCGCGGCGCCTAGGTCGGCCATGGTGAACCCTTGCGGGTCCTTCTCCAGGTCACGCATGACCTGGGCAATCGCCTTAACCCTTTGTTGACTGCGCAGCACTGGGTTGGTGACGGTAGTGGTGGGCGAATGCGCGCGTGTGGCGCGCGCGCGCGTCGAACAGCAGCTCGCGACGGATATCCGCCAGGTTCGCTTAACCGACCCAAAGAAAGAGGTTCGAAGCGGCCTCACGCCGCCGGTGCTCTCCGCTTAGTCGACGACGTGGTGGTGCGGGTCGCCCGCCGACGCCAAAGACATGACGTGAGGCAGGCTCCCGCAAAGGAGACATGTCGGTGTCGTCCACGGAGGCGGTGCCATCGGCACCTTCAACTGCCATGGGCTCACGCCGGTCCGCTGCCGGCCTCGATGGACCGGGGCGCCAGTTGCGCGCACAGGACTGGTCCTCCTCTTCGGACGTGGCCGTGAATGCACGCGATCCGTCTGGATGTGGCACTGGTGGCGGTGCCTCCAGTCCCTCCATGAGGGTTTCACTGACGTGAGTCAGCGAAGTGCCGGGCAAAGCTGGGGAGCGAACAGCTAATCCCGAGGCAGGCGTTGCCTCCACCTCCATCTCATCGGACTGAGCTCCGGCGAGGATACCAGCCTGCTACTCCTCGTACGACTCGTCGATGTCGTCGAGATCGTCGCGATCGTCGTAGTTGAGGTCCACGGTATCAATGTCGTCGTAAGACAACAAGGCCATCCTCGACTCGATCGAGGGGAGAAGACCGAAATCGAGCCCCATGGTGGGCGCCAGCTGTCGGCGACTGGGAGACGAGCCTCCGCAGCGCCAATAAACAAAGGAAGGGGTGCGAGGCCCGAAGGCGGCCCTGTCCCCCGGACTGAGGCCCGGCCGACTGGCCGGACTCTGCCGAAGGAAAAGACCTTAGTCCCGATGCGGCTGGCGCGTCAGGACCGGATCACTAGGGGTGATGACACGAGTGTTTTATCCTGGTTCAGGCCTCCACTATGGGATAACAGCCCTACATCCAGTCTTCGTTTAATGCCGAGCTTAAACGAGTACAATAGGGTGAAGTCCGGGCTTTGGGAAGCCCGGGCCTTAAGTATAATAAGTGCTCAAGGCACTGTGTGTGTGTTCCTACAGTTATCTAGGTGCGGAGAATTACCGCCGGGAACTAGAGCTCCTACGAGAGTGCAAGTGCTCCTGTTCTACTGTAGCTGTTCTCCCAGTGAGTTGTGTATATGTCCGGTGAAGCCTCTTCCGTTGTTGTAGCTCAGGCGCCTTTTTATAGGCGCCCGCCATCGTAGCTCGCGCTGGTCCGCTGAATTAGTCGCGCCTTTTTGCCACGCCGTAGCGCATCAATCCGCCAGTAATCGAGTGCAATCCTCCAATCATCGCTACTGACCGCTACCGGTCAAGACGTGTCCTGCCCATGCGGGCGTTGACGGACGGCCGCCTACCGTTAGAAGTCGCCGCCAGCGCCTCGCCGATAAAGGCGCGCGCATTAAATTCTTGGCGACTCTGGGGACCCGAAGCGTATCCTATCCGCGGCGCGGGATGATTTGCCTCGGGTCCTGTTCCTTGGCGCGAGCTTGCTAGCCCCGAGCTTACTTCCTGTGGGGCCGTGGGTAAGTAAATGGGCCGAAACTTCATGGGCCACATACTTTCCCCAACAGTATTCTACGCTGCGAATTCCCGGGTTCCGAGGATTGGATCATAGTGAGGCACATGGATACTTTCGGTGCTTGGTTACAAAACTACATTCTTGTCAACGGGTCAGAAAATGAACAGTTGCAATGCCTGGCTCGGATGCCATCTAGTGAAATCGTCACATTCAAGGGCTATGAGATAAATGGTTACACCTTCTACACAAAATGTCAGGATACCAAGGGCACCAACCAGAACAGCGGTGTCCGTATAGATGCCACTGACAACAAAGGCAATGTGGACACATATTATGGTTACATAGAAGAGATATGGGAGCTTGACTATGGACCATTGAAGGTCCCTCTGTTTAAGTGCCAGTGGGTCAAACTGACTTCAAGCGGCGTGAAGATCGACAAATACAGCATGACAACCATGGACCTGACAGAAGTTGGCTATAGGCACGAACCATTCGTCCTTGCCAACGATGTGAGGCAGGTCTTCTACATAATGGACATGTCAAGCAAACCAAAGAAGCACAGGGAGAAGCAAAAGGATTGTAGCAGTAAGCCAAAGCAACACGTGGTTCTCCAGGGCAAACAAAGGATTGTTGGTGTTGAGAACGTCACAGACGAGGAAGAGTATAATCAGTTCAACGAGCTCCCTCCCTTTGCGGTAGATGTCGACATAAGTGTCCTAAATGTAACAGAAGTCGATGCTCCTTACATACGTCGCAATCACGACGAAGGAACACTTGTAAAGACAAAGTGATCATTAATTCATGTGATTAAATAATTTTTGAATGGACTAACTAATTTTTGGATGCACTAACTAATTTTTTGATGCACTAACTAATTTTTTGATGCACTAACTAATTTTTGAATGGATTAAATAATTTTTGGATGCATTAAATAATTTTTGGATGCATTAAATAATTTTTGAAGGGATTAAATAATTTTTGAAGGGATTAAATATTTTTTGATGCACTAACTAATTTTTGAAGGGATTAAATAATTTTGGAATGCATTCAAATAATTTAAGAATACACTAACTAATTTTTGGATGGATTAAATAATTTTTAAATAGATTAAAAAAAGAGGAAAGAAAAGCAAAAATTAAAATGGCAGGGGGCGCGGGGGGGGTCAAACCAGCGACGCCGCAGGTGAGCCCACGCTCGAGCGCCACTTGCTAGCCAGTCGGGAGGAAGTTTTATCTCAACCATACAGGGCGTCAAACCATTTTGACTTCTAATTCTCTACAAGCGGGTAGTGATACCAACCGCTTATAGAGGTCCCTCCCTCGCTCCCCAGCAGCGGTGAAGGGGTTTTTATAAGCGGTTTGTTTTACAAACCGCTTGTAGAGGTCCCTCCCTCGCTCCCCAGCAGCGATGAAGGGGTTTCTTCAAGCGGTTTCTACTACGAACCGCTTGTAGAGAGGATGTTCTACACGCGGTTTCTACTACGAACCGCTTGTAGCGGTCTTATTACAAGTGGTTGGTGGTTTCAACTGCTGGTAAAGCTGCGCTTATAAATAACTGTCTTCTCCTCCCTACGCATCACACACTCGAAAATTTTCTAAGTCCCCGCGCGCGATCTCACTTCCTCTGTCGCACCGGCACCGTCATCTCCATCGAGGACCCCGCGCCGCAGTCGACCGCTATCGCGCCGTCGCCGTCCAAGTCGTCTCCTCGCGCCGTCCTCGGCCGTCAACCGTCGCACCGTCGCCATCGACTACTGCGCCCCTCTGTGTACCGTGCCATTGCCACCGACCCACACTGTCGACCACCACTTGCACCACCAACGCTTGTGACCTTGCCGTCGTCTGTGACCTCCTCCATCCTGAAGGGCCTAGGTTGCCCCGCTCACATGCTAACATCCCCTCTAATTTGAAGCCGCCCACAAGTTGTTCGACAAAATGTCCCTAAGGGACAGAGATGGAGAGAGTGAGAAAGAGATGGACAGTGATGAGAGTGAGAGTAAGAGAGAGTGAGAGAGAGAGATGGAGAGAGTGAGAGAGAGTGAGATAGAGATGGAGAGAGTGAGAGTGAGAGTGAGAGAGAGAGAGATGGAGAGAGTGAGAGTGAGAGTGAGAGAGAGATGGAGATGGACAGTGAGATGGAGATGGACAGTGAGAGAGAGATAGAGAGAGTGAGAGAGATGGAGCTTACCCTTTGATCATTCGTCTTATTCAAAAAATACGTAGATATCATTTATTTTGTTATGATTTATTTTATTATGAAAGATATTTTAAGTATGACTTATATTTTTGCATGTTTGTTGGTATTTGTTGAGTGTGTAATCATGTATTTTTCTTATGCAATGAGTATTTCATATGATGTTAGTTGGTATTTTGCCAAACCATGGACCGGACTATATTTATGTTACGTTGTTTTGTTCAATGTAATGGATCTCTCTCGGACTATATTTATTTTTGCCAAACCGTGTAATGGAGTATATTTATTTCGTTGTTGTGTTATATGCAAGATGTGATGACTACCCCAATAATTTTTCAAAGCTGATAAGGCAAACCCTGGGAGAGAGTGAGAGAGATGGAGAGTGAGAGTGAGATGAGAGAGAGAGAGAGAGAGAGTGACATGGAGACATTAAATGTATTTTTTGTTATATATATTTCTTTTAAAATTTGACGAGTTGCCATACTTACTAATTAAACAATTTTTATAATTACGATAGATGGTGACACCAGGGCGTGGTGATCCTAATTTCAAGATGGACGAACAGTTCTTGCTAGACGATGTAGCCCATGCACTACAAGGGGACTCACATATAGCAACATGCTCATATGGTGCTATATGTCTGCATATGTGTTGCTGGAGTCGCTAGCATCACATAATATAGGTGATGTTGGAGTTGGTGTTGCTAGCTATCCACTGCTACACAAACTATGAGTTCCAATATGTTTGTATATGTGTTTCTAGCTAGCAACACACATTTAGCACCACATGTATTCATTTCATAGGTTGCATATGAAAGCATCACTTAAATACTTTATTGCAACACTATTAAATGTGCATGTGTATGTAATTTTATTATTTGTTATAAATAAAAATAAAATATAATTATCGAGTGAACAACTCTAAATACGGTAATAATAAAAATTGAATTTCATTTCATTTAATATGTCTAGTGTACATCACTTGCACATAGAAAAGAAAAATAGCTTCTTTGTTCATGTAAGCGGAGTACATATATACAAACAAAATATAAGTTCAAAATTTTTTGTAACAGACACCATAGCTTGTAGGGTTCCAAAATGCCTAGAGAAATCACCTACTACTATAAGTTCTCGAGCAACTCATGATCACAACTTTCATACCAAAAATGTTCTTTGAATAATCTCATCTAAAATATTCTTGCAGTCAAACTAAATTATTCATTGCCTCAAATATACACATCGATTGTAGAACTCTATAGTGCAACTTAAGGGCTTCCATTCTTCAAGCACATGGATAGTAATATAGGCTTCAATTGAAGAGGTTATGAAGTGGAGTCAGGACACTGTCAGAGGAACTGAAGTCCAGTCTCTGCAAAAAAAGAGATATCTTCATCAAACACACGAGTTTGATACCTTATTTCTGAACAATATGAAATCTTTAAGATGTACCTTCTTTGTGTTGTACAGCAGATATGTAGTCCATACATAATGCTGAAATCTAACCAACCCATTTAAGAATAGGTAGCATGAAAACAAATGAATGTAAATTGTACATGCACCACGGAAGGCAAGTTACATGTTGAAAATGGGTTCCAAATGTTATTTCTATTAAAGGTAGAAATAGATAAACACAAGGTCTCATGCACCAATGTAGAATTAAGAAAGTAAAACAACCGTTTAATTTGGTTAACACACATAAAACCATTATGACATGCTATCAAGAATTAAAGGAAGACAACTATTGTTGCTCCTTCTACTAAGTTTATTGCTTGTTCATCCCTTTTGGTGAACTAAACAGCCAAATGAGTTCAACAGTTGATCTTCTTGACCTACAAAAAAACATGGATTTAAATACTGAAGGAGATGTGTAAGATAGTAAATTAGATCGATGTATAATTAACATACACATATGGAGGGCCACGCAATAGTTTTTCCTCTAACTTCACCAAGTGTCTTGCTATTCTCCAATGGCCTTCCTAGTATCTCACACTCCACAACAGATGATTTACATGCACTTTCCAATATTGCTCGCCTAGCTTGACGCCAAAGAACTTCATCATGCCGATTACTACTTAAGAAAGTAGCATATGCGACTATATTTTTATGTGGATATTTGGTAGTCATGAGCGTTACAGTGGTTCCAATCTATATTTAAATGTAGTAATCATTCAATAATGGACATCATTATAAGTACCATAATTTATAAGAAACTACTATTCTTACCTCCATTATGGAAGAGTCAGACTCTTTTTCATGCTCATGTCTCTTTTTTGTAGTGTCTTCCTTATTCTTTTGCTTGTTGTTATACTAAGGTTATAGAAAATAAATAGTATTAAATCCAACTATAATTAAGAATATTTGGTAGAGGTAAAGCAACTAAGCCTACCCGCAGATTGAAGGAAGGGTCTTATTTTGATGGTCTCGAGTCTTTGTCAAGGCATCTTTACATTGCTCATGCTGTTTGGCATAAGATGGTTTCTATATGGACAAGATAATTATGAAGCTTGTATATAAATGTGTCCAAAGATGTTACAAACGAAAGGAAATAGCACCACTAGCAAGGAAATTACCACTCTCAGTATTTTGGTGTTCAATCATCAAGTCTTCTAGGCCTAGTTCATCACATTCAACTCTCTGCACAATTAATTATAAATGATAAGATAGTGTCAAGGTCTAATAAATTGATCAACATTTTGGTAGTACCTTTCTTTTAGAGTGTATTTGATGTGCACGAAAATCATCATTACAATCTGTCTAGATATTAACCTATGGTAAAGTTGTAGAGGTTAGGAAAAATTAAACACAATCCAAAAAAAAATTATTTTACCTCTGTTGGTATTACATTCATAGGACATGCATCTTTATTTTGCAACTCATTGATCAGCATTTCTTGATTTTTAATATGTATAGCTTGTTTTTCCAAATGAATATCTTGTTTCTTCACACGCTCCTCAAGTTTTTTAAATTCTTGCATAAGATGCATCTCCAAATTAGGGGATGACCCATCTAAGGCTATAACTTCTGTCGCCGGGAAATCCCGCCGACGGTGAGAATCGGCGCCCCTCCCCGATGCTGGAGAGGACGCCGAGAGAAGTGGTGGTGAGAGAGCAGAGCGCTCAGTGAATAGACTAGTGCTAATGTGTTTGATCAGAATGCTTGTTCTCTTTCATTGATGAGTTTATTAATTTATACAACTTTAGGATAAGGGTTTACATGCATGAGAAATACCCAAAGTACCCTGGCCCATGGAGAATACTTAGATTGCCCTGATCTCTGGATCGTTGATCCTACGATCAATGGCTAGGCTAGCTTTCTTACAACCCACGTTATACTATTTCCTAACATGCCCTTGGAGGGCATACTCTGACAAAGTTGTTGATTTGATTTGATTTGATTCGTTCTTGTCAGAGGTTGTCGCGGGGTCTTTGCCTTCTGACCCGAAATTTGTCAAAGATCACTCTCGGTATAAGTCCCTCGATGAGACGTCCTCCGCCACCCTTCAGTATAAGTCCCGAGGATTCTCTTTGCTTGAGATGCACTCGGAACACCTGACCCTTCATGTCCTTCTCTCGACCCTTCGCGCATGTCCAAGTCTTCCACTCACGGTCCGTCTTGAGGTCATCTTGGGCAGGCTTCATCACTTACCCCTTCGGGTGGATTCCTTCACGAAGGATCTTTACAGCATCTTCGTGGACATCCACCTTTCCTGGAGATGGGGTGGTTGCCCCTACAATAGAAGCCCCTTACGGTCACGTCGCCACCTCGCCGTGGTGTCTAGCCAGAATATCCAGCCCCCTTCTCCATGTCGAGGTGGTGTTCCCGAAGATGCTCTTTCTTTTTTCTTTCCGATAATGTCTTCGCCCGTTAATGTGACTTGGACTTGATGTTCTAACATTGTCAGTGGCATCGAGGTCGACACGTTGATCCTGGTCGTCAATCGTCACACGTGTCATCAGATTTGTAGGCGCCCGTTGGAATTTCTTTGTATATATATTTATTTTTTTCTGTGCCCGTTCGGTTTCTCCGTGGCGTATCGTCACCATTGAAGCGGACACGTGGCGTTCATCCGTGTCCGGTTGGTTGCTATATAAGGGACCGTGTTACTGTTCTTCTTCCACTTCACTCTCTTCAAACTCGCAACCTCCCGCCGCCAGTTGCTTTCACTTTTGCGCATTCTGTCCGCCGCCACTAGTTCAGTTGCTCCTGCACCCTCTTCCGGCCTCCACTAGTTCTCTCGCTCTTGCGCGCTTCTTCCGCCGCCGGCCGTAGATCATCTCCGCGGATTCACCGCCTTTCCTCGTCGTCATCGGAGTTTGAAGGTATGCTTCTTGCCCACGTTTTTTGTTCGATTTGATGTATAGGGTTTTCGGTGTTTGATAGGCTCGACTCCGGCGAACTTGCCGATGAGGTTCTTGCATCAGTTGCGGAGAGGTTTTTGCATCAGTTGCGACGCCGCTCATACCTTGATCCCCGTTCTTCTGTCTAAAAAGTAGTACTGCTTTTTGCAAGGTTTTCACAGTCCAAGTTTATGGTGGTTGCGCTCGTTCATCGTCTCTTTTTTTTCTCTTCTTTTTATTTTGATGTTCCCGAAGGGCCTTTTTTCGGAAGTACTGATTTCCAACTACTTGTGCAGTCCTCAGAACCTTCGATGGCTCCGAAGAAAATTCTAACCCCGGCGGACCTTGCGCGACTATCTTGGGAGCTGGGACAGTCGAGGATGACCCCGGACATGCTCGCGAAGGTGGCGGGCGGCTCTCCTGTGGATGAGGTAGACTTTAGACTCCCGGGGCAGGAGACGACCCCTCGGCCGAATGCCGACGAGGCGGTAATCTTCCATTCGCAAGTGAAGGCAGGTCTTCGGGTGCCGTGTACCCGCCTCGTCGGGGAGGTACTTGAGCTGTACGGGGCGCAGCTCGTGCACCTCTCCCCGAATGCCGTGGCTCGGCTCGCGGTGTTTGCGTGGGCTCTCCGAAGCCATGGCGCACAACCTAGCGCCCGACTCTTCGGTTTCCTCCACGAAGCTAGGTGGCAGGGTAAGACGAGCGGCAGCGCCTTTGGGTGTGTGAACTTCATCGTGAAGACGGCGCATATCGCAGATTTTCCATCCTTGGCCACGAAGAAGAAGTGGGACGGAGCTGCGGGGCTAAGCTGAAACTGATGCGGTTTTACGGAAGGTAGATGAAGACTCTTGAGGTACACCTGGAGCGCCAATCGTGTCAAGTTCCCGGTGGAAAAGCTCACTGGTTCCGAAGAGGCGCAGAGGTTCTTTGCTCAGAGGATCGACAACGCTTCTCCATGCGTTGCCTCGCCGAGGAGTTCTTCGCGGCCAAGGTGGGGCCGCTGATGCGCTCCTGGGAGGAATTTGTAATCGTGGATGAGGGAGGCGACCACCTAGCGACCACCTCGCGCTGCGTGACAAAGACCACAGGCCTCGGAAGTTGGAAACGGCCGCGAAAGGGCGAAGGATGTTCGCCGCCACGCCGAGCAATCGCCGCACGACCCGCTGGTGGGGTGGGCGCCCGCGTCAACCGCATCCTTGGGGTAGTTACCCCCTAGGCGGAGCCCGAGTCGAAGAGGTGCGGGAAGAGGAAAACTGCTGAGGGTGCTGCCGCGGGCCCGTCCAAGTGTCCCCATGGTGAGTATTCTTCCTGCCGCCATATACCTTCGGTCTGTTGTTTCTGACTGTTTTCTCGAACCCAGCTGCCAGCGCTGAGGACGAGGAAGGAGACGAAGAGGAGGCCGAGGATGATCGCACTTCGTCGGACGCGTAGAGCGTCGCCAGTGGTGGTGACGACCCGCTCGACGTCTTGGTTAGCAAGACCCCCTCGGGGCCGTTGGATCCCGAACATGGCTCCAACGAGCTCCAGGATAGTCATGCGGCCGGGTTTCTTCCTTCGGGTCGAGGCCCCGTCACTCCCGAAGGAGCCTCCGTGGATGTACAAGCAGAGGCCAAGGATTACACTGCCGGCTTCGTTGTTGACACGGAGCTCTGGCTGACTGATTCTCTATCCGCCGAAGGTTGGTTACCATAACTCGATTTCTTTTTGTACCTTGTTTCTTTCTCATGTTTGCTCCCCCATTTTGTTTAGAGGTGGTTAACGAGGAACCACCTTCGATGCCCGTCTCGGGGGCTGCTGGTGCTAACATCACGACTGATGCCATCTTGGCGTTGGTGGCAACCACTGCGGCGGAGAGGGGATCTTCGTTGGCTATCACGGCCGCTCCTATCCCCACAGGTTCAGCTTCCCCTGTTGCGGCCGAGGGAGGAATCCAGCGAGCGTCGTCAACGCTTGGCGCCTCATCTTCGGCAGCGGCGACCATTGTCTATGGAGGAGCCTCACGCGCGACTCCCCCGGTGCCCGGGGCCGCCCTGTCTTCATTAGCTCTTATCTGGGGGCTGATAATATACTTCCCGACGATCAAGTGGTGGCTATTGTCGGGGGTTTGCCTTCGGCAATCCTCGACCGCTGCGAAATGCTCCCCTTGTTGGATAACATGCGCAACATCGAGACATGCCTTGCTACGGTAAATATTTTGCCCTCCCCGCTTTTTTCTTAACTTATGGCTGTATTAAACCTTTGCAGAGCTTAGCTTGCAATCGTGCCGCATCGGCACAAGTATTGGGTCTTTCGGCGAGGTGTGCAGTTCTCGAGGACCGCATCACCAGCCTCGACCGAGAGAACCATACCCTTCGAGAAGTTGGCTCGAAGGAAAAGGAGCTCGTGGTCCTCCTACAATCAGAGAAGGTGCAGGCGGAGCAGCGTGCGGAGACTGCCGAAGAGGCCCTAGCTGCACTTCGTACTGAGTTCGAGGCCCAACGGGCCGAGCTAGAGTCGTCGCGCAAGGAATGCAATGGCCTGCGCGATGAAGTGAGAAATGGAGTCGTGGAGCTTGGGGCTCTTCAAAGCTCGGCGGCAAAGTTTAAACAACAACTGGAGGCGCTGCAAGGAGAACTTCTTTCTTTGAGTCAGGACTTCGCCAAGGAGATTGCTAGGCTCAGAACAATTGCTGCGAGCGCCCCTTCGAAGAATCCGGCGTTGGCTCTCAAATATTTGAAGGAGGCAATCGGGACTTTCATGGAGGGTTCCTTGCGCTACGGATCGGACTGCGCCGTCAGTTTTGTCTTTGCATTTTCAACAATGCTGAAGAGCACTGGGTGCACACACTTTTTAGGCGGTTCCTCTCCAAGCGCATCTTACCCTTTGGCCTTCACTGCCAGCTCATTCGACCGCTGCTCCCACAAAGTTGTTCGGGATTTTCTTGCCAATTTCTGGCGAGCCGGGGGGCCTGCTTTCTTCCGCGCTTTCATGGTGCATGCGAGGAAGCAGACCTCTTCAACTCCTCCTCCGAGGATAGCGGGGCTCCAGGTGTCAAGCGAAGGTCCTCCAACGGTTCCTGTTCCTCAGGATCCCAAAGATCCTTCAGATCCGAAGGGCAAGAAACCAGCGGAGTAGAATAGTGGTAGTTTTAAGATTGTAATATTTTCGCTAATGTAATATATAATCTTTTTTTTCTAAGTTGTCGCGCATTTGTAAGTGAACTTGTTTATCTATGTGATGTTTTGCTTTCATTTGGCATGAGCTTATTCGTTCTTCGTCTTATTGCATCCCTACGCGTAATATCGTTAGCGTAGTCAGTATTCGCGAAGGCTCTCTTAGCCTCGCACCAGCCCCTTGGCGTTTTAGATTATTACACGTTCGCGAAGGCTCATGGCCCGCGATGGTGGCAATTTGGGTGTCTGGCGCGAGCGCTCTTGGCAATTTGGGTCTAGCCCCTTAGCGCTTTTGCGCGTTACACGTTCGCGAAGGTGGTATTTCGGGTGTCAGGCGCGAGAGCTCTTGGCCTCGCGCCAGCCGCTTGGCGCTTTTGCGCGTAACACGTTCGCGAAGGCTCGTGGCCCGCGATGGTGGCATTTTGGGTGTCTGGCACGAGCGCTCTTCGCCTCGCGCCAGCCCCTTGGCGCTTTTGCGCTTTACTCGTTCGCGAAGGCTCGTGGCCCGCGAAGGTGGCATTTTGGGTGTCTGGCGCGAGCGCTCTTGGCCTCGCGCCAGTCCCTTGGCGCTTTTGCGCTTTACACGTTCGCGAAGGCTTGTGGCCCGCAAAGGTGGCATTTTAGGTGTTTGGCGTGAGCGCTCTTGGCCTCGTGCCAGCCCCTTGGTGCTTTTGCGCGTTATATGTTCGCGAAGGCCCGTGGCCCGCGAAGGTGGCATTTCGGGTGTCTAGCGCGAGCGCTCTTGGCCTCGCGCCAGCCCCTTGGCGCTTTTGCGCGTTACACGTTAATGAAGGCTCGTGGCCCGCGAAGGTGGCATTTTGGGTGTTTGGCGCGAGTGCTCTTGGCCTCACGCCAGCCCCTTGGCGCTTTTGGCGTTACATGTTCGCGAAGGCCTGTAGCCCGCCAAGGTGGCATTTCGGGTGTCTGGCGCGAAAGCTCTTGGCCTCGCGCCAGCCTTTTGGCGCTTTTGCGCTTTACACGTTCACGAAGGCTCGTGGCCCGCGAAGGTGGCATTTTGGGTGTCTCGCGCGAGCTCTCTTGGCCTCGCGCCAGCCCCTTAGTCAGTTTGAAGTGATTGCACGGGAATGCTCCTTTTCTTCATCTCATTTGAAGTTACATTTTGGCAATTACATTCCCGTAGGATTTTTTCGGTCGCAGCCGGTTTTTGGCGTCTGAGCCTCGTTAAAAACTCCGCTCGTAAAACCCGTTAGGAAAAAACTGAGTCAGAGAAAAAAGTACTCAGCACTTCTACATTGTCTTATGGGTAATATTTGATCAGACTCTTCACGTTCCAAGTGTTTGGGACTGAAGAGCCGTCAGGATTAGAGAGATGGAATGATCCTTGTCTTCTTTGTTTGTTGACGATGAAGGGTCTGTCCCATGTGGGCTCTAATTTGGATGGTCGTTGTGGCATCTTCCGAAAACCATATCCCCTTCTTGAATCTCCCGTGGTCTTACGCGTTTGTTGTAGGTTCTACTCATTAACTCATTATATTTCTCTAAGGCCTGCTTTGCTTTGAGCCTGTCCTCTTCGACGGTGTCAGCCGACGGTTGATCAGTAATCTTTGCTCCACCAGTAATGACTCGAAGGGTTTTAGCTTGGATTTCAGCCGGCGTTACTGCCTCTTCGCCATATACTAGCCTGAAGGGTGAATATCCCGTTGGTCTCGTGGGTGTTGTGCGAATTGCCCAGAGTGTCTTCTCTAATTCGTCTGGCCATTTTCCTTTTGATTCATCCACTAACCTTCTTTTCAGTGACTTCATTATGTTTTGATTTGCCCGTTCGACTGCACCATTCGCTTGTGGATGTCCCACAGAGGCATAGCATATTTTGATACCGAGGTCTTCGCAGAATGACTTGAATTTTGATGAGATAAATTATGATCCATTATCAGCCACTACCTCTTGGGGTATGCCAAATCTGCATATCACATTTTTCCAAAAGAAATGCTGAGTCTTCGCAGCTGAGATGTTCATCAATGGCTCAGCTTCTACCCATTTGGTGAAGTAGTCGATTGCCACAATAATCCATTTAAACTCTCGTGAAGCCTGCTTGAGTTCCCCCACTATATCGATCCCCCACCTCGCGAACGGCCACACTGGGGGTGAGGGTTGTAGGTTTGTTGGCGGAGCCTTCAGCTGGTTTGTCATCCATTGACATCCTCGGCATCTTTTTACAAACTCCTCTGCGTCGCTGTTGGCCGTTGGCGAATAAATTCCCATGCGGAACACCTTCGCTGCTAGAGCTCTCGGGCTTTGATGCGAACCACAGACTCCTGTGTGTGTTTCCGCCAACGCCTCATTTCCCTCCTCTCTTGAAACACATCTCATCCAGGGCGTGCCGATTCCCGACTTGTAAAGGAGGCCATCCATCATGATATATGTTCTTGCACGTTGTTTCGTTGTGTACGCCTTCTTGCTATCCTTGGGTAATTCACCATCCCGAAGATATTTGACGATGATTGCTCGCCAGTCTTCTTCCAAGGATCTTGCTATAAGCTGCACTTCGGAACATATAGACGCCCGTGATATTGCTTCATAAAACACCCCCTCATGTATTTTTGTAAAGTATGCCGCTGCCTTGGCCAGCTCATCTGCTCTCATATTTTTCCCCCCTTGGTATTGTTTTTACAAAGATCCCCACGAAATGCTTCTCCATTGCTCTTACTGCTTCCAGATATTTTGCCATTTCGGCGTCTTTGGCTTAAAAGTCCTTCGTTATATGTCCTTCTATCAGCTTTGAGTCGCTGTGGATGACAACACTTTTTGCTCCAAGGGATTTTGCTTTCCGAAGACCCAGCAACAGTCCTTCGTATTCAACCGCGTTGTTCGTTGTCTTGAAGTTTAGCCTGAGTGAATACTCTGTACTTTGTCCTTCAGGGTCAGTTACAATTGCCGATGCTCCTGCCCCTTCTGCTGTGAAAGAACCATCGGATTTTATGCTCCACAAGGGGGACAGTGATGGGCCTTCTTCCGAAATTTCAGCTGACCACTCAGAGATGAAGTCGGCGAGTGCCTGAGCTTTTATGGCTGTCCGCGGCTCAAAGGTGATGTCGAAGGGTGCTAGTTCCGCGGCCTATTTCGCTATTCTTGTCGTGGCGTCTTTGTTTTCAAAGATAGACTTCAGAAGGTATGCTGTGGGCACCTTTATCTTGAATTCTTGAAAGCAGTGCCGTAATTTTTTTGATGCCATAAGTAATGCATAAGCTATTTTTTCTAGCTCAATGTAGTTTCTTCTTGCTCCTTGTAATGTTTTCGATACATAATATACCGGCATTTGTCCCCCCTTCGGCTTCATCCTTGACGAGGACGGCGCTAACTGTGAAGTGACTTGCTGCTAGATACAAGGTTAGATGTGCCAAAGGGTGCTATAAATACCGTCTTCTCTTCATCTTCCTTTCTCATATACACTTGATGATAGCCTGAGTAGGCGTCCAGGAAGCTCATCAGCTCACAACCCGCTGTCGCGTCAACCAGCTGGTCAATTCTTCGTTAGGGAAAATCATCTTTTGGGCATGCCTTGTTAAGATTTGTGAAGTCAACGCATAATCTCTAGTTTCCGTTTGACTTCTTCACTATCACCACATTTGCGAGCCATTCCGGGTATGCAACTTCCCGGATAACTTGAGCTTGACGCAATTTTTCCACTTCCATCTTCGCTGCTTCCTGTCTGTCGGGCCCCATTTTTCTAAACTTTTGTTTAATTGGTTTTGCATCCATTTTCACATTCAGCGAGTGTTTAATTGTCTCTCTGGGGACCCCCTTAGACTCTCCTGGCGCCCAGGCGAAGATGTCACTATTTTGCCGAAGCAAGTTGATGATTTTTTCTTCTTCTTCTTCGGAGAGGGCGGTTCCGATGGATACTGTCCTCTCTTCATTTTTCAGGAATAATCGAATCTTCTTCGTTTCGCTCTCTGGCCTGACCTGGGGTTTATAACCCTTCGGTCTGTATTGGGAGTCGACCCTCTCGGTAGTTTGGACCGGCTTGAGTTTTGGTATGCCTTGGAGCTCATTTTTCCTCGCCGATTGTTGACATCCTCGAACAGTAACGACGCCCCCTTCGGTAGGCATTTTCATGCAGAGGTAGCCGTGATGTATGATTGCCCCGAAGGCATTAATGATTCCTCTTCCGAAGATGGCGTTGTAGCGGTACTCCATGTCAACGACATCAAAGCAGGTGCTTTTTGTTATCTTCCTCTTACCTTCACGAAAAGTGACAGGTAAAGTTATCTGGCCGATGGCAGCCACAGGTTCCCCTCCAAATCCTATCAGTGGCATGTTCGATGGTGTTAGCCTATCTTCAGGTATATTGAGTTGTCTGAACGCACTGGCGAAGATGATGTCTGCTAAGCTTCCTCCATCCACCAGCGTCATTTGGACATCATATTTTGCAATCTCAGCTGTGATCATGAAGGGGTCTTGGTGTGGAAACTTCACGCCCTTGGCGTCAGTTGTATCGAAGGTTATCGGCGGAGCTGGTGTTGGTTTACTTGTCACCGAAACATGCGACACCTCGCGGATGAATTCCTTTCTCTTCCTGTTCTATGGGAGATTCAACGAAGATCCTCCGGTGATGACATGAATAACCCTTCGGTTTGGCTCTTCAACATTGTGAACCCTCTCGGGGGATCTGCGGTATTGATTTCTCGGACGCTGGTCTTGCCTTCGTTGCCTTTTCTAGTTTTGGTAGTTTTCGCGCTGCGTCTTGACATCTTTGCATTCCTCGGTTGTATGGGAATAGTTCTCTCCATGCACCGCATAGTATTTCTTTTCCTTATTCTCCTGATTGCCTCCTCGGAATTTGTCATTCCTGTGGTAATTCTCCCTCTGGTAATTGTCATTCCTTCGATCATCTCTTCTTGTGTTGTCTCTTTGATTGTTGTACTCATCTCTTCGGGGATTGTAATCCCTTTGGGGATAGTCCCCCCTCCCATTGTTGTCAATGGCTCTTCGCTCATCAGTTTGCTTGGGTTCAATGTTGCTTATCCTCTTGTTGGAATTGTGATGTCTCTTGTTCTTCTCTGAATTTCTCTCTTTGTGGCCATCCCGGTCCTTGTTTGTACTCAGCTGGCCTTGTCTCCTCAAATTTTCCTCCTCTCCCTTTGCATACCCTTCGACCTCATCGTAAAGAAGCCCAGCTGTTTGTGGGGGGTCCTGAGTCAGCTTGTGTAGAAGGGGTCCAGGTTGAAGACCTCTTCGGAATGCATTGATTACCGAAGAGTCAGAAACATCCCTTATCTGGCATCGTATAGCAGCAAATCTTTTATAGTAATCCCTTGTGCTTTCCTTCTTGCCCTGTTTCAAGGCAAAGAGGTCCCCTTCCACCATTCTTTGGATATAATTGCCTTGAAAGTTGTTGGCGAAGGCATCTTTTAGTTGACTCCATGAGTGTATGGATCCCTGTGGAAGTGAGGTGTACCATGAGAGTGCAGTTCCCTTCAGCGTTAACAACAAACTCTTCGCCTTGATGTCATCATCTCCACCCGCTGCTTCAACTGCTGTGTCATATACGTCAAGAAATTCGTTTGGGTCGGTGTCTCTAGAGAATTTGAATACACTTGGCATCTTGAATCCTTCGGGCCATTTTTTGCCACGAAGGTGTGCGCTCAGAGGTCCTTCGGTAGCCTTCCTCGGCTGTGTCACCATTACATTTTGCCGATGTTGCTCATGGTTTTTCTCCAGGTATGGGATCCTTCGGGGCACATAGTGCTGTTGGGGCTGCATTGTCACGAGCTCTCTTCGGAGTAGGTCGATTTGTTCCTCCAACAGTCTTCTTCTATCTCGCAGGATGTCTTTAGCAGATGAAGGGTCTTCGTGCTGACGCCCTTTCATGGGATGGGTGGGTGGGTTTTGCTACATCTCCTCTCTGACGACTTTGCTGGGTCCTGGCTCGTCGAGTCTTCCACCGCCCATATCCGGGGTATCTTGGCTTTGGTTCCTCCAACCCTGCAGGTTGATGCCAGGGGCTCTTGGGATGTTTCCGCCAGGTCCTTGCACCGCCGCGTCCTCCCGCCGCCGTTCAGTCGTCGGCGCGGTGGCGATCGCCCTTTGGGCCGCTCCCTCCATCGTCTCGCCCGTGATCTCTTGTTCGGTTAGGACTTTCCGCTCCTGCCTCGAGTATGCTCCGTCGTGCCCCGTCTCCGGCGGCTCGCCTCCGGCCGCTGCGACACTCCTCCTGGGTCTAGCCATCACCGTAACCGCTCGCTTCTCCCCACGGATGGCGCCAACTGTCGCCGTGAAATCCCGCCGATGGTGAGAATCGGCGCCCCTCCCTGGTGCTGGAGAGGACGCTGAGAGAAGTGGTGGTGAGAGAGCAGAGCGCTCAGTGAATAGACTAGTGCTAATGTGTATGATCAGAATGCTTGTTCTCTTTCATTGATGAGCTTATTAATTTATACAACTTTAGGATCAGGGTTTACATGCATGGGAAATACCCAAAGTACCCTGGCCCATGGAGAATACCTAGATTGTCCTGATCTCTGGATCGTTGATCCTACGATCAACGGCTAGGCTAGCTTTCTCACAACCCACGTTATACTATTTCCTAACATGCCCTTGGGGGGCATACTCTGACAAAGTTGTTGATTTGATTTGATTTGATTCATTCTTGTCAGAGGTTGTCGCGGGGTCTTCGTCTTCTGACCCGAAATTTGTCAAAGATCACTCTCGGTCTTTCCGAAGGGTTTTCGTGAATCCCTCGATGAGACGTCCTCCGCCACCCTTCGATATAAGTCCCGAGGATTCTCTTTGCTTGATATGCACTCGGAACACCTGACCCTTCGTGTCCTTCTCTCGACCCTTCGCGCATGTCCAAGTCTTCCACTCACGGTCCGTCTTGAGGTCATCTTGGGCAGGCTTCATCACTTACCCCTTCGGGTGGAATCCTTCACGAAGGATCTTTACAGCATCTTTGTGGACATCCACCTTTCCTGGAGATGGGGTGGTTGCCCCTACAACAACTTCCATGTTCTTCAAACGACGTGGCATGTGGTGATAGGCTTGTTTAGGGACCGGAAGCAATCCCATGCCATGAACTTGTCCAGATTTTTCATCACCCAAGACTTTGTGCAAAGCATCTCCTTCCCATGCAACTCTTCCATCATTTTCAGCCAGCTCCGGTTGATCGTCAACAAGATTTTCCAACTCAGCCTACAAGTAAAAAATAGACATAAAATAAAACACCTAGATCATTTTCTGATGTGAGGTTTAAATGTTGTTAGTATAGATGGCATACCACATGCTCATGTACTTGTTTGCTCCCATCTTTATGTGTCGCAAGCCATACTTTTGTTCTATGGGGCTGTTTCTTGTTGGGGTCATTTTGCCTCTAAAAAAGCAACAATATAAAGAAATTCATACATGAGAGTATAATGACAATTTTGCACTCACCATGTCCTCCGCCCAGCGAGCATAATTCTTTGTTCCAGTCGTATGGGTTGTCTTTCTCATTGCACAACTTCTTTTGTTTTTCTCACTAAGCTCCTATTGTGTACAATGTTGTAAATATAAGAGATCGATATATATAGATGAAGTGATAGTACATTAAAACTTTAGTTACCTTCCCTTCTTTTGACTTCCAGTGATTCACAATTGCAACCCATTGATCCTCTTGCACATCTTTTGGGCTCCGCTTATACAACACAGATCTCTTCGATGTGATGTGTTTGTTGTAGACCCCATAGCGGCTTTTAATGAAGGGAGATTAAGAGATTGCATGACCTCCATGTTCTTTGCAATGTTTGCATTTCTTTCGAGTTCATATGCATTGACATCTCCATCATTATTATTTCTTCTTGCATTTTCCATTTATCCTCCTTAAGCATGCCACAACACAATAGAAAATATTAATAACAAGGAAATAGCTTGCATAGTAAAAAAAGGACTGAAAACTAAATGCTCCTAGGATTGAAAGCTGAACAAAGACATTGGTCAAAGAAAGAATCTAGATATAGATACAGTGAGTTTTCATTTTCAGATTTAAGATTTCAGTTTTCAAATAGAAATTATATATATATCATCATATAATTAGCTCAATGGCAATTTGATGTTGGCTTGAGTAAATGGAGAACATATCAGTGATATTTTGTATATGAAATCTAAAATCTGTAGCTGAAACTCAGTATATGAAATCTGAAACTGAAAACTAGCTATATTCTGAAATTGAAACTGAAAACTGAAATATGAAAACTAAATGCTCCTAGGACTGAAAGCTGAACAAAGACATTGGTCAAAGCAAGAATCTAGATATAGATACAGTGAGTTTTCTTTTTCATATTTAAGATTTCAGTTTTCAAATAGAAATTATATATATATATCATTATATAATTAGCTCAATGGCAATTTGATGTTGGCTTGAGTAAATGGAGAACATATCAGTGATATTTTGTATATGAAATCTAATATCTGTAGCTGAAACTCAGTATATGAAATCTGAAACTGAAAACTGAAATATGAAAACTAAATGCTCCTAGGACTAAAAGCTGAACAAAGACATTGTTCAAAGCAAGAATCTAGATATAGATACAGTGAGTTTTCATTTTCAGATTTAAGATTTCAGTTTTCAAATAGAAATTATATATATATATCATTATATAATTAGCTCAATGGCAATTTGATGTTGGCTTGAGTAAATGGAGAACATATCAGTGATATTTTGTATATGAAATCTAAAATCTGTAGCTGAAACTCAGTATATGAAATCTGAAACTGAAAACTAGCTATATATGGCAATATATGTCTGTTCGCCGGCGACTGAGGGACACTGACGACAAGGCATTAAGGTGCGCCCGAAAAGACCCCAAAATGGCTCAGATTACTTGCTGCTAATCCGAGGGGTCCCAGGGTTCGGATTTGCTCTAATTTGGGATTCCAGGGAGTCGACATAAAAAAAAATGGGAAAGTTGGGGAATTTGCATTAGGGTTCTTGATTCGGTCAAAATCCCCTCCTTCTCCATGCTGTACGTGACCCCAAACGGACTAATCCTTAGATATTAGGCCTTAATCAATATAATTAACATCCTAAACCATACTTACCCGAACAAAAAAATGACATTACATTGATTGGATTCAAGGTTAAGCTAGATAGCTCTGATACCAAAGGAGAAATTGGGGTTGAGAGAGATGGGAGGAGGGCGACGAAGAGCACCTTTGGCCGCCGTTGTGAATGTCGATCCAGTCCTGGCTGCCGCCCCTGGTGCCTAGGGATACCACCAATTTAGGGTTAGAACAATAGTGGAATCGAGGATTGGGGAATCGGGGTTGAGAAAGATGGGATGAAGGGCGACGAAGAGCACCTCTGGCCGCCGCGCCGCCCTCCCGCCGTGCGTTGGCGCTGCTACCACCGATGGGTTTCGGCACAGGATTTGTCCTATGGGAATGTTATTAGATAAACTGTGAATTGATGGAGGGAATTTTTGCATTGGCGGCAAGGCAAAATTACATTAGCGGGAAAAATACATTGGCAGGAGGGAAAATCACATTACCGGGAAATAAAAGTAAATAACATGTAAATATTCCACAAAATGAATTTTAAAGTTAGGATAATAATGCGTTGTTTAAAACAGCTTAAGCCGATGGCTTATTTCGGCTTTTAGTGCAAAACTGTTGAATGTTGTGGTGATTGTCCCTTTTGGGTGATGAGTATATTGCCAAGGTTTGGCGCTTAATGTAGGTTTTGAATGATCGTGAGCACGGCTATCATGATAGTTTTAATTCTGCAGAGTGTGTATACTTTACCCATGGGACTCACCCGAGAGTGAGACGAAGCCGCTATCCCCGTTCCATCTAGGGTCAAGAATGTTGTCTCGTACTAAGCCAGAGGTTCCCCTCTTGTGCCAGGTGAGTATACGGTGGTCGCGAGTCACACCCATACCGCCATGACAATCCAACCCTAGATTTTTCTAGGTAACAACTAAGGTATTACCATTATTAACACCTATGGCTGTACTGTTTTGCCCGGTCAGATCTTTCACGAAGTTCGGTCCTTATGTCGACCGAGGTGGCCTACCACAAACCAACATCCACTAATCAAACCACCACCTCGAATCTACTCACGCCACGTTCATTTTAGTTGAATTAAAGTTTAACCAAAATCACACGATAAAGAGTAGATTCTCTCTACCGAGAATTTGAATGACTTCCCATCATAAGATCATCTAGATTTTCCCATCGAAGCAACTAGCGTGATTACAAATCAAATCAATATGCATCTAGCTTGCACCTTGATCCGAGTAGCACGATTCCTGACAACCGACAGCTAACTTCCCTCCGGATTCCTCCACGACATTTACACGCAAATCAAGGCACAGACAAATTAACAGCAGCAAATAAATTCGGAAAATTATGAGATAAATACAGGAGGTAGATTAGGTTAAAAGAAGATCAACAAAATTGGTTTGACGTGGATCGGAGCTACGGTTTAGGAGATACAAAAATGTGAATGTGCACTGTTCATAGGAACAGTATGCACTTTGACCGTTCAAATCGAAGAACAGAGAACGTGGAAGATTCCGGCGAGGTCTTCGGCGATCAAATCCGTCGCGCTCGGTTGACGATTCTCTGAGCTCTTTATTAGGATGGATTCGCGACATAGATAGCAAGAACGTCCTTGGACGGTTTGACGAAATTCGTAGTGAGGCGGTGCTGAGACGAGGTGAAGTAGAGACGGCCAAGAATCGGGAGGCCGAGCTTCGGCGTTCGATTGCTGGAGTTACGGACCTCGGATCTGTGAGTTCCTAGGCAAAATAGAAACATGAGGAAGTACTCTAGGACGTCCTCGGATGGTTTTTGGAATGGACCCTTACCCTGGTCGCAGTAGAAGAAAGACGAAGGGAGGAAGAGAGAGCTCGGGAGGAAAAATTGAATTACGATTACATTCACTGGCCACCACACCATATATACATAATTAATTAACATCCCTGATCGATTCAACTCTCCATAATTTATATTGTGCTGCTGAGGAATCATACAAGGTCTTCATCTTATTCCAAAAAATAAAAACCAATAAAAAGTACATAGTGGGTTTTTGCCATTGCTACAAAGCACAAGGCCTTCATTTATCCAAGTCCAAGTTATATCCTTGCAGCTCATTGATCATTTTGTTTGTGTTCCGATAACCTGAAAATTAAACAATCAAATAACTTATTTAGGGAAAAGCAAAGATTATATCTGTAGGCCTCACCAATCGAACCTATAAATAGGCAAACAAAAAAAGAAAACAATCACATGTAGTATTGGACATACAAAATATTGATTTAACAAAAACATGCATACCTTCATGTACAAAACCTTTCATGCTCTAATTTTCATTGTTTGATTCATCATTGTCTCCATCAATGATTATGCCTTCGATGTCAATTTGAACCTAGGGTTGTTCTTCTGTTGCTTTCTTGAACATGTTGTCCAGGTGCGAGACATGGAATGGCTCACTTTCTAAGTCCTCTATCCATTCCTCGTCGCCAATATCATAAATATCTCTAGGTTTGATCTTCATAACAATAGACCAACCACTATTTATATGGTCATCTATATAGAACACTTGACCAGCTTGATCAGCAAAAATAAATGGCTCATGTTCAACTTTATCCCCTCTATGTATCAAATGCGAGAAGTTGACAAGTGTGTATCCATATTTATCCTTTTCAATCCCTTTTCTAGTGATAACATCAACCCATTCACACTTCAATAGTACTATAGAAAATTTGACATAGTTCAGCTCAATAATATCAACTACCCTTCCATAATATGTCACATTACCTAAAATAGGACTTGCATCATTTGCTTTAGCATAACTCGATGTCTTTGCAGTTAGTACAACTCCACTATTTTGTGTCACTCCATCCAAACGTTTAGGCCTAAAACGAAAGCCTCGACTATTGAAACCACGATATCTTTTTGCCACTTGAGCAGGACCACGAGCTAGCCACCTAATCTCTTCTTTAATACTGTCTATGCCATTTTCCCTCTCCAAATTTCTTATCTATGTCATAAGAGCTAATTTAATTTAATCCATGACTCATAGCATAAATGAAAAGGATGTGAGATGTAGAACTTACATGATCTCTAAACCATTCATCAAATTTTTCATTTTGCTTTCTCTCAATAAATTTTTTGCTAACACGACGTGGAAGGTGATTCTTCCTTATCTCATCAGCATGCACTCTGTGGTACAAATTTATAATGCATCAATCAATGAAAGAAAATAGTTAAATTTTTCAATAAAGAATTATTACCTCAGATATGTATTCACATCTGGACAATTGAACAAAACATACTTATGTGCCTGTACTAACTCCAAATTCGATAGAATATACTTTCCAGGATGTCCAAGTGGTTTTCCATCCACTTGAAGAAATTTTTTTGTTCCTTGCTGCTCATTCAAATGCTGAAAGGTATCATTACCGTCATCATTTCGAGAAAGGCGATTAAGCTTTCTCTCAAAACCTTTTAGATATCTTGAACAAAATGTCACGCATTCATCTGCCAGATATGCTTCAGCAATACATCCTTCGGGATGAGCTCGATTTCGCACATATGACTTCAACAAACAAAGGTACCTACACAAATCATAACCAAATATTGATGTTAATATCATGAATAGGCATAAATAGATATAAAATGACTTGTTTTATGGTTGATAATAAAAGATATATATACCTTTCCACAAAATACATCGATCGGTAGCAAACTGGACCTCCAATTTTTGCCTCTGTCGCTAAATGAATTACCAAATGCGCCATAATTGTAAAAAAACCAGGGGGAATATCATCTCCATACGGCATAGTGTCAGTTTGATCCTCTCCTCCAACTTCTCAAGCTCATTTACATAAAGAACTTTTGCACATAGTTCTCTAAAATATGAAGATACATCAAACAGGACGGATGCAACATTATCTCGAACCAAATAGCGAGAAGCTACAGGTATAAATTGTTGCATTAGAACACGACAATCATGACTTTTTAATCCTGTAATCGTCCCTTGAGAAACATCCACACACCTTGAGATGTTTCCTGCATAGCCATCTGGAACTTTTATATCATGAAGAACTTTACAAAATTGCTTGATTTCTTCTTTGGACATGGTATAAGAAGCTGCAGGCAACTTAATCCTACCACTAGGCCCTCTCTGTGGATGAAGCTCTGGCCTAATATTCATTTCTTGTAGATCGAGCCATGCTTGTAGGTTATCTTTTGATTTACCCTTAATATTTCAAATTGTCCCGTATATATTTTGACAAAAATTCTTCTCTATATGCATAGGATCAAGATTGTAATGGAGTAAGTTGAGGTCCCAATAAGGCAAAGAAAATAGGCCACTAACACATTTCCATATTTTAGAATTCTCAAAATTATCAATTTTATTTATCTCTTCCATAAGAGATATTTCAGAAAAATTACCGGGCATTGATCTATCTTCTGTCGTTCCATCAAAAGAAATAACATCATCTCGAAGCTCGTCGGTAGCTGATAGAAATCGGCGATGCCCCATGAAACAAAACTTGTGCGCATGTTTCAAGCGCATGGAACAAGTTTCTTCACGACATGTCACACAACCAAACTGTCCATTCACACTATACCCAGCAAAAAGTCCAAGGCCTGGGTATTCACTCACAGTCCACAACATAGTAGCACGAAGTTGGAACATCTCATCACGAGATGCATCATATAGGTGTTCCAACCTCGAATAGCTCAATTAGTTCTTCATAAACTGGCTCCATAAGAATATGAAAATTCTTCCCAGGATAAGACGGACCAGAAATTATCAAAGAAAGCATAATATATGAAGCTTTCATGCATAACCATGGAGGAAAGTTATAAGGTACTAAGACAACAGGCCAGCAACTATAAGTTGAACTCATTGTACCAAATGGATTGAAGCCATCACTAGCAATTCCAAATCTAATGTTGCGTGGATCTGATGCAAACAACGGATACCTGGAATCAAGTGACTTCCATGCCTCTGAATCAGCAGGATGAGGCAAGGCTGTATCCTTGGTGCATTCCTCGTCATGCCATCTATCTTAAAGCAACAGCTGTTTCTTTGTGCATAAATAGTCTCTTAAGCCTTGGTTTAATTGGAAAGTACCGCACCACTTTCTTTGCAACTGCCTTCTTCCTTTCCTTCTTAGTTAAGCTAGTTCTATCTGCTTTGTTTTTCCACCTTGAAGTTCCACAGCTTGAGCAATAATCATCATTTGCCTTATCTTTACGATAAAGTTGACAACTGTTTGGACAAACATGAATTTTTTGATAACTAAAACCAAGCTTCCCAATGATCTTCCTAGCGTCAGCTTATGTTCCTGGTATGCTCTTACCATTAGGTATTGCCATTTGCAAAATTGCTAGTAGATCATTTAAAGATTTATTGCTCCACTTGTTAACAGATTTCGTGTGAAACAAAAGAACAAGAAAAGGAAGTCTTGACAGCTCACATCCTTCCCATAAAGGTTCATCCGCATCTTTGAGCAAGTTATAGAAGTCTTCTGCATCTTTATCTCGCCCAATTGTTGGACAATCTGAGGCATCAGATTCATTCATTGGAGAGGCATCAGATTCATTCATCACAGATCCATATTCTACATACCCGTAGGCATCTCGAACTAGCTGCCGCATATCAATCTGTGTTGTATCTCGTTTTGTCCATGATGATTCTTGATTAGCACGGATGTATTCTGTAGTTTCGCCATGAGAACCCCAGATAGTGTATCCCTGCATCATTCCATTACAAACCAAGTCACCATAAACTTCATCTCGATCCTTCAACCGTCTATTGACACATTTCACACATGGGCACCATATCTTCGCATTAGAACTTTTATCCTTATATGCAAACTCAAGAAAACCATCTACCCCTTTCAAATAGTTTGCAATTGGTGTACGGGAGCGCTGAGTAATATCTTTATAGCTTTTAAATCCATCGAACAACTGCCCAAAAAGCAACAATAATAATGTATATGCATAATGAGTGAGTCCCAAACAAAAAGCTTTCATATAATGAAAGGGAAACAAAAATACCTAGTGACAAAGAGGCTTCAACAACAAAAATTGCTCGATGGATATAGCAGTACACAAGTATATGTTGACTGAGTCCAACGAAAGAGGACAAACTGAAGTTTCAAATAACAAAAACAATCTATTAAAAAAGCAAGAAAATGAAGAGTACAAACTGAAATTTCAAAGAACAGAAGAAAAAATATATATGAAAGGAGTCATAAAGGAGAATTAACAACATAAATATCCTACAGAATTAATCTTTACGATCCATTGAAATTTCATATAAATTTTCAAGTTTGTAGCATAAATTATATAGAGACAACACATATGTTTGAACTAAAATAGTACACATCAACATCGACGGTGTAAAATATATATCAAGTTGCCTTGGTTAATCTCCTAAAATATAATCTCCTAAAATAGACAGAAGCTATATCAAATATAAAAGTCTTGTGGACTAATAATCTCCCCTCCTCATATAGAAGAGAAAACAACATTCTCTACTCTAATTTATAATTAATTATGTTCTCTTTATTTCATTCACAAATATGGATTTTTGACATGGCACATTAATAAATTCACAAATTAATTTCCATCACACATTCGTACACAAATTTATTCACATTTTGTGCATGTACGGACTATTGACTAGCTAGTCTTTGCCACTATATATGAGCTAGATTAGCAATCAAAATCACATCATCACTAATTGGGATTACCAATTAGATTAATAAATTATTCACGTAGATGCACACAGTCCGAACAACTAATAACTAGCCATAGAAAGCAAAGAGTGCACCTGTCAGTTATCACCAAGTAGCTAGCACGATCTCTAGGCTAGCAGCGGTATTTTGACGGCTAGCTCCACGCGCAACTGCAAGGCGGCGGCGGCAGCACAACTTAACCTGATCTCCAGCGGCGAGGGCAAGGAAAACTGGGCGAGGCACCGATGCACCTGATCTCCAGCGGCTACTGGGCGAGGCACCGATGCCCAGTAGCAGTGCACGCCGTGGTGAACGTGATCTCCACGCACAACTACAAGGCGGCGGCGGCAGCACAACTTTACCTGATCTCCAGCGGCGAGGGCAAGGAAAACCGGGCGATCTCCAGCGGCTACTGGGCGAGGCACCGATGCACCTGATCTCCAGCGGCTACTGGGCGAGGCACCGATGCCCAGTAGCGGTGCACGCCATGGTGAACTTCAGGTGTCGGCCCGCGAGGAACTTGAGTCGGCAGCAACTTAGGCCCATCCAAATAACGACCAAAAAATTAAAACACTTCGGGAGATAATTATGTGTACTGGGCCAAGTCGGGGGTTGGCTTCCCTCGTTGCCCAGGTCCTGTCTGGCCGCACCATGCGAGTGCATAAATTTTTGGCTAAGACATGTTTCTTCCTTCATTTTTACTTGTAAGACATGTTTTGTATAGGCCATGCAATTTTGCAACTTTTTAATGGCACGTATGCAATTGGCCCAACTTTTTATGGGTATCCACGTAGATATGTGTTAGAGAGATACACAACTATATTTTATATGCAACAACATGGACATAAGTGATGCAAGGTTATATATAAGTGATATTTTTAAGCAATCAAACAATGACTTTACACATTGCTAGTAGCAACACATATTATGTGGTGTTGTACAATCTCTCCTGCATCATAACCTATATGTGATGCTAGTATATGTTGGTGTAGACTTTCATTTCGAGTTTCCTGCACCACAAGCAATATGTGATGCAAGTGATTGGTGCAATAGGCTGGTTCTCTTGTAGTGCATGGTAGCAACTTGGGCACCAATGAAGGTGATGCCAACGTTGTCAACACCACTGCCGGTGGATCCGGTGATGCCAACGGTGTCAACACCACTGCCGGTGGATCCAGTGATCCCGTGGACGCTGAGGGAAGCGAGGTAATGCCACCAGAATCTAGACAAACCCTTTAATCGTATTTAACCAATTAATATAAATGGCTCTGACATGAAAAATTCACATCTCTGTCCATTTTTAGCCCGGTACATCGAGCACCCAAACCAAGCGAGGACTTAACAAGAAGTCTGCTACAAAGTTTGATTTCACCAACGTCGACAATGACGGAAAGCCGATTGTTCCTCTTTCAGTAGTAGGCCCGTTTAACAACGCATGTGGTTTCCACGTTAGGGATCATGTCCCAGTTAGCATCAAGAAATGGCCTGAAGTTCCGCAAGCCACCAAGGAGCTCCTTTAGAAAGATATCAAGAAGAACTTCAAATTTCCTAAAGGGTACGAGAACAAGGTTAAGAGATACACTTTGAAGAAGATGGCAACCCGATTTCAGTCATGGAAAGTTCACCTGAACAAGTGTGTCAAGAATGGAGAAAAGCCAGACTTCAACCAACATCCCAAGATGGCGGATCACTAGGATGCATTTGAAGAATACAAATTGTCAGAGGAAGGACAGGCAGTGAGCCATCAGAACAAGATCAACGCTGGGAAGAAGAATACCGCCACCATTTTGGCACCGGTGGTTACGTCAAGGCTATACCTAAATGGGTGAAGCGGAAGGAAGAACTAATGGCCAAGAATATCACGCCTGCTACTGCTGAATGGGAATTCCGCCTGCGGAATTGGTTCATGGGTCACGGAGGGGCTCTTCCAGACAACGGTAGCTTGTTGATGGCACCGGGAGCGGAGGATGTTGGAAAAAGAATTGTCAAAACTGTCGATATGTCTCGCTCCGGTTCCTTAGTGACAGATAGGGAGAATGACGAGCTCACACATGCACTTCAAAACCCTGAGCACCCAGGACGGACAAGAGGAATGGGATCGTCCATGCCATGGAAGTACGGTTTCTCCAAAGATGACGATACATACAGGAGCCAGTCAAGAAGCAAAAGAAGAGATTCGTACAGATACTACTTACTGGAAAGGGAGCTCAGAGCAACTCAGCAGAGCATCGGAGAGATTGTTGAGCAAAAGCTGCAGGCGGCACTCGGTAAACTTTAGGGAGCAAGTACAAGCAATACACAGGCTGACGCCATGGTTAGCCTGCCCACCACTGCGCGACGGAATAGCTGCGCGTCCAACGCCGCCACACTTTCTCCTCACATGGTACCGGTGCCGGACCTGGGACAATACGCAGTGGATAACATCAAAGTTTGCCAGAAGTGTGAGCTACACATTCAGACGCATAACCTCTCTACCAAGGTGGCTTATGGCATGGTGTACCCGATGGAGCCGGGCCAGCTTTTCCACTGCAACGAGATACCGTCAGGTTACTCAAAGGTCACGGTGGAGGAGGTGTTGAGCGGCTACGAAGATCTTCTGCTCGAGATTGCTGGAGGGGACAACATCACCAAGTTTGGACAGGCCCTCCACGGAATCATCCTCTGGCGAAAAAGGTACATCATATTTCCAAACACTGTGGAGATGTCCGCTCCACCAAGAGAAATCCAACAATTGGAGCTGACCGAAGGGACCATGCCTCAACCGCAACGACAAAACACGGCTCCTGCTACATCACCTCAACGACATGCCTCGTCTCCAATACAGAGCACTCCGCCTCCACCTCGTGCTCCATGAAGCCCGGCTCCACAATCTCCTCCAAGGAAGAAACTCAAAGTACGAAGAACCAGTACTGCGACGCTACCCCCTCCCAAGAAGGCCTAGTCCAGCCGGTCAACACAGTCATCAAAGAAACCTCCGAAAAGGGCATACGACATGACAGCTGAGGAGACACGAGAAATAGTTCAAAAGGAATTGAGACACACTTCACACCAAAGGTGACACCTCCCAAGGAGCAAATTGATCCAAAAGCTGCAGCCCACTTTGCGACATGTCATGCAGCACCTCTTCCTGCCTCGACTAACTACAAACGCACAATAGCGAAGGCTGCATTGAAAGGGAAAAGGGCTAAGGCGGCGGCGGCACCTAACAAGACAGCCCAAGATTACTAGCTAGAGGAATTCTTGAGAGAGTCGGGGCTGTCTTCCAATGGCAGAGGTCAGGTGGCCATATAAGCTGGGCCGGGAGTTGGGTGCACCGAAAAAGATAAGGGATCTGCCAACTAAGATGCGACAATTTCATGAATGGTACATGGAACAGTCCGCTCAAGGAAGAACAATATTCCCTGTCCATATAAATAACGAAGATTTCTATCGTGGGGATGAACTCATATGGATGGAATTCGAGGACTTGAACCAATTTTACCGTCAAGATGCCGTCAACGTGTCTCTAATGAGCTGTTGGTGTCTATAAGTACTTCCAGCTAATGATTGAGTTTACCATATATATGTGTTAATTTCGCCATAGTTTCAAGCTGCAAAATCTAATAACTCATCCCCTTTGTATGTAGAATGAAGATACAACGATGTAGAAGAGAGACTATCTTCAACATCGGCTTCATCGACCCATCAATTGTCAACGAGGCTAACTGTAAAGGCAGCCCAAAAGAAATTGAAGAATACATTCTGAAGGCTCTTTGGAACAGTACTACAAACCGCACATACTTCTGCCCTTCAACTTCCAGTACGTATATATACATGTCATCACACAACCTCTTGTTTATCCTTTTTCAAGATATTCATAATATGACTAATTACATATATGTTGCAATACATATATATGAATAGGTTTCACTGGATCCTACTTATTAGCAATGTCGATAGTGCGAACATCACTGTTCAAGACTCAAGAAGAAAACCACGGCAAAATTTTCAGTTTGTCATTGATATTCTAAACAGGTAATATTGAGATGCCTACCTATATATATATATATATATGTATATATATATAAGTACTTCGAATACTCATAATTACTACTCATGTAATAACGCATAACAGGGCATTCGCCAAGTTCCAAATGAAGCATAGAGGAAAAAGTTCTAGGAATGAATTTACAGTGCAATTGAGCACTCGAGTACGTACTACAAAATATCAATTAAAGAATATATATGGCGTAAAAATTTATCATCTCAACAATTAATTGCATTCTTTTAGAATATCACTGTAGGTTCTACAGCAATCGGCCGGAAATAACTTATGTGGCTATTATGTGTAACTCTACATGCAAAATGTTACCCACGGCGATATGCGACAATTGGACAACGAGGTGCGTGTGTGTTAAAAACAAATTTCTTAATACACTTATACTTGACGTGTTCAAAGATTTATTTATTTCCTTCTTTTCGTAGCCCGGCATCGATGAGACAGGCGTGATCCATCGCATCATGTTGGAGCAATCCAAGAACAACTTATTGGCTTCATGTCGATGAGATTATAACCCCCAGAGGCAAGTTCTACGCAAAGGAATGGAGAGATTGTCCTTCAATAAGGACAGGTGAACTTACGGAATCTTCGTCTATGGGCGCAAAGAGTGATGCGTGCAAGAAATGATATCAACATCACGAGCTTGTACTCTTCATAAGTTTTTTTAGGGAGATACACCATAAAACGATGCATGTGATGATCATTATGTCATGTGTTTAAAACTTGTATATATTTGAAATTAATTTGTAAGTTCATACTATTTGTAAATAAACTTATATGGTTTTCTACTGTTCTCAATTATAATATATATTTAATTATTCAGAAATAAATTTCTAATTTTATTTAATTTATATGTGAAAGCCTACCTCAAAATTAAGGCCATATTTCATATATGGAAAATGGTGTGAGCCTCTCCACAAGCAGTTTGTAACAGCAACCGCTTGTGGAGAGAGAACACGTGGCGTCCACCCACCGACGCCCATATTCCATATGTGGAGCTCTACAAGCGGTTGGTAACACCACCCGCTTGTGATGTGCCCCCACATGGCTGCTCCCCTTCGTTTCCTGTGCGCCTTCCGAACCGCTTGTGGTGCCGCACCACAAGCGGTTCGTGCAACCGCGAGTGATACCCTCTGATACCCAGAGGGTATCACTCTCGGTTGCGTACAAGCGGTTAACCGCTTGTGAAAGCGGTTATGAACCGCTTGTGCTGTGCCGTTCGCTGGTAGTAGCATTTAAAAGAGTACAAATTTTCAATTTTTTCAAAACCTTCAAAATTTTAGGTCTTCAACTGTTAAGCTGCTGCTATACTTTTCTGGGTGGGCCGGACTGTCCGGTCCGGCTGGCCGGACTATCTGGCCACCCAGGTGCCCAGGTGAGCGCCCAGACAAGGCCCTCCTGGCCGGACAGTCCGGCCAGTGCTGCTGCTGCTGCTCGTCTGTGTGAATTTTTTTTAAAAAAAATATTTTGTCGGGACCCCCCCGGGCGAAGGTGAGGTCCCACCTGTGCTTTACCTGTGCTAGTCCCTGGATCAGTAGCTAGCACACACAGACAACAGACTTGGATCACAACCATGTCGATTAATTTACATAAATTTACATCAGAGTGCGCTTCCTGGCGTGGTTACATAGGGTTGGCACAAAGGCCTTACAAAAGCGGAAATCTTAATTATACAACTGAAAACTCCAAAAGAAGAAGGCCGAGGCAGATCCCCACAGGCAGAGCTGGAGGAACGCAATCCTAGGCGTCGAGGTACTCTTCGTCTTGGATCCCGGCGGCGAATCCTTCGTCGTGGTACATCTCCTCCTTCGGGTTCCATTGCTGTTCGCCGCCTGCTCGTTGGAATGAGCAGCCCCGCATAAAAGGCGAGGGTGAGTATACTTTATACTCAGCAAGCAAGGCTGACTACCATGCATCTAAGGCTTGACAAAGGAGAGTTAGGGGTTCCTTTTGCATAAAGCCAGTTTTACAAAATTTTATCTAAGGTTTTATAAAATGATTTAAAACGTGTTGAGAAAACAAGCGTTTGAATCAATTTCTTTGAAGTTCCGGCACCCACCGGTTTTGCCTAACTCGCTACACACGGCACCCACCGCAGAACACCCTCATCGCCACAAAGACCCATCGTGAGGAGAAAAACCAAAACACACGACCGCAATCGTGGTTTTCCTTTGAAACACCATTTTGAAAACAAATAGAGAAGAAGTACCATGAGGCGCTCCCCGTCAGTCTGGCCCTGACCGTGGACACGGCTATCATGATAGTTTTATACTCGCAGAGATCGCACGCTTTACCCATGCGAGGTGATTTTTCCTGAGGGTGCCCCCAAAGGAAAATATCACCACAAGGTCTTTTTCCAACCTCCTCCTAGCTAAGGCATTCCCGCTAAGGTTTCCACACCGATGCCCTCTTGCGCCAATAGAACAAAGACCTCCGCCTACTCCACCGATCGGAATGCCAAAGCTAGAGGGCTGAAGGATACTAAGCCAGGGCCCGCCCATACAGGCACACACGGTCGCACTGTGGTACTTAGCTCGTCTACCTCAAGGAATCGGTCCTTACGGACCGGGGTGGTTTCCACACTGGGCCCAAGTCTCGTGCTCGCGGCACCCACCTTGCATCCATCCACCCCGATCAGGTTTTGCAAAACAGTTTTACCTGATAGCACCCACTATCTTAACTATACCCATAACAGCACCCACTGTTTCTTTAAATCAATCATTTTAAATAAGCATTTGATAATTGCAGATATTTAAAATGAACGACAATTCAATACTAAGCATTTCTAAGCAGTATGCAAAACCTAATTCAAGGGTGAAGTTTAATTTTAGCAGTTTTAATAACCTAGTGGTAGCAAGGAGTATTTTCACGGAATAATTATTGATTGGGTGTTAACTAAGCAGCTAAGTGATTAGCATTTTTATGTTTAAATATAACATGTATTTTGTAAACTTCTAAGAAATTGAATTTCGAAATCATAGGGTACAAGGTTCAGCACTTGCCTTGCTCAGCAAATTCCTGGTGATCCTCTGGGGGATTGGTCACGAAACTATCATCGTTAGGACCTAGCAAATAAAACAACCAAAATAAACACAATACCAAAATTAAATATGAAATGTATGCATGTGAATGGATATGCATAAATATGATGAAGGTACTTTAATCTGAAAATGGTATAAATTTTACTTGACTTATTTTTATAAACTTGGAAATTCTATATTTCATATGGAATATAATTAATGTATATGTGTAGCAACATATTTATTTTTAAATGAGAAATTAAGAAAATAAACTAATTCATTTAAAAATAAATGTTTATGTTTTATATTTCACCATTTCAGAAATTGCTAATTTATTTTTATTTATCAAAATCATTTAAGGTTAATTGATTTATGTCTTTATCTTTAATAAGCTAAATCTAAATCATGTATTAATATGCATCAAAGTATTTAAATTATATTTTTAAATTAAAGTTCATATTTTTCTAAGTTTTTAGAAATTTATTTCACTAATTTTGGATTTATATTTTTAAAGATACAAAATTTACAAGTTTTATATTTATAATTTTAATTGGAAAAAAAAGAAGAAATAATCAGGTGTCGTAGACTTGGCTCGGCCCAAATGAAAGGCGTGGGTGGCCCACCACGTGGCGGCCAACAGTGGCAGCGCGTCTGCGGGTCATGGACGCGTGGTCTTGACGACGCTGGCGCTGCCCAATGGCGTGATTGACCACGTCTGGCATGGTTCACCGGCAAGGTGGGAGACGGCTTGGTCGGCGAGCGTCACGACAAAGGGGCCGGTCCGTCACCACTGGCCGGTGACGGCGGGCCCGCTGTCGGTGTCACGGGCAGAGGAGGAGGCTTTGCTTGCCAGTGGAGAGAGTGAAAGAGAGAGAAGAAGAAGGAAGCCGGGGGGTCGGCGGCGAGAAGGAGGCTTGGCGGGGGTCGGCGGGCTCGCGGGCGGTTCAGGGCGCACGCACGCGAGGCCGGCCGATGGCGAGCTAATGGTGGCGGCGGGTAGGCGAGTATTAGTGAGGCGAGGATGCTCGGGGGCGCGGCCGAGGCGGTCCCACGGCGTGGCCGCGTTTCGGGTGGGGCATGGAGCACATCGCCGGCCGTCTCCGGCGAGGGAGCGACGGCGCCGGTGGTGCGGAAGGGTCCCTAGCGGGCTAAGGAGGGAGAGGAGGGAGAAGAGGGGGAACATTACCCGGTGGCGAGTCGCGATGGCGTTCGTGGGCAGAGCGGCCTCGGCGGCGGCACGCGGCATACTCCGGTGATGGCGGTGGCGGCGACCTGGAGAAATGGAGCGAGGGGAGTGAGAGGAAGGAGGTGATGGAAGGGATCGGCCGGGGAGGGTCTCACCGACGAGATCGAGGGATGGCAGTGGAGAGTGAGAGAGAGGAGAAAACCGAGGGAGGGGAGGAAAGGCTATCTCGGGCTGTCCGAGAGGGAGTGAGGAGAGAGAGTGAGTGGGGGGGAATTAGATAGGATTAGGGGAAGGGTAGTTTAGGGAATGTCCCAAAATAGGATATTTCCATTTAGGAAAAAGGGCAAAATGGGGATTTCCTAATTGAGGAAAGATGACAAGTAGGGCCCACTTGTCATAGAGATGAGACGGAATTAGTGTTAGGGAAAAATACATTTTCACTAAACCTAATTAGTTTGAAATTTGCTTATTTAAGTTTCTATTTAATTTTTAGTTCAATTAATTGGCTATCTCTTATTTTAACATGAAATGGTTTAATTTAAAAATTCGTAAAAACATATTTGTAGCATTTTGGATATTTCCAAATAAGAGAGGGATATATATATATATATTCGTATTTATAAGTTAAATCTTTTAAATGGTTTGTAGAGGAAATATTTACAGTAACATGCACATTTTTCAAAAATGATTTTAAAAAAAATTTTGGATTTACATGTGGTGATGCCATGATGATGCATTTTCAAAATTTTTTGAAAAATGGGGATGTTACATATTTATTTTTATTCAATATTGCAAAAGTACTCGTCAGAATTGTGAAATTACAAAATTGGCTCCCGTCGCCCCGGATTGGGGCGATCGCCCGGCATTGAGGTGATAGCTGACCACAACGGCAACCTGCCGTAGCCAGTAATGGCTATGTCGGGCAGAGATTCCCCGACCGTTACTACAGGCCGCTATCGCCCCATTATGGGGCGATCGCTCCAATACCGGGCGATAGGTCCCGTTAAAGCCCCGGCCGGCCTTCTTCTCTTCCCCCTTCTGCCCATTTTCATTTTCATCTCCGAGAGAGCAACCGAGAGTAGGAAGGAGGAGGAGAGGAGAGAAAAGAAAAGAGAGGAGAAGGGAGGAGAGGAAAAAAAGAGAAGGAAAAAGGAGAAGAAAAAAGGGAGGAAAATAGAAGATAGGTGAGGCGCCATTTTCGCAGAGGTAAGTTTTAATTTTTTTTGCAAATTATTTAATAGACAATATTTAGAAATATAGTGTGGTAGTATTGTATAGTTGTAAAATGTAAATATTACAATGAAAACCTGGTAGGATAGCCATATGCTGTGCGGTTAAATGTAAATATTAATATGACTGGTACGACGAGCACCCAATGGACTAGCCCACCATGGGCCACTACTGGGTTTGATGATAGGTATGCCCCTCGTATGTTATTCCCCACTTACGCACTTTTCTAACATCCACCATATTTATTTTCATCGCAGCGGTCGTACGCTCACCGGCAGGTGAGGAGGTCGTACCCCGAGTTCGTTCGGGAGTTCGACAGCCTGAGCGACAAGGACGTGCGGTGGACACCCTACAGCGCGTACGAAGTTCACGTACGAGCTCCTTACGGGATCTCCGTGCTTTGCATGCGGGACCAGGCGTACTGGCTCACCCGTAAGGTCCTCGTCTTCGACCTGTGTGTGGAGGAGTACTCGCCGCACCGAGTGCTGCGGTAGTTCGGCCTGTTCCAAGCTTTTCCGTTGCCGCCTCGCCACGTTGTCTCACGTGGCGCTCACAGGTACGTCTCATGACCTCAGTCTCAGCCTTTTGTACCCAATATATGTTTTATCAATTCCCCTTCTATATATTGCAGCATGCCTAGATGGGGGCTGCGGCGGGCACTCTGTTCGCCCATCGCATGCAGCCATGGGCATTGCAGTGGAACGACGCACTCGTGGAGAGGGTCACCGAGACCCGAGCGTACGACCATGACATGTACGCGGAGTACATGGCATGGTTCGCGCCTCGGACTCGCCTCCGGGTGGGGTACACACCAGCACCGTATGTCGCATAGCAGGCATCGGTGTCGAACACGTACCCTTCACAGATGTTCCAGAGAGGTTACTTCGCGGTAAGTCTCATAATCGAATCTCTATGGGTACGTGTCATACATGTAAATTACCTCATATCGAACCGGCATTACCCACAGGACCAGCAGCTAGGGAAGGTGGAGGTGGAGGCTGAATCCATGGTGGCACGCCTCGAGGCGGGCATCCAGGTGACCACCTTGGAGACCCTGACAGCTTGGCGGCGGATCCTCCACACGGCGATCGCCCCAATCCGGGGCGACGGGCGGGTATTTTGGTAATTTTCCAATTCCGACGAGTAATTTTGATATAACGAATAAAAATAAATATTTTTTAAAAAAATTCTCTCTGTGTGCGTGAGTTGTTGGGCTAGATGGTGCATGCGTGTGTGATTGTGCTGACTGCTGCGTGCCTACATGTGTGAGTGTATTTAGCATGTGGGCTCAGCGTGTGTGTCAAGTGCATGCGTGAGTGCAGCCTGTGGGTGCGTGTGTGAGGGTGCATGCAAGTATGTGTGAGTGCATGTGCATGCATGTGTGTGTGCATTGGTAGCATTTGTTTGTGGAATATATATATTAAAAAATTCTAAATCCTCTAAATAGCCGCAACTCGATGATCAGTCTGCTCGCGCGTGTAGTGCCGCTTCTCTTGCCCAATACTGTTCATTCTATTAGCACATCCACCTATGCATTCCATGCATATTTTTGCCAGGGTCATATTTATTTTACATGTTCCTGTTTGTGTTAGGTTTAAGGCATTGCTTATTTACTCTTGTTTATTCACCTGTGCATCGTCTTATTTTCTTCATTCTCTGCCATGAATGTTGGATATGATATGGATGGTTGATGTCTTGTGCCGACTCTTCATGATAAATCTATGCAATGATGTTTCTAGGTGATCTATGCTTTTTCCATGGCACGGGCCACTTATGATTTGTATGAGGACTTTTGTTTCAAATGATGGAGTATCTTGCGGACTTGTGTTTTTTTATTATTCCATTCTTCGTCCACGAAGCTTTTTGGAACATTATCCAGGTCGTTCGTAAATAGTGAATCTCGTTTCTCATCGAGGTGCTCACTCATAGCACTGATTGCTTATCAAATGGGAGTGCTTTTCAAATCATCTTTCTTTCAGTACCAATTCCTTTTGGTCCTTGATGCCAAAAGGGGAGTGTTTTTCAGGATCTATCTTCTGGCTCTTGGTGTCGACTCTTGGTGCACATGCTGGTTTTTCATGCCAAAGGAGAGTGTGTTGCTGAGCTTCATAAATAAGTGATCTTTTCTTTACATTTGTGTTGTATTTGTGCATTGCATCGATCTAGGGGGGGCTACTTCATGGCATGCATTGCACTCATTCCATTAGTTCATGGCCTATCTTCATATATGCACTTATTGGAGCTAATCCCTGCGCCAGAAAATCTTCCTCTTGTGATTGATCTGCAGGTGTTGGCATCAATCACCAAAAAGGGGAGATTGTTAGTCTCGCTCCCATGGGCTTTTCTGATTGATTTTGGAGATTGATGCGGACTATTATTTCATGGGAAATCTTGGCTTTCATGGACATTACAAGCGCAATTTTTTGACGTCATCACCACTCAAGATCAAGGACCATTATTTCATGGTTTTCCTCTTTTCTTGTGTGAGTGGTGGCTTATTTTAGAACCTTGCGGATAATCTCTCTCTGGTTGTAGGATCCCTTTAAGCACAACCCTAACCTTCTTATCTTTTCATCTGTTCGGAGGTGACGTAGAGTGAGCGGGTGTGCCTCGGCTCGTCTAGGGTTTTCGAGCGTCACCGTTCATCGGCGGAGAGAGCATCGCTGGATTTCAGAGTCGGTTCTCCTCCTAGAGATGGTTCTGGCTTGGTGAGGTGTCCAGAGGGTTCTGGGGTTAGTTCGTCGTCTCGAAGTCGATTTCCCGCCTTGGATTTGTTTTAGCCCAGAGCGAAGTGTCCAAAGTTTTCTAGTGTCGTCTTTCGATCTCGGCCTCCCTGACAGATCTGCAGTATTTCGCACTTTTGAGTGTTTTTCGAACTCGGATTTAAAAAGTTTATATATGAAATTGTGCAGAATTTCGAGACGCATCTTTTTCGTGTTGGTGAGTTTTTCATATGAGGGCTGGACAGTCAGGTTTTAGGCCCAGACTGTCCGGCCCTGGGTCCAGATTGTCCGGCCTGTGTCCGGACTGTCCGGCCTGGGGGACTCAGCTGGGGGTTTTTCGAGTGTCTGTCTAGGGGGGCTCTCACGTGGTCCGGACTGTCCGGGCTGATTGTCCGGGCTCTGTCCGGGCCAAGATATTTCGTCGACGGGGTCTCCCAGATCTGAGGCCGGACTGTCCGGGCTGAGGGGCCGGACTGTCCGGGCCAAGTGTAAAATTTTGGGGCGGTTCAGATCTGAGGGTTTTAGGTCATGGATTTGTGAGAGGGGTATAAATAGGACCTCTCCCCTGCGGGGGAGGGCTGACTGACTCATTTCCAAGATGCCCCCTTTGCTTCTCAAGGTGAGAGAGCTCTCCCATGGTGTTTCCGGGTTTAGCCACCCATGGCCATGTGTGCGTGGTGGAGACAGTGAGAGAGAGTCCCCTCCTCGTGCTCTTCGGGATCCTGTTGCTGGCGTGAAGATCTTCCCCGAGCCATCTTCTTTGAGGCACCATTCGTCGGTGAGGGCCACCGTATGTCGGTGGAGGTCTCCATGTGTCGAAGGAGTGATGGCTTGAGGAGCTCACCGTGTGTCAGTGTGGGAGCCCTCGAGGATGCAATTAATGGATACATTGAGTACTGGCACTCGGTTATTAGATATGCCAAGAATGATGAGTGCTATTAGGCAAATGGAAGACCATCTTGGTTCCATGACTAAAATGTACAAGAGGTGAAGAAGGTCAAAAAGAGGGTTCACCATATATATGACAACACACTTGTTGTTGCTGGTAAGTAATAAAGTACTATAGCATGAACATTTCTGTTTGCATGTCTCTAAAATTAAATTTAAGATTATTTTCTTCAAATTGCAGCTGCTGTTCTGGATCCATATGGGCATTATTTTCTCGATCTAAGTGAAAATTATGATCATTGCAAGTCATTCCAAGAGGCCATAGAGAGGATACAAGACTCCTTGCATAGTGGGTTGCAGGTCCTCAGTGAATTTGAAACATTTAGATCCTTTGGAGGAAAGTTTGGTGGGAACATGGCACGTGGAGCAGTAGAACGTATGTTAGCAAGTAAGTGTGTAAATGTAGTTTATATTTATAGCAAATTGATTTCTTTTGTCCTCCACATGGTTAGTTTACAAATTTTTGTCTATGCAGCGAATTGGTGGACAATGTTTAGGGGAGAAACAAAGGAGCTTCAGAAATATGCTATTCGCATTGTTTCACGATGCATATCATCTAGTGGTTGCGAGAGAAACTGGAGCGCATTTGCATTGGTTCACACCAAGGTGAGAAACAGACTAGGCTATGAAAAGTTGCGCAAATTAGTTTATGTGCACTACAATTGGAAGCTTCATCTTAAACAAGAGATAGAGAAAGGTAATAAAAATAAAGAGGACAATGACCCTTTGGCAATGATGGTTGACGTTGCCATGTGTGACGAATCAAATCCTCTCATGGAGTGGCTTAACAAGACGACTATCGATGATGATGATGAGGAGGAAACTCTTAACAGACTGTATGCTAGGTTAAAAAAGCCCGATGGTAGTCGTCGAAGGGATCGAAATGCAAAGAGAGTACATATGGTAGTCCCAATTATGCTGAGTCTGCTAATAGTAGCTCTGCCGATGATAATGAGCAAAAGGATGGCAAAAACAAAGGTATTCACTTCTTTGAGCATCTTTATGTTGTTCAATTTTGTTATTTTTTCACCAATTATGCCTTGTTCTATTTTGTGATTATGGGCAACTCACAGATAGGGAAGAGGTCAATAAGACTTCCAAAAAGGGGAGACACACTATTGTGAAGACGAGGGATGTCATTTCGCTGGGAAGCGGAATTTTATCTTTTCCAAAATACAAATCACTGGATACATCGAGTACTGGCACTCGGTTATTAGATATGCAATTAAACATTGGAAATGGAGTCCGTGCGTGCATGTCGGAAACTCAAGAAAATGACCCATACTGTTGATAAATTCAATCCCTCATGTCGCCCCTGAGGATGCTGTCCAGGAGTTTCGAGAAGGGCGCCGACAGCTGCGGTATCTCTGGAACTGGAAGGGGATTGAATGTCCCACCCGGTGAATTTTCCGCAATGGCTTGGAGTACCTAGCATATACACAGGGCATAAGAATTCAATAAATTCATTAACAAACCATGATTTTTGTTGAAGTAGCTCTGACTTGATACATACGTGGTTATATGCGTCCCCGTCGAGAGTAAACGTGTGCACAGGCACTTTTGAGTTGAAGTTCTCAGTTCCATCAAAGAAGTCTCCCTTGTTTATCAGCCCATCGGAGAAGAACAAGATGATGCCGTTTTGGTACCCCCGTTTGCTTATCATTTTATGCGCCTCGACGAGACCGGATGCCATGTTTTTTGTGCAGGTCATCCTGCGCCTCGCGAACCCTGTGAAGCCAGTTGCCTTTGTCTCTGCTGAGTCAATTGGTTTCATGTCACACGTGTACGTGTTAGGGGTCGACATGACGTAGATGTAACCAAGGCAGCTGTCAACATAGTGGGTGAGCTTCTCTTGCACCAACCAAAAGACCCCGTCCACCGTGTACCAGGCCGGGGTAGAGTTGGTGCAGTCAAAGGCGTACACAATCACCACATCCAACGGCTCCCTTGCTGTAAACCAATATGGACAATCGGTCATTCACGCATCCTAGTATGCATGTTCTTGATGATCACTCCTGAACGAAGGATCGATCAGCTTAATTGCATGTTTTTATTTATATATACCTGAACTGGGTATAGGAGGCTTCACATCGACCAACGTGGTGCCGCCAAGGATGCTATCCAGTAGCTTCGAAAAAGGTGGTGACGGATTCGGCGTTTCTGGAATGGGGGCCGTGTGAAACTTCCCTCCCGGGGAATTTGCCGCAATTTCAAGGAGACACTAGTATATACACAATATAGATAGGTATATATTAAACTTATTGCTAAGTCAATAATGGTTTTGACCGAATTTGCTCTGATAAGATAACTACCTGGTTATTTGCATCCCCGCCAATAGTAAACGTGTGCACAGGCACTTTGGAGATGAAGTTCTCCGTTCCATCAAAGAAGTCTCCCTTGTTTATCAGCCCATCGGAGAAGAACAAGATGATGCCGTTTTGGTACCCCCGTTTGCTGATCATTTTATGCGCCTCGGCGAGACCGGATGCCATGTTTTTCGTGCAGGTCATCCTGCGCGTCGCGAACCCTGTGTAGCCAGTTGCCTTTGTCTCTGCTGAGTCAATTGGTTTCATGTCACACGTGTACGTGTTAGGGGTCGACATGACGTAGATGTAACCAAGGCAGCTGTCAACATAGTGGGTGAGCTTCTCTTGCACCAACCAAAAGACCCGTCCCACCGTGTACCGTGCCGGGTAGAGTTGGTGCGATCAAGGCGTACACAATCACCACATCCAACGGCTCCTTGCTGTAAACCAATATGGACAATCGGTCATTCACGCATCCTAGTATGCATGTTCTTGATGATCACTCTGAACAAAGGATCGATCGCTTAATTGCATGTTTTATTTATATATACCTGAATGGGTATAGGAGGCTTCACATCGACCAACGTGGTGCCGCCAAGGATGCTATCCAAGAGCCGAAAAAGGTGGTGACGGATTCGGCGTTTACGAATGGGGGCCGTGTGAAACTTCCCTCCCGGGGAATTTGCCGCAATTTCAAGGAGACACTAGTATATACACAATATAGATAGGTATATATTAAACTTATTGCTAAGTCAATAATGGTTTTGACCGAATTTGCTCTGATAAGATAACTACCTGGTTATTTGCATCCCCGCCAATAGTAAACGTGTGCACAGGCACTTTGGAGATGAAGTTCTCCGTTCCATCAAAGAAGTCTCCCTTGTTTATCAGCCCATCGGAGAAGAACAAGATGATGCCGTTTTGGTACCCCGTTTGCTGATCATTTTATGCGCCTCGGCGAGACCGGATGCCATGTTTTTCGTGCAGTCATCTGCGCGTCATGAACTCCCGTAGCCGCTGCCTTTGTCTCTGCTGAGTCAATTGGTTTCATGTCACACGTGTACGTGTTAGGGGTCGACATGACGTAGATGTAACCAAGGCATCTGTCAACATAGTGGGTGAGCTTCTCTTGCACCAACCAAAAGACCCGTCCACCGTGTACCGTGCCGGGTAGAGTTGGTCTTGATCAAGCGTACACAATCACCACATCCAACGGCTCCCTTGCAGTAAACCAATATGGACAATCGGTCATTCACGCATCCTAGTATGCATGTTCTTGATGATCACTCTGAGCGATGATCGATCGGCTTAATTGCATGTTTTTATTTATATATACCGAATGGGTATAGGAGGCTTCACATCGACCAACGTGGTGCCGCCAAGGATGCTATCCAGTAGCTTCGAAAAAGGTGGTGACGGATTCGGCGTTTCTGGAATGGGGGCCGTGTGAAACTTCCCTCCCGGGGAATTTGCCGCAATTTCAAGGAGACACTAGTATATACACAATATAGATAGGTATATATTAAACTTATTGCTAAGTCAATAATGGTTTTGACCGAATTTGCTCTGATAAGATAACTACCTGGTTATTTGCATCCCCGCCAATAGTAAACGTGTGCACAGGCACTTTGGAGATGAAGTTCTCCGTTCCATCAAAGAAGTCTCCCTTGTTTATCAGCCCATCGGAGAAGAACAAGATGATGCCGTTTGGTACCCCGCTTGTTGATCATTTTATGCGCCTCGGCGAGACCGGATGCCATGTTTTTCGTGCAGGTCATCCTGCGCGTCGCGAACCCTGTGTAGCCAGTTGCCTTTGTCTCTGCTGAGTCAATTGGTTTCATGTCACACGTGTACGTGTTAGGGGTCGACATGACGTAGATGTAACCAAGGCAGCTGTCAACATAGTGGGTGAGCTTCTCTTGCACCAACCAAAAGACCCCGTCCACCGTGTACCAGGCCGGGGTAGAGTTGGTGCAGTCAAAGGCGTACACAATCACCACATCCAACGGCTCCCTTGCTGTAAACCAATATGGACAACTGGTCATTCACGCATCCTAGTATGCATGTTCTTGATGATCACTCCTGAACAGTGATCGATCAGCTTAATTGCATGTTTTTATTTATATATACCTGAACTGGGTATAGGAGGCTTCACATCGACCAACGTGGTGCCGCCAAGGATGCTATCCAGTAGCTTCGAAAAAGGTGGTGACGGATTCGGCGTTTCTGGAATGGGGGCCGTGTGAAACTTCCCTCCCGGGGAATTTGCCGCAATTTCAAGGAGACACTAGTATATACACAATATAGATAGGTATATATTAAACTTATTGCTAAGTCAATAATGGTTTTGACCGAATTTGCTCTGATAAGATAACTACCTGGTTATTTGCATCCCCGCCAATAGTAAACGTGTGCACAGGCACTTTGGAGATGAAGTTCTCCGTTCCATCAAAGAAGTCTCCTTGTTTATCGGCCCATCGGAGAAGAACAAGATGATGCCGTTTTGGTACCCCGCTTGTCGATCATTTTATGCGCCTCGGCGAGACCGGATGCCATGTTTTTCGTGCAGGTCATCCTGCGCGTCGCGAACCCTGTGTAGCCAGTTGCCTTTGTCTCTGCTGAGTCAATTGGTTTCATGTCACACGTGTACGTGTTAGGGGTCGACATGACGAGATGTAACCAAGGCATTTGTCAACATAGTGGGTGAGCTTCTCTTGCACCAACCAAAAGACCCGTCCACCGTGTACCGGGCCGGGTAGAGTTGGTGCAATCAAGCGTACACAATCACCACATCCAACGGCTCCTTTGTCAGTAAACCAATATGGACAAGCGGTCATTCACGCATCCTAGTATGCATGTTCTTGATGATCACTCCTGAACAGTGATCGATCAGCTTAATTGCATGTTTTTATTTATATATACCTGAACTGGGTATAGGAGGCTTCACATCGACCAACGTGGTGCCGCCAAGGATGCTATCCAGTAGCTTCGAAAAAGGTGGTGACGGATTCGGCGTTTCTGGAATGGGGGCCGTGTGAAACTTCCCTCCCGGGGAATTTGCCGCAATTTCAAGGAGACACTAGTATATACACAATATAGATAGGTATATATTAAACTTATTGCTAAGTCAATAATGGTTTTGACCGAATTTGCTCTGATAAGATAACTACCTGGTTATTTGCATCCCCGCCAATAGTAAACGTGTGCACAGGCACTTTGGAGATGAAGTTCTCCGTTCCATCAAAGAAGTCTCCCTTGTTTATCAGCCCATCGGAGAAGAACAAGATGATGCCGCTTTTGGTACCCCGCTTGTCGATCATTTTATGCGCCTCGGCGAGACCGGATGCCATGTTTTTCGTGCAGTCATCCTGCTGCGTCGCGAACCCCTGTGTAGCCGCTTGCCTTTGTCTCGCTGAGTCAATTGGTTTCATGTCACACGATATGCGTGTTAGGGGTCGACATGACGTAGATGTAACCAAGGCATTTGTCAACATAGTGGGTGAGCTTCTCTTGCACCAACCAAAAGACCCGTCCACCGTGTACCGGGCGGGGTAGAGTTGGTGCAATCAAGCGTACACAATCACCACATCCAACGGCTCCCTTGCTGTAAACCAATATGGACAATCGGTCATTCACGCATCCTAGTATGCATGTTCTTGATGATCACTCTGAGCGATGATCGATCGGCTTAATTGCATGTTTTTATTTATATATACCGAATCGGGTATAGGAGGCTTCACATCGACCAACGTGGTGCCGCCAAGGATGCTATCCAAGAGCCGAAAAAGGTGGTGACGGATTCGGCGTTTCGGAATGGGGGCGTGTGAAACTTCCTCCCGGGAATTTGCCGCAATTTCAAGGAGACACTAGTATATACACAATATAGATAGGTATATATTAAACTTATTGCTAAGTCAATAATGGTTTTGACCGAATTTGCTCGATAAGATAACTACCGGTTATTTGCATCCCCGCCAATAGTAAACGTGTGCACGTGCACTTTGGAGATGAAGTTCTCCGCTCCATCAAAGAAGTCTCCTTGTTTATCAGCCCATCGGAGAAGAACAAGATGATGCCGCTTTGGTACCCCGTTTGTCGATCATTTTATGCGCCTCGGCGAGACCGGATGCCATGTTTTTCGTGCGAGTCATCCTGCTGCGTCGCGAACCCCTGTAGCCGCTTGCCTTTGTCTCTCGCTGAGTCAATTGGTTTCATGTCACACGGTATGCGTGTTAGGGGTCGACATGACGTAGATGTAACCAAGGCATTGTCAACATAGTGGGTGAGCTTCTCTTGCACCAACCAAAAGACCCGTCCACCGTGTACCGGCCGGGGTAGAGTTGGTGCGATCAAGCGTACACAATCACCACATCCAACGGCTCCCTTGCTGTAAACCAATATGGACAAGCGGTCATTCACGCATCCTAGTATGCATGTTCTTGATGATCACTCTGAACGATGATCGATCGGCTTAATTGCATGTTTTATTTATATATACCGAACTGGGTATAGGAGGCTTCACATCGACCAACGTGGTGCCGCCAAGGATGCTATCCAAGAGCCGAAAAAGGTGGTGACGGATTCGGCGTTTCTGGAATGGGGGCCGTGTGAAACTTCCCTCCCGGGGAATTTGCCGCAATTTCAAGGAGACACTAGTATATACACAATATAGATAGGTATATATTAAACTTATTGCTAAGTCAATAATGGTTTTGACCGAATTTGCTCTGATAAGATAACTACCTGGTTATTTGCATCCCCGCCAATAGTAAACGTGCACAGCACTTTGGAGATGAAGTTCTCCGTTCCATCAAAGAAGTCTCCCTTGTTTATCAGCCCATCGGAGAAGAACAAGATGATGCCGTTTTGGTACCCCCGTTTGCTGATCATTTTATGCGCCTCGGCGAGACCGGATGCCATGTTTTTCGTGCAGGTCATCCTGCGCGTCGCGAACCCTGTGTAGCCAGTTGCCTTTGTCTCTGCTGAGTCAATTGGTTTCATGTCACACGTGTACGTGTTAGGGGTCGACATGACGTAGATGTAACCAAGGCAGCTGTCAACATAGTGGGTGAGCTTCTCTTGCACCAACCAAAAGACCCCGTCCACCGTGTACCAGGCCGGGGTAGAGTTGGTGCAGTCAAAGGCGTACACAATCACCACATCCAACGGCTCCCTTGCTCCAACGTCAGACATCTTCGACCAAGCTTATGTTGGATCTTCTTCCTGAGAGAGGAAAACTCTTTCACTTAACATTCACACAGAATATGTCTAACAAATGAATATGTTAGGACACTACCAGCGAATCGGGCAGTACAACCAGCTCGAAACAGGTTTTAGAACCGGTTTTGGGACCGGTTGTAAGCAACCGCGACTAATGCTCGCGGGAGCACCAGAAGCGGTTCTACGAACCGTTTATAGTGGTGTGTAAAAAGGTAAAGAATATTGGGGTATGTGGGATTTGAACCCAGGACCTCACTCCTCCTCGTGACCCACGCCTCACCCAACTAGCCAACCCATCCACATGTGCTCTCTGATGAGATAAGACATGCTTTCCTTTTAACAATTCGAAAAATAGGCCTCTAGCAGTGGTTCGTAATACGAACCCCTTCTAAAGCCCCCTCTAGAAGCGGTTCATAATACGAACCCCTTTTGTTGCTTGGGCTTTAGAAGGGGTTCGTGTCCCCAACCGCTGCTAGAGGTCCAGGGGGCTTTAGAAAGGGTTCGTGACACGAACCCCTTCTGTTGCTTGGGCTTTAGAAGGGGTTTGTATTACGAACCGCTTCTAGAGGGGGTTTTCTGGCTTGAGCTATTGAACCGCTTGTGTTGCAACTATTAGAAGCGGTGCGCATTGAACCGCTTGTGATGTACCGGTTGTGATGCCCTGTTTTCTAGTAGTGGGAGGAAGAGGACAATAGATGGAAACTATTACCACCAAATGCTTTGTAAATTGGACAAGTACTTTGACATCGGCTAACTAGCTATTTCCCATCCGTGCCAATCTTCACACAAGATTTACTTTGTGCAGAAAGAAACTAAGCAAGAGTAGGACTTACTTGGAAAGCAATGGCAGAGCCAGAGAGAAGAGTGGTTTGCCCCTTGGCAATGAGGATCCCATGAAACCACGTTTATATCAAGGGGATCGAGATACAACGTTGATAAACAAATACGGTTGACTTGACTCGAGATCAGCTACGTAAATCATGGGCAAGCCAATAGCTGTGCAAATCTGGATTCCTTGGCCAATGGTCAATGGTGAAACACGGAATGATGGGGCATTTGGCACTACTAGAGAAATGACCTTAACCGGTACATCAGTCCCGATTGGCCACAAACCGGGACTGATGTAGCAATAGTCCCGGTTCGTGGCTACAGGGCTAAAAACACGATTAGTACCGGTTCGTGGCTCATATTAGTCCCGGTTCATAACACAAACCGGTACTAAAGGTGGTTTTGGCTAGCGGGAACATGCTAGCTGGCATAGACACAAATTAGTCCCGGTTTGTATTACGAACCGGAACGAAAGGTAGGCCTTTAGTCCCGGTTCGTGTTACGAACCGGTATTAAAGGATCATTCCAGCATACTTCAAAAGGAATGCATATTCTAGTCTATTAAATACGTGTGGGTGGGTGGGTTGGTTAGAAGAGTGAGTAGGGAGTCACGTGGTGGCATGAGGTTCTAGGTTCGAGTTTTTGGTTCGCCTTATTTTTTTAGATATTTTCTACGCTTTAGTACCGGTTAGGAGAACCGAGACTAAACGTATGTGACCTTTAGTCCCGAATAGTCTGTCCCGATTCGGGAACCGGGACTAAAGCCTGTTCCCAACCGGGACTAAACGCTGTTTTTCTAGCAGTGTGGAATTAAGTATGTATCTTGTTTTATTCTTTACTCACATATTGTCAAATACCATATGCGATGTCTCAGGGCTTAGAATACCTGTCTGTGTACAGGTAAGGTTATTAACCCATAAACTGTGCGAGCCACATAAGTAGGTAAAACAGACAAATCAATCTCTTTGCCGTGGACTTCACAAAAGGCACAAATATCCAGTCCATCATTAGCGGGATATTCCGCTGCGATAACGTTCAAAGCTCTTCATCAACTGCGATGCGAACTAGGCTAACTGAAGTTTGTTCGAGTAGATGCGCTAACAAATCTGTAATCCATAGTATAACTGAACTGAACTATCTTAAGTTTGACCAAATTTATAGATAAGAGTATGAACACTTATGACACCAAATAGGTGTATTATGAAAAGGGAAGCGCCACAAATCGGGTGTCCGATTTGGAGTGAAAAATCTGACAGATGACGTCAGCATGAATCTTGGGAAAACATATATTGAACTATACACTAATTTTTGTCAAAGGGTTGCACAAGGAACCCTGGAAGAACAATTACGGAACCCTGGACAAAAACCACTGAACCTCGACAAATCAAGTAGTGAACCCTGGGAGAACAACTACATGACCCTAGGCAACAACTACTGAACCTTGACGAAATCAACTAGTGAACTTTGGGGACAACTAGGGGGCCCCTGGGCAAACACGTATTGAACCTCAAAAATCAAGTAGTGAACCTTGGCGGTGCTCGTCGTCACCGTCTTCGGCTGGGAGCTCGCCGTCACCGATGCCGGTCGGAACAGCAACAGGTCGCTCGTCATCGTTGGCCAGAGCAAGCTCTTTGTCGTCGCCCGTCGCTGTCCCGCAAAACTCCTTGTCGCCGTCATCGTTTCCGCCCCACGAAGCTCCTCTCCGCACAAGCTCGTCGTCATGGACTCCGGCGAGGCTCCGACGAGCTCCTCGTCACCATAGCCGCCACCGCGAGCTCCTCGACGCCGTAGCTGTCGCCGCCCGCATTGATGTGAACAAACCCATCATGGATATGGACAACACAGCATCACTATAGATTCCATCAGCTGCTTTTTTGTTAATATGGATTCCCATTCCATCAATATGGATATAATTCACATTCCATCAAAGATCAAATCCATTGGGTTAGACATGCTACTAGTAAGTTCAAAGATCGAGCTTTTTTGTGGTGGAACGAACAAGTTACTATGGGTATGGAACCTGATAATTGGGATAGATTGAAGCGAGTTATGCGTCATAAATTTGTTCCTCTATCTTATAAACATGGCATGCTGGAGAAATTACGGAGTATAGAACAAGGTAATAAATCTGTATAGGAGTACTATGAAGAGCTATATATATATGCATGTCTCATTGTCGTTTAGAGGAGACCGATGAAGAAAAGGAGGCTAAATTCTTATCTGGGCTTAATGAGAAAATATACAATATTGTTGTTGATAAAGAATATATTTTTCTGTTGCAAACCTTTGCTCTTGCTTGTGTAGCTGAAATTAAAATTAAACGTAAGAAAATTGTACGGAAAAACGACACATATTTTTGCAAGAATGGTGTGTATCCTTGCACGACTAATGTTTTCAAGGCAAGTGCAAATGATCCAATTGAGAATGATGAGAATGAAGAGATGCTTGTTGTTGCACCCATGCTTCTAGCACCTACAACTAAAGATGTACCTGCATCAGCTGAGGAGAAAAACAAAGTTAATGAACAAGGTACGATACTCATTTAAGATGTAAACAATATTGATGTACTGAAACTTTCCACAAACCATGCTGTGTTAGAGTAATAAATTGTGGAACCAATTGCTGATTTACCTTTGTCACAAGATGATTTGCTCGATGTTTCTTGTGATAAAAAAGCGTTATGTGATAATGTTTCACTTATATCTGTGTCACAACTAGTAAATGAACATGTCACTTTTGGTTTGGAACATAACAACAGTTGTGCTAAAAATAAACATGTTATTCATCTTGCCAATGAAAATGATGAGCTAAAATTATTATCTTCTTTGAATATTTTGGGTTACATTGAGTTTCACATTTTGTGTGACCTAAATAATTTAGAGAAGAGACTTGTTAATTTTCCATGGTTATCTAGAAACATTTTTTATGTTATGGGTAAATATAATGAAGGAAACTACATGGTGAATCAAGTGTACATTTGCTCAAATATAAATTTTGATTATGATGTACAACTGTGTGATCAACTAGAGTGCTACAATATCAACAATCATGCCATGTCGAGTGTCTCTAGTTTTATTTTGAACATATATGAAAAATTCAAGAAGGAGAGTATATGAATCTTGATTACTCTGATTCTAACAATTTGATATCAAAAAATATGCACATTGCTTTGCCTCTTATTGGAACTAACCTGTTGCAGAAGACTGCGCATGAGTCGAGGACGACTCACAATCAAGAAGGGGAGGATGATGTGAACATACCCATCATGGATATGGACAACACAGCATCAATATGGATTCCATTAGCTACTTCCTCAGTTTGGACGTTGTCGAGCTTTTCTTCAGCAAGGTCGTTGACGAGCTTTCGATCGACCACATATTCGACATCTTCATCTACACCAAGTTGACAACTCTTGATGGCATCCTTTGCATTGTCTATATCAATTACGGTGTCATCATCAACTACATGGCATTGTCGACCGCCACCATGGCTAGGTCGCGTACGCAGCCAGCAAGCTTGTAGTAATACGTCGTCGCCGCCAGCAGTTCGGCCTCCACCATGGCCGCCTCCCCAAGCTCAAGATATATTTAAGAAAGCATCATCTCCACCTCTTTGGCACCCTCTGGTCCTACAAGCCACGTCGTTCCAAGGCGGGCCCAAGAAAGAGCCCAATTGGTCGACGAGTCCGGTTTAGCCATCTCCGCACAGTCATCTCAAGATTTGTGCGCGTCCTGTAGATGGCAGCAAACTAGGTCTGATACATTGATATCTCGGCTGGGCCCGAAGACCCATCATGAGGAGTACAAAAATTATGGTTTAGTCCCTGAAGGACATGACAATTGCATGGTTGGTTTTCATCATAGTCCCTATAGTTCCAGGTACACGAGCTTCTATGATATGCAAATCTTAGACCTAGTCGACCTTTGGAAGCCTCATATTAATGGGTTGATTTTCGGAAGCCTCACCGCATATCTAGACATGATGCTACTAAGGTTACTCCTTTTGAGCTTGTTTATGGTCAAGAGGCCATTTTACCTGTTGAGGTAAATCTGGGTGAATATAGGTTGGCCAAGAAAAATGGTCTTTTAGCTGTTGATTATCATGATTTAATGATGGATAATGTTGAAGAGGTAACTGATAAGCGTTTGAGAGCTTTGAGGGATATTGAGAGGTGTGGACAATATGGGCCCCGGGTATCCAGAGATACACGATTGGATGTATTATCTCCTTGGGCTGAGTCACATGGATCTTCAAGAAGATGGGCCTGGAGGCTGGCGCAGCCCGACTTGCTCCATAAGAAAGCGAGTCCGAATTCTACTTGAATACGTAGGATAGGGCGTAACCAACTCGGTTATATCTCTATCTTCCTTATACGGATTAGGGAACATATCTGTAACTCTACCCCTTACACTATATAAAGGGGGTCGGGGTCCCTAGATCCAGAGACATCTATCTACATCATATTCTTCATTGTCTGTTCTCGTGCCATCTCGACGAGAGCATACATTGTAATCAACACCCACCATAAAATCAACGAGCACGGGAGTAGGGTATTACCTCACCTTGAGGCTCTGAACCTGTATAAATCCGGCTCCCTATGCTACCATCGTAGTTGTGATCTTTCGTATAGCCCTATAAAATATATTGCCGACACAAATCGTCGACAGTTGGCGCGCTAGGTAGGGGCTAGCGTCACGATCACCTTCATCGACTTCGATGGCTTCCATCGACGGATTCGTCTTCACCTACGTCCCCGGCCAAGGTTTTGTCTTCGGAGATCTCGGCTTCCTCGCCGGCGACTTCGGGGAGCTTCGATTGTGTGAACCGAACTACGTTCGGTCCACATACTACCGGGGAGGCAGTACATGACTCCGTCCGAGCTTCACTACCTCAGGATCTCTCCTTTGGATTCCGATCCGGAAGAAATCCAATCTGGTGATGACGATTCCGACTGGCCTACCGTTGGACTTCCCTTCGGTTTCGGTCGGGATCATGCGCCTTTGGCTCTACCAGCTCCTTTTGCTGATGAAGAACCAAGTGGCGATGCTGTTCCTAATCTAGATCACGATCAGATCCAATCGGGAATCACAACTCCTCTAATGTGGTTCGCCCCGTTCGGATTAGGAAATTCGGCCACTATTATCCATGACATAACATGCCAACCTTTCCGATCCGAGCTAAGGAGCAGAGCACAACAAGCACACACTAGGACGAGCTTCCTGAGTTCTGGCTCGGGGATAACTCTAACCAGATCAATTTCCCGAGTGGACAACAGGATGCCATTCGGATTGCCCAATTCGGCTGCCGGATTTCAGCAGATCTATTCTGCCAAATCTCAGTCGGGTTCACTTCTGACAAGAGATCCATCACGGGAAGTGGGAGTCATAATCACTCCCATGGACGAATCAACGAATCGGGATCGATTGAACCTCTCTTACTCGGAATCCGAATCGGAGGAGAGCGTCAACAGGTTTCCCGATTTCCGTGGCATCTATGTGGTGGATGGACAAGCCTCCGGATCGGCTCGGCGTCCCTTAAGGGAGGCGGGAGCCGGACACAACCGTGGAGATGGAGAAGATCTGCGTGACAAATTGCGCGGTCGTGCACGAGAAGTCCAGGAGGAATTACTTCAAGGTCGTATGGGAGATGACTCGGTCTTCCGTACGCCACAACAGAACATCCTCGCATGTAAGACCCTTTTGGATAATATTGGTCCTTTACTTGGAGAAAACAGCCCCGCGACGCCGATCATGGAACAGATCAAAGCCATGGTGACGGCGGCGCGATCTAAGGCACTGGGATCAGCGAGTCGACTTCGGCCAAAAGTCGATCGCGACGAGTAACACTTTCGGCGCGCGGCGCACCGTCATGGGCAAGATGATCGTCGGAGCGCAAGCCGTGACCTCCGCCTCGACATCGAGGCTCGACGGAGGGAGCGGGTGGAAGCCGGAGGACGTCGCCAAGATGACGGTGATAGTTCCGGTCGAAGCTATGATCATCGCGACAACCATGTGGCATGTTGCAACAATCAGCGCTATACTCCACCGCGCCGGATTCTTCCCCGTCAGCCTCCTCCCTCTGGGGATGGATCGACCGATGAAATCAAGGCGTTCACACCCCAACTCCGTCAGGTAAACTGGCCTGAAGGGTTTCACCCTAAGAGAATAGTTAAATTTGACGGGGAGCGGGACCCAAAAACATGGTTGCAAATCTACTCTCTTGCAATCAAAGCCGCGGGCGGAGGATTCGATGTGATGGCAAATTATCTGTCCGTCATGCTAACTCCCCCGGCTCAGGGTTGGCTCGCAGGCCTTCCAGAGAGTTCAACCAACTCCTGGGGAGAGCTTTGCGACCAATTCGTCGCCAATTTCCAGGGCACTTACGAGAAGCCTGGAACCCAATGGGACCTTTATCAGGTTCATCAGAAAAAAGATGAATCTTTAAGGGATTTCATTCGGCGCTTCACGAAGAAGAAGAACACTATTCGGGAGATTTCTGAAGCGGTCATCGTCGCGGCCTTTCAAAAGGGAGTTCACGACCCTAACCTAATCAAGAAGATGTCTCGGAAGCCCCCAAACAACGTCAAGGAGATGTTTGCCTTGGCAGACCGATATGCTGCCGCCTCGGACGCTCTCGTCGAGCGCCAAGAGGACCACCCGAGCAAAAACGAAGGCAAGAAAGACAAGCCCGAGTCGTCCTCCAAGAAGGACAAGAAGCGCAAGAGTGAAGAACTGGTGGCTGCTACGGATCACGGGCGACAAAGGCCGTCTCGGTCCAACGACTACAACAAAGTAATGGAGACGCCATGTCCTTTCCATCCAAATGAAAAGCATGCGGCAAAAAACTGCAATGTCTTGAAGAAGTTCGCTGAGGAGCACAATAAGGATACTCTGAAGGACGCCAAACAAGACGACAAGCGTGACCCTCCTCAGGGTGACGCTTACCAAGAAACCGAGCGCGAGCTCAACGACATATACGGGGGATCGGATGCATACGAATCCAAGCGTAAGCAAAAGCTCACCACTCGAGAAGTCAATGGAGCTACTCCGGTGAAACCGAGTACCTTCGATGGTCCGAGGTTCCGATCAAATTCGGTCGCTCGGATCATCCCGATCACATCCCTTGCCGAGGAAGATATCTACTCATCCTGGATCCTGTGGTACGGGGCGTTCGACTGCGCAAGGTTCTAGTCGACGGCGGGAGTGGATTGAATATCCTTTTCGCCAAGACCTTTGATGAAATGAAGATTCCAAGGACGGCGCTCCAGAAGACGGACGCACCGTTTCATGGCATAATTCCGGGAACATCATCAGTGCCGATCAGGAAAATCTCTCTTCCGGTCACTTTCGGCACTCGGGATAATTACCGGACGAAAAACCTCAGCTTTGAGGTGGCTGATTTCGAGACTGCGTATCACGCAATCTTGGGAAGGCCGGGCATGGCCAAACTCATGGCCGTACCACACTACGCCTATCTGGCTATGAAGCTGCCAGGTCCGCGGGGCGTAATCACGGTCCGCGGAGATGTCAAGTTTCCCATCACCTTGATAGGGAAAACTGTGACTTCGCCTAGTCAAATGAAGCGGCTGCCGAGTTGGACAAGATCCGGCAGGCAGCCACCACTCTTCGCGATGAGGGCGACCTACCGAACAAGAAGACGTCTAAATCAGGCATCAAGCCTGATGAAGATGTCAAGCGTATTTCGCTCGACCCATCCGATTCGACCAAAACGGCTCTGATCGGGACAGGGCTCCATCCGAAATAGGAAGAGGCGCTCATCACCTTCCTCCAAGCAAATCGGGGCATCTTCGCTTGGAAGCCATCCGACATGCCAGGTATCCCAAGGGAGGTGATCGAGCACTCCTTGAATGTACACGACAAAGCCAAGTCGATCAAGCAGCGGCTGCGCCGGTTCGCGCAAAATCGGAAGGAAGCCATCAAGACGGAGATCACCAAGCTTTTAGCTGCCGGCTTTATAAGGGAAGTACTCCACCCCGATTGGTTGGCAAATCCGGTACTTGTATAAAAGAAGAATGGTACTTGGCGCATGTGTGTCGATTATACCGACTTAAACAAAGCATGCCCCAAGGATCCGTTCGGACTTCCTCGCATCAACCAGGTGGTTGATTCCACTGCCGGTTGCGAGCTATTGAGCTTTCTGGATGCCTACTCAGGCTACCATCAGATCAGCTTGAAGGAAGAAGATTGTATTAAAACTTTGTTTATCACTCCGTTCGGGGCTTTTTGCTACGTCACCATGCCTTTCGGACTGAAGAACGCCATAGCAACGTACCAGCGTTGTATTCAGCAATGTTTCCACAACCATCTTGGGTGTAACGTGGAAGCATACGTTGATGATGTTGTCGTCAAGTCTCGGGTAACCTCCGACCTGGTCACCGACCTATCGGAGACATTCGAGAGCCTGTCGGCATACAACATGAAGCTAAACCTGGAGAAGTGTGTCTTCGGGGTCCCTTCGGGAAAGTTACTCGGTTTCGTGGTGTCTCATCGCAGGATTGAGGCTAACCCGGAAAAGATCAGAGCTATCATGGAGATGGCTCCCCCAACATGCCAAAGGGATGTCCAGCGTCTGAATGGGTGCATGGTGGCACTCGGCCGATTCATCTCGCGGCTCGGCGTGCGTGGGTCGCCCTTCTTCAAGCTATTGAAGAAGCAACACGACAAGTTTGTTTGGACACCTGAGGCACAAAAGGCTTTTGAGGATCTCAAATCGTTCCTCACTTCGCCACCTGTCTTGGCATCTCCCATGCCACAGGAACCGCTTCTGCTATATATTGCAGCCATCACTCATGTAGTGAGCGCCGCGGTGGTAGTGGAACGAGAAGAACACGGACGTGTCTACAAGGCTCAACGTCCGGTTTACTTTGTCAGCGAAGTATTGGGCGAGTCCAAGGTACGCTATCCATATGTGCAAAAGCTTCTGTATGCGGTTCTGATCGCCTCTCGGAAGCTGAAACACTACTTTCAAGAACATCCAATTTCGATGGTCACTTCTTTCCCTATTGGAGACATCATCCATAATCGGGAAGCCACTGGGAGAATCGCTAAGTGGTCAGTAAAACTGGGGGCCTTCGAGCTCTCGTTCAAGCCACGCAGCGCCATAAAGTCATAAACACTCACCGACTTTGTTACCGAGTGGACGGAGATGCAGGCTCCCCCAGTTGTCGAAGAGGCCGAATACTGGAACATGTACTTCGACGGGTCCCTCCAATGACAGGACGCGGGGGCTGGTATTGTCCTCTTATCACCTGGAGGTGAACGACTCAAGTATGTCCTCCAGATTCACTTTCCAGCTTGAAACAACGCGGCTGAGTACGAGGCGCTCATCCACGGGCTCCGTATTGCCATATCGCTCAGCATCCGACGATTGGTGGTTCGCGGGGACTCTCAGCTCCTGGTGAGCCAGGTACAGAAGAATTGGACTTGTGTCAACGACAATATGACCGCCTATTGTCAGGAGGTCAGAAAGTTGGAGGACAAGTTCGATGGGTTGGAGCTTATACATGTCCTGCGACGAGACAACGAGGCGGCGGATAAACTCGCGAACATGGGCTCTAGTCGGGCTGCAGTCCCGGCTGTGATTTTTGTCCAAGAGCTTCACGCCCCCTCCATCACATCGCAGGAGCAACTACCCCAATCGGATGAGCAACCACCCGAGTCAGAAGTGCTCGCTCTGTACTCGGATTGGACGCGACCATACTTGAAGTATCTACGAGAAGAAAAGCTTCCCAATGATCGGGGGGCTGCTAAAAAAATTCAACGTCGGAGTCGTGCATACGTGGTGCATGAAGGAATTCTGTACCGCCGAAGCGCCTCCGGCATACATCAGAAGTGCATATCTGAGTATAAAGGACGCGCCCTGTTGCGCGAAATTCACTCGGGCATGTGCGGCCATCACGCTGCCTCAGCCACGCTGGTCGGCAAAGCCTTTCGTCAAGGGTTCTACTGGCCAACCAAGGTCTCCGACTCAAAGGAGATCGTCCGCAAATGTGAGGGTTGTCAATTCTTCGCTCGGCAAATCCATGTGCCGGCTCAGGAACTTCACGATCCCCATCACCTGGCCGTTTGCAGTCTGGGGGCTCGACATTGTCAGACCCTTCAAGAAGGCTCTAGGTGGTTTTGATCACATGTTCGTTGCCATCGATAAATTCACTAAATGGATTGAAACCAAGCCTGTGACCAAGATTACGGCAGCCAAGGCCACCGAGTTCTTCTAGGAGATCGTCGGTCGGTTTGGTGTACCCTCTCGGATCATTACAGATAACGGCTCTCAATTCCGAAGCGACGAATTTCAAAGCTGGTGTCAAGATGTGGGCATAAAGATTTGCTTCACTTCGGTGGCGCATCCTCGAAGGAACGGGCAAGTCGAGCGCGCGAACGGCATGCTCCTACAAGGCGTCAAGGCACGCATCTTCGATCGACTCAGACCATATGTGGCAAGGTGGATGAAAAAATTGCCCGCCGTGCTCTGGGGGCTTCGCACAAGTCCCAGTCGAGCAACAGGGCAGTCTCCCTTCTTCCTTGTGTATGGGTCTAAGGCAGTCCTTCCAACGGAGCTATAATTCGAGTCACCCCGAGTTCAGAGGTTCAACGAGGACGAGTCAGAGGCCAGCCGGGTTGACGAACTCGACCGACTGGAGGAAGCTCGGGACGCCGCTACAATTCGGTCAGCCAAATACCTCCAAGGGTTGCGTCGCTACCACAATCGTAATGTGCAGGATCGTGCCTTCTCGGTTAGAGATTTGGTCCTTCGGGTTAATCAGTCGAGTGGCCATAAGCTCTCTCCACGCTGGGAAGGCCCGTACATTATCGACTCGGTGACGCGCCCGGGGGCTTACCGACTAAAGCGTGAAGACGGCACTCTCACGGACGACTCGTGAAACATCGAGCAATTAAGTCGGTTCTATGCCTGACGGCCGTTGTACACACATTTACAATTAAATATTGTCTTTACGCTTGTGCAATTCAGTTTCTGACTTGCTACTTATTTGTGTTTCAATTAAATAGTAAGTCGGGGGCTACACCTAATTAGGTGCGCAATCGCGCACCCTTTTTCTTTTAGTTAAATTACTTTGACTTGCTCCCTAGTCGGATTTCGACTAGACAGTAAGTCGGGGGCTACACCTAATTAGGTGCAGACTGCAAATGTCTCATACCTAATTGATCTTTCTCTTTTCAAGTTCATGTCGAGCCTAAGCGTTAATCGTTCCGAGTAGCGAAACTCTTGCTTCCTAGCAACACTCATACTTCCCGACTGTGTCTTCGGAGACAGAGCTCTGCGCCAACTCCTAACGCTAAGGAATGTGATGCGCTGGGCAGAGTGCTTAGTAAAAGGAACTTAACCCACTCGGGCAAAGGCATGACTCGAATTGAGGAAAACCGATCGGCATGAATTATTTCAAAAGGAATCATTTACTTACAAAAGAGTTGATAATTTACACATTTACAGGGAATTTAAATCTAGATTATCTACAAGCGACTTCATTTGCGGCTTGCTCCCCAGAGCTTGTTGACCTTCGGGCCGAGCCGCTAGTCGCCCTTGGGTGGCGGGACGTCCCCCTCCGCGGAGGAGGCCGGGCCCTTGCCTTTCGTCGACACACGGGAGAGACGACAAAAGAAGAAGGCAAAACAAACAAATTTACTAAACTTCAAGATGGCTTACAAGCCAATTACAGGAGATTTCGGTGAGCGTGGACTAGCGCCTCGACGATTACATCGGCCACCTCGGCGACAGCCAGGATGACCTCGATCAGGACCGTGACGGTGGCGACGTCGCGGGCACGGGCTTCTTCCTTGGCAACCTCAGCGAGAGCGAGATCGTACTCCGCCCAAAGAACCGCCATGAATTCTTCGTGATCCATGGGAGCAGGCGGATTAGGAGGGACGGTAGTAAGAAGTTTGGGATGAAAAAGGCCGCCGCATCGGCCTCTTTTTATAGCCAAGATCGGGGAGTCGAACCGATTCCAGGAATAATGGCATCGGGAAGTAACTCCGATGAGAACCGTTCCCAAGATTTGACGTGGATGTCTTCCGGGACATAGCGCAACAGTCGAATCGACGATCGGCATTCTAGTAGGCGGCGCTAGGGTTGCCCTGTGGCGGCGGGAGCGCTAAAACCCTAGCAGGAGCGTTTTGGGGAGACGAATAGGCTCGGGTGCGAATGCGGGCGTAACTGTTCAAATGCCCCGGCGTGCTCTGTTTAAAAGAAGATGGGCGACGTTTCATTTCTGCGCTGAGCAGGAAAAAATAAAGCCCTAAAACCATCGCTTCAAGATTCGGGCCCGGACTTAGGTTCCAGAGAGCACGCCCCACGCGGGCCGCAAGCTGTACACGTGGTCCGTATTCTACTCGAATACGTAGGGATAGGGTGTAACCAACTCGGTTATATCTCTATCTTCCTTATACGGATTAGGAAACATATCTGTAACCCTACCCCTTACACTATATAAAGGGGGTCGGGGTCCCTAGAACCAGAGACATCTATCTACATCATATTCTTCATTGTCTGTTCTGGTGCCATCCTGACGAGAGCATACATTGTAATCAACACCTACCATACAATCAACGAGCACAGGAGTAGGGTATTACCTCACTTTGAAGGTCCGAACCTGTATAAATCCGGCTCCCTGTGCTACCATCGTAGTTGTGATATTTCGCATAGTCTTATAAAATATATTGCTGATACAAATCGTCGACAAGAAGGACCAAGCTGAAGTTGCTAGTGCAGGACAATTGTGGGCGCGGTGTTCTCGGGGCCCAAATTACGACACTAATCTCTCCATCACATCGATCATACGCCATTTTGCAAAGTTTGTCTTTAATTTGAGTCTTTTCACCGGTGTGCAGTGGTGGCAAATTAGTAAAACTAGATATGTTGTAGGCATGTATGTACTACATATGAACAACTTGTGTTATGAAAGAACATGGATGTGCAGTGGTGGCACATGATCATTAGGAGCTCAGTGAAGAAGCAGGTACTAAAATCGAACGAAAAAAAAAGAGCAACTAACCTCAAGTGAGTGGAAGGCCATGTCGCCTGGGTAGCCCTGATGACTGATGGAGCTCAATATAGTTGGACAACTACGGCTCTGTTTCTTTCAGCGGTTTTGGGCGGTCGGTGGTTTTCTACGGTAAATTTGTTATTTTTATATGATTTTTTTGTGTTTTAGTTTGCAAATATTTTTTTAGGCTTTTATTAGTTTTTCTTAAATATTCTAGAAATATTTTTGAATTACATTTTTAGTCTCATTAAACCTTTTTTTAAAATTCCAACCGCGGACCGACCAAAACCGTGCAAAGAATCAGGGCCTGCTACTTCCTGGAACTGGAGGGTACGGTTTGCTAGCCGATGCTTATTAGCTTATTAGAAAATGAATTCTTAGATGCCTCCTGTAGGGCACTGTGTCCGACCGGACAATGATGCAGAGAGGACAAGTAGGAGTTTTTCTCTTATTTAGCATTTAGATTGACTTGACTTGGTAGTGCTGATCATTGAAGAAGTCGAAAACCGGGTTTCGTTTTACCTTTGGTAACTGACCGTTGTTGAGCAACAGACTCGTGCTGTTGCTGTCCGGGGTTCACCGGTGAACCGGGTCCAGGACGTACGTGCCGGATCGGGCACATTTGGACTAAGCAAAGCTCCCCATGTGAGCTGGGATCGTAGGTGTAAAATATGTTTTGTTTGGGTTTGCATCTAATTTAGAAAATGAATTCTTGGATGCCTCCTGTAGCATCGTTATCTACGTTAACATGGTGAAGATTAAGTGAAAACCCTCTGCTCCATTAACTATCCGGTCTTTTGTCTGTGATCATCCACCGCCCACCGGCGAAGTCTTCAATTCGTAGGATGTGCACATCGAAAAAAGTTGATATTTATATTTGTTGTCCTTGCTACTGATGAATCCCAAATGGCACGTGTCCACATGGCCTCCATCTCCATGTGAGTTGCGATATGAAATTCAGTAGCTCAAGAATTAAGATCAGATCTGAACTATACTCTATACATAACATCTTGGAAGGAACAAGGGCATCTCAAGTGACGAACAAAACGACACCTTTTTTTTCACCGAGCAGCAAGAAATAGGAGTTCAACGGGGTCACGAATTCAATCTGAACACGATCTCTCTAACTATCTGTAGCATGACAAACACCAAACATAAATATCAACCGATGCTTATTAGCTTTGCAATGTACTTTTATAAACCACCGGCCGCTAAGCAAAGCTGCCCATGTGAGCTGGGATCGTAGGTGTAAAATATGTTTTGTTGGGATTTGCATCTAATTTAGAAAATGAATTCTAATTGGATGCCTCCTGCAGTGCACTGCATCCGGCCGGACAATGATGCAGAGAGGACAAGTGGGAGTTTTTCTCTTATTTAGCATTTAGATTGACTTGACTTGGTAGTGCTGATCGTTGAAGAAGTCAAAAACCGGGCTTCGTTTTACTTTTGGTAACCGACCGTTGTTGAGCAACAGACTCGTGCTGTTGCTGTCTGGGGTCCACAGGTGAACTGGGTCCAGGACGTGCCGGATCGGGCACCTTTGGACTAAGCAAAGCTCCCCATGTGAGCTGGGATCGTAGGCGTAAAATATGTTTTGTTCGGATTTGCATCTAATTTAGAAAATGAATTCTAATTGGATGCCTCCTGCAGTAGAGAGGACAAGTGGGAGTTTTTCTCTTATTTAGCATTTAAATTGACTTGATCGGATTTGCATCTAATTTAGAAAATGAATTCTAATTGGATGCCTCCTGCAGTAGAGAGGACAAGTGGGAGTTTTTCTCTTATTTAGCATTTAAATTGACTTGACTTGGTACTACCGAGGTTAGCCACCTGAATGTATAGCTGTATTTTAATCTCTAGCAACTAGCTCCACAGAAGATATATATTAAAATCGAAGAAACAAGATTGCATCGCCCACATCTCGCGAGGTCAGTCAACAAAATAAATATGCAGAATCGCTTATTGCATATTCTATTGGAGAAGAGTCGGTATAAGCTTATTTAAACAGAATCCTATCCTAAATTCCTAAATTTTAAAGAATTTTTCAAATTAAACTCCTACCTATTCTCTAAGAAAAATACCCTAACTATCTTTTCTAAAATATAAAATCCCATAAAATAATAAATATTATTTTATATTTGGATTCTACTCATTTTTCAGAATTTTTAAAAATTTATTTGATATTTTTCTGATCTATATACTATTTTCTATTAAGTTTCAAAACCCTAAATAATTTCTAGAAAATCCTTTTCTTTTAAATCTAGAACTTCCCTTTTTAGGTAACCTCTGGAATACGCTTTCCTTTTACAGAAATGCGCTTCCACTTAAATCATCCCAGCCTACTCCTCTCACTAACCAAGTGGACCCACTTGTCATCCCCTGCCCCTTAATCCGACGGCACCCACAATTTTCCCCAAATCCAATGGCCGCCGTTGCTTCTCCTTCCTCCCGCCAGCACAGCCACCCTTTAACCCGCCGGCGCCGCCACCGACCATAGGAAACTCACCACCGCCGCTGTTTTTCCCCTCCCCTGTCCTGGTTTCGCCGCCACAGACGAGCTCATGCCACCACGAACCCAATCCTCCACCTCACTGCCTCTATCTACCCCCAGTAGCCCTCCAGTCCGCCGCCAACACGTCGCGCCACCACCACCACCATATGACCCCCATCCGTGCCTGCTACTCTACCATTGCCCTATAAAAACTCCCCTCCGACACCGCTTCACCCCAAGCCTCCTTCTTCGCCGTCCTTTCCCCCTCCATTACCTTAGACCGCTGTCTCCACCGCTTTCTTCTACAAGTCCGGTGAGCTGCCTCCTCGCCTCTCCGGTCATCCTATGGCCTCAACACCTATATACAAAACATCCCAAATTCCACCATGAACCTAGCCCAACCATTACCTAGCACTATTTCCTACCGAAGCCTCCTCCTCGTCGCCGCCCTGCCACGCCACCACCGTGACCTCGGCGCCATACTAGCTCCAACCGTCCCAAGCTACACTACAACCACCAAAAGAACCCCTAAACATCTAATTTCATGGAACCACCGCCGATTGCTCGCCTCCGGCCTTCCTTCCTTGTCGCCGGCAACCACCACCGCCGCCCCCCGTTTTTCCCCTTTCACTCACCTCCTCTCCCACTGCCACATGGGCCCCGAACATCAGCCTCACTGCGCACCGGTCCCACATGTCAGCCCAGCCTACACGCCTAATTGGGCCAAAGCCCGTTACCTATCAGCCCAAGTAAGGATTTAAATCCTTTTTAATTTTTATTTCTATTCATAGTGTTTGAATTTATTTAAAATATAAAATCTCTTTTATAAAATCTATAAAAATAAATACAAATCTAAAATAAAAATAAATAATTATATAAAAATATAAAATACCATACTATTATAATAAAATAACCCTAAATAAATCCTTTTAATCTCTTCCTTATATATCAAACCATTTTAATTACAGAATATAGAAGTAGAATTAGTAAAAACTTCCAATATAAAAGTTACTCAAAATAATATTTTATATCTAGAAATAATATCCCTACATTTTTAAAAGTTATAGAAATCCAAATTTGAACTTAAAACCCTTTCTATCATTAAAATTAAACTTTTTCCTAAATATAAAATCTGACGCATATAAACATTTCCATATAAAATTATAATACCAAAATCAATTCTTTTTAATTACTATCATTATAAGATCAAATATAAATGTTAATACTCCAAAATTGATCTCTCCATAATTCCTAAACAACATACCACAACCTTACCATTATGCTGCCCAAAATACCTATTTTACATAAAAACCTACCCTTTTTCTTTTAGAAAATATTTTTAACCTTTAGAAAATCGTACAACCCATCACCTTTTTACCCCCAAACCCTTTTATTTTATCGTTTATTTAAAAATTTTCTTATTTGGATATTTATTGAGTTTCTCTCTTTTTTTATTTTTACAACGTATAGACGACGAACTTCGGAAGCTTTAACCGAATGTCCAAAAGATACAATAAGTGTGATCCGATCTCCAAATAAGCCAGGTTTTCTACCCTTGAAGCATATTGAATTCCTAATTTCAATTATTATTTATTTATTGCATTTACTTTCTAGTTATTTATTTAAAGAATAATCTTTTATTTAAATTACGGTATTTAACATTTTGTGTAGAATAGATATTCCAAACCCACAACCAAAAAGCCCACCTAAAATGATTTAACTTGATAATACCATAGTATAGGAAAATCTAGATATATGATTATTTCAACAGGTAGGATAATATTCATTTGTCTTTTGGATAGACAATGGGTTGAAGACGAAAAAACTGAAAAGTATAGGCATGAGTTATCTGAGTGGTAATTGCATGGGTAAGGTATTGCCTTAGTATTTTCGCAATACCTCTGGATGCTGACCGAGTAGTCACCGGTAATGATCGTGCGGAGGCCAGGCATTGCCAGGATTTGTTTATAGGATATTGGGCCGGAGTGATTCACATGTTACTGGCTGTGTCTGTGCGGAGGCCAATATCGCCAGAGTTTTTCTCCAATGTTTGCGCATGTGCGGAACATTGCAAAACCTGGACTAATAAGAATAGAAATGACATAAATACCGCCCATCCGTATTATCGACCATTTTATGGGTAAAGATGGACAGGTTCTGCAGAGCTGATAACAAAAACATTAATAGACCATACTTCTGGTATATGAAGTTGTGTCAATTGGGTGATACCTATTTCTATTCTAATAAATCCATGAATTTTAAGAAAAGATAATGGTTGTTGAAGAGTTAAGGATGGAGAAAGAAGATAATGGTTTACAAACTCATTTAAATGTTTTAGAAAACAATTTTAAATGATGATTAAGTTTTAAAACGTTGCATTATATAATCCAGATAAATACAACCTTTGCCTTTTGTTTGAATCCATTTGCATATAGTTAATATTTTAATTTTCTATGGAAACATGCAAGTACGATTAGTACTTACCCACATTATGTGGGCAATTGCTTATTTCTATGAACAGGATCCACTTTATAATCGGAAATGGACATTTATGAAGAAGATTGGAACTCGCATAGGCTTACCTTATGCTCAGGCTTTGTCTGTGGTATATGGGCATGTATTTTATTTTTATTACCAAGTTATATTTCCACCTCCGCTGTAAAATATTTTGTAACATGTAATATTTCTGAATATTTTGTAACATGTAATACCTTACCACGTTGCAGGCTGTACTATTTCTGAATGCAACTGAAATCCTGGATAGTTGGCATTCTGGATATTTTCTGGTAAATTTTTACCGAAAATTTGGTCCGCCACAGCTGTTCGCCACCCCAGTGAGCTCCCCGTCGCCCTCGACTGACGAACCTGGCTGTCTGGATTGGAGCGCCTCCTGTGAAGCCAGCGTGACCCCTGCGGCCACGCCATCTACCTCCACGCGAGCTCTCTAAAAGGGGCATTTACTCTGCAGCATCTGCATCCCTGCGGCCATTGATGAGGCCGCAGCTCGCGCGCAAGCTTCTTCCGGCAAACCTGCTAGCCCCAATCCGGAACCATTGAAGACACCCTGTGCCAAGCTTCTTCATAGACTAGCGGCGACCACCACCTTGGGCAACATTCATGGCGCCCCTCTGATGTCGAGGCGAGCACCCGGAAGCTCTCGAAGTGACATAGAGCTGGTGCCTCAGACTGCAGCGACAGAGCAGGACACCGCCCAGTGGCAGCTGGTCCGACCTCGCCGCTAGTGGAGGAGAAAGCCTGTCAACCACCGCCTTAATGGCTGGCCTGCCGCCCGCCTATAGCCAGGCGGCCCATTCCCTCGGCGCTTCGTGGTCGCTGTTTTAACTGCCTCGCCCCCAACCACCAAGTCGCCATCTACCGTGACCCAACGAAGTGCCTCCTTTGCGGGTGCAACGGCCATCGAGCCCGACAGTGCCCCTCCAAGCGATGCCCGCGCCCTCCCTGTCCTCTCCATCGCTCCCCACCACCTAATCGCCAGCTTCCACCTCCAATTCGCTGGCAACCACCAACACCAATGGCCCTCCGCCTTGGCGACGCCACGGACAAGCCTCCCTTCGCCTAGGTTGTGCTGGTCCTAGATCGGGAGACCTTCACGTCCCTGATCGGGAGGCTGTACTTTTTCTGAATGCAACTAAAATCCTGGACAGTTGGCATTCTAGACATTTTCAGGTAAAGTTTTACTAGAAATTTGGTCCGCCACAGAATGGTATCAGAGCTTGGCTTGACCATAAGTAACCTTAGGTTGGTTAGATAGGAAATAATAAAATTAGGTTATATAAAACACTAAGTTTTCTCTCAATTCTTAAAATTTCAGAAGAAAACGCTTTGAAATTTAAAATATTACTATACTTCTTACCTAATTCTTTTAAAATTTCTACTCTTTTCCCATGTCATTTAAGAAAATTTCAAAAATATTTCAAATCTTACCTTATAAAATACTTTAAGTTCTCTTTCCTATAGTATTTTCAACAAGAAATTTGATAAATTTTAAGAAAATTATGTAGTTAACACCTAAATCTATGCGTGAAAACATGAAAATCACATATTTTTGTCTGAATTTTTCAATTTTCTCTTGTGTATACTATAAAAACAAGTCCAAAACCCTAAATAATTGCATTTTTACATGGGAAATTTCACTAATAACTAAGAAAATATTAACTTTAACATTCATATCCAAATAAATAAGCCAAACTTTGAACCTACTTAATTACTTATACATATAAAAATATGTAATCTAAAAATCAATTAAGACCAACTATAACAACCTAAAAGCTCTAACATATAAGAAATTACTTTCTCTTTCAAAATTCTTGTTAACTTCTTTCCTTGCTTTAATTTTATAACCTCTTTAACACACTATATAAACAATCCTAAATACAAAAACCTTATTGCCCTAGAAAAGAGTAAACTTAAAATTTCAATAAAAATATACAAAATTTTAAGAAAATCAAACATGAGTAAACTCAAGACTCATATCCCAAAATACAAATCCAAGTAAAGAAATACCTTTATACCCTACTCACTAAGAATAAATTCCACCCTATATTAATAAAAGAATCCATCTCACATTAAAAACTATCCTAGGAATCTATAATTATAAAACCACCACTAGAGATTTCCACTAGACATTATATAATGAAAAAAAATTACCTTAAAAGACTCCACCACCTTATATTAATATGACAAAATTTAACCATTAATCCATAATATCAAATAATTAAAGAGTAGCGCAGCAGAAGCATAGTGAACCCATAACCCACAGACCTAAGTTAAACTACCTTAACTTCAAAAAGATTTATTCCAACTTAAAAATTTATAACATCTCAAACCAATATTATGTTCCAAATTAAATCCTCACTATATACCTGGTAAAATACCAAAACTATAATAATAATCTATTTATAGAATATGTACAAATCTCATTCATAGCCAACATACTATCAACAAGTTACCACTAATATTTCATAAAACATTAACCATGAAATTCAATTGAAATAATTTATATAATCAAAAAACCCAATTCACACTAAGTGAATCTTGGGGACGGGATTCTTTTTAAGGGGGTAAGTCTGTCACATACCCAAAATTTTAAAATTCAGCATAAAAATTTTTCACAAAAAGTTATAATTAAACCATCCTAGCCCACTCCTCTCACTAACCAAGCGGACCCACTTGTCATCCCCTGCCCCTTAATCCGACGGCGCCCACAATTTTCCCCAAATCCAACGGTCGCCGTTGCTTCTCCTTCCTCTCGCCAGCGCCACCACCCTTCAACCCGTCGACGCCGCCATCGACCATAGGAAACTCACCGCCGCCGCCGTTTTTCCCCTCCCCTGTCCTGGTTTCGCCGCCACGGACGAGCTCGTGCCACCGCGAACCCAATCCTCCACCTCACTGCCTCTATATACCCCCAGCAGCCCTCTAGTCCGCCGCCAACACGTCGCGCCGCCACCGCCGCCATATGACCTCCATCCGTGCCCTCTACTCTACCATTGCCCTATAAAAACTCCCCTCCGACACCGCTTCACCCCCAAGCCTCCTTGTTCGCCGTCCTTTCCCCCTCAATTACCTTAAACCGCCGTCTCCACCGCTTTCTTCTACAAGTCCGGCGAGCTGCCTCCTCGCCGCTCCGGTCATCCTATGGCCTCAACACCTATATACAAAACATCCCAAATTCCACCATGAACCTAGCCCAACCATTACCTAGCACAAATTCCTACCGAAGCCCCCTCCTCATCGCTGCTGGTGGAGGAGAAAGCCTGTCAACCACCGCCTTAATGGCCGGCCTGCCGCCCCGCCTCCAGCCAAGCGGCCCATTCCCCCGGTGCTCCGTGGTCGCTGTTTTAACTACCTCGCCCCCGACCACCAAGTCACCATCTGCCGCGACCCAACGAAGTGCCTCCTTTGCGGGTGCAACGGTCATCGAGCCGGACAGTGCCCCTCCAAGCAACGCCCGCGCCCTCCCCGTCCTCTCCATCACTCCCCACCACCTGATCACCAGCTTCCACTTCCAATTCACCGGCAACCACCAACACCAATGGCCCTCCATCTTAGCGACGCCACGAACAAGCCTCTCTTCGCCCAGTGTCTTTGGTCCCAGATCGGGAGACCTTCACATCCCTGATCTGCCTTCGCTCGCACTACGCCAAACTCTCCGTCCTTGGCAACCTCCCGGAACCTCCTCGGGTGGCACAAGCCATCTAACATCATCTTGGTATCCCGGCCGACGATATTGATGTGACCTTTGCCGGGCAAGATGGCTTCATGGCGCATTTCGCCTATCCCAGCCAGCGTGACATGGCTGTGGATGCAAGCTCCTTCACCTTCGCCGGAGTCGACTACACGCTGTCCCCCTTCCACGACGACTACCATTCTGCCTCCAACATCAGTGCCATGCGCTATCGTGTGCGGCTGCTCCTCGAGGGCCTACCCTACCATTCTTGGATGCCCAAGGCGGTTAACAAGATCCTCGGCTCCTGTGGGCGTGTGGACATCGTCGAAGACGAGACTCGTCTCTGCCTTGACACCTCAATCTTTTGGATGTGCGCGTGGACGCCGAACCCAAGTTCCATACCACTCAAGGTTGAGCTTCTCATGGTCGACCCCTCCGAGCTCGATGTTGGTGGTCTCCAACCTGACCTAGGCTTCCGTCCTCCGCTTCCAGCTGCTCCACGAACCAAGACCCCAAGACATCTACATTTCGCATTCTTGTGCATCTCGACACCATCGAAGACTACACCTCGGTGGCGACCCGCCTCCATGGAGGCGTCCCCACCATCGACTATCTGCTATGGTGCCCTGGTGTCGTGGACTCCCATCCACCCCAGTTCCGTGGCCCGGCCTCCCATCGCAGTTGCCGGTCCCTCTTGCGCCCTCTAGGCTTTACGAGGATGGACGATGATGACGAAGACGGCGACGATGCCCGTCGAGAGGCTAACCAGCGTCTTGCTCTTCACCACCGCCAGATGCACGTGCACAACCTTCAAAACCGCTGCTACCCGGCTCCAAGCGGGGTTCGCCGTCGGCAGGGTACCAATCAAGGACGTCACTGTAGCCTCCCCGTGCAGACGCAGCGCTCGCGCCCCTGCTATCCCCAGCTGCTGTGGCAATGTTTTGCCGCCACCTCCCGATTCAATGACGGGGTGAGCGCGGCAGCTGGAGCCACAACGGGACTGTCATGGCTTGTGCCACGTAGGGAGGCGCCCCCTCACGACCGGACGATGCAGCTGCGTGGATTTTCCATGCAAGGCCTGAAGACCTTCTACCTTTTTGCCTGTCAGCTTTAACAGGTCACAAGGCAGACCGGTCTCCTCTCTTTGACCCAATGGTCATGGAGGCCAGCCTGTTCAGGGAGCTTGGCGCCCATGCTGGCATGCCGGGGAAGCTAGGCGCCCATGCTGGCGTGCTGGTCACGTCGCTTGGGCAAGACGCCATCCTAGTCCAAGTTGATGCCCAGCCTGACACCCAGCCGGATACAGCCCCAAGCCTCGGTGTTGCTGCTCCAGCTCGTGACTTCCTCCACGCACCGACGGCCTACCCCTTGCCGCCTCTACTGTCTGCACCACAGAGCCCGATGCTGCCTGCACCACGGAGCCCGAAGGCGAAAAAGGTGCCACCGAGACATAGCAGTCGCCTGGCTAGCAAAGCCTCACCTTTGCCCGCTGTTCACTGGGCTCAGCTGCTCCTAGCACAAAAACTGAGCCTGCCGTCCGCCAAAGCAAGCAACACGCATGATGTTCCTCGCGAGCTCCGTGAAGCCTTCGCCAGCCTGCTAGCTCCGTCGGATGTCACAGCTATTAGAGCCCTTTGCGGCGTTGATGCCGGGCCCATTATCCTCTACAGTGTGGACCTCGACTCCTTAGACGAGGTAGAGGCAAAGGCCCAAAGGGCATAAGCCTAGCTGCTTGGCCTGCTTATTGCCCCACAGGCAAAATTTTCAGTTTACTGTAGGCCTAACCTCCTAGTATTTTATTCCACTCCATGTATTCACATCTCAAGATCCATCGTAGATGGACCAACCTTTGTACCGTGTTTCGTCGTCATTTATTTCCCCCATGAATTTGAAAATCATTAGTTGGAATGTCAGAGGACTCAACTCAGCGGCCCGTCGTGACGTAGTTGCCGACCTGGTTCGTGGTCACAGACCATGCATTCTTGCGCTTCAAGAAACAAAACTCTCATCAGCAGCAAGCCACCTCATCTCCTCCATATCTTCCCAAAGGCTTACAGGTGTCGGGCTCCTACCTGCCTGTGAATCCAGAGGCGGTCTCGCCCTCCTTTGGAATCAAGACCTTGTAACGCTAACAGAGCTACAAACTGCGACTCGGTCCATTACCGCCAAGGTCACCCCTCAAGATGGCACCACACCTTGGTATATGACTAATGTATATGGACCACATCTCGATGCTGAAAAAGAAGCCTTCCTAAATGAATCAGCTCAATCAGCAACACCATGCAAGCCCCCTGGCTTATCCTTGGAGACTTTAACCTCATCCTCCAGGCCGAGGACAAAAACAACCTTAACATCAATCGCAGGCTAATGGATAGGTTCCGGTCCACACTAAATACCTGCTCCCTAAAAGAAATCAAGCTGCTGGGGCGAAAATTTACTTGGAGCAACGAACAAGCAAACCCAACCCTAGTTCGCCTAGATCGGGTGTTCTACACCCCCAGCTGGGAATCTCTACACTTGAACGTCTCCCTCTCTCCACTCGCCTCCTCAATGTCGAATCACTGCCCCCTCCTGCTCGCTTCAGAACATCCCCTCATCACTACGCGCCGTTTTCGCTTCGAGAACTTTTGGACCAGATTACCTGGCTTCCTCCAAGTGGTGCAAGAGGCTTGGCTTTCTTTTAACAACCAAAGCAGCCCCCTAGACCATCTTCACACCAAATTAACGGCCACCGCGAAAGCATTACGCAAATGGCCAGGCAAGCAAATAGGTGACGTGCAACTCCAAATGCTCATCGTCAAAAAAGTCACCCTTCTCCTAGATATGGCAATGGACCTCAGACCCCTCCTCCCCTGGGAGCTCAACCTTCGCAAAGACATTAAAACCCGCTCTCTCGGTCTTGCCATCTTCCTGAAGATAAAATGGAAACAGCGTTCGCGGTTAACTTGGCTTAAGCTCGGGGACGTCAGCACCAGATTCTTCCATCTAAAAGCCAATGCCCGATGCCGAAAAAACCACATCATTTCCTTACAAGGTCCGAAAGGAACCCAAGCCTTACACGAAGATAAGGCAGACCTGCTGTTCAATCATTTCAACAACCTACTCGGATCCCCAGCCCAAGATCACCTAGGCATCAATTGGGAGTCCCTCAACCTCCCCAATCCTGACCTCTCCGCCCTAGACCTCCCACCCACAATGGAGGAACTCGACAGGATAGTCCACAGTCTCCCAGTTGCCAAAGCTCCCGGACCAGATGGTTTCACAGGAACCTTCTTCAAAACTTGCTGGGAGATTATCAGGCACGACTTTCTTAGTGCCATCACTCACCTGTTTCATTTGAATGGTCACGATTTAAATCCCTAAAATGGCGCTCTGATCACCCTTATCCCAAAAAAAAGGGATCCGCTTCTGGCTTCAGACTTTCTTCCAATTAGCCTCATCCATAGTGTTGGCAAATTATTCTCCAAAATTCTAGCCTCAAGGTTGTCAACTTTCATTGACACGCTAATCTTGCCTAATCAGAGTGCGTTTATTAGAGGAAGGCATATTCAAGACAACTTTCTCTTTGTCCAGAATAAGGCCAAATATCTCCATCGCACAAACACCCCGTCGCTGTTGTTCAAACTTGACATTACCAAGGCCTTCGACTTGATTTCATGGCCATACCTCCTCCAAAACCTCAGAGCCAGAGGGTTCAGCCAACTTTGGACAAATTGGGTCGCACTGATCCTAGCCTCCTCTTCTTCTCGCGTCATGCTCAACGGAATCCCTGGTCGCACAATTCAGCATAGAAAAGGATTGCGCCAAGACGACCCCCTGTCACCCTACCTCTTTAACCTTGCCATCAACCCACTCTACCGCATCCTCCAACAAGCCAGCACCGTTGACCTTCTAGGACCGCTTCGTGGAAGAGGCGCGGCCCTTCACCTCTCGCTCTATGCTGATGATGTCGCCATTTTTGTAGCGCCAAAGAGAGAAGATGTCCAAAATCTAGTTCAAATCCTAGATTGGTTCAGAGAGCGGTCTGGGCTTTCGCACCAACCTCCAAAAGAGCTCGGTGGTTCCCATCAGATGTCAGGACCTAAACCTGGATGACATACTGCATAGCTTCCCTGCCCAGAGAACCTCTTTCCCAATTCGCTATCTAGGGCTATCACTCTCTGTCAAGAAACTTAGAAAGATCCACTTCGAGCCGCTGCAAGACAAAATCGCCAGCAGATTGGCCAGCTGGAAAGGGCCGCTCATGTCCAAAGGAGGTCACCTAACACTCCTCAAGTCAGTACTCACAGCCTTACCCACCTACACTCTCTCAGCCCTAGTGGTACCCAACCCCATCCTTAGGCTTATTGACAAGTTAAGGAGATCTTGGCTTTGGCGTGGCACCAACAGCAGCACTGGTGGCCATTGTAGGATCAACTGGGTCACGGTCTGTAGGCCTCTTGATCAAGGTGGACTGGGAGTCCTTGATCTCCACAAATTCGCTCAAGCCCTTAGGCTACGATGGCTCTGGCTCGCCAAGCAACATCAAGACCGACCCTGGGTAAGCCTATGCAACCCTTGTAACACATTGGATAAAAGCCTTTTTGACTCGGCTGTTTGCATCACCCTTGGGTCTGGCGCGTTGGTGTCCTTCTGGAAAGATCGCTGGCTTCAAGGACAATCCCCAAACCAAATCGCCCCTTCACTCTTTCGCATCTCACAACAGAAGAATATCTCGGTAGAGCTCGCCCTCACTAATAATAATTGGATAGCATCCATTAGGCGTGACTTCGAGCCGGCATTCCTCTTCGAGTTTCTAGATCTTTGGGGACACATCCGTGAAGTGCAAAACACCACTACTCAAATCGCCAATGCCCCTGATTCCTTCACTTGGTCAGCTACTCCATCTGGTGAATACATTGCAAGCTCTGCCTACAAACTTCAATGTTTAGGCGTTGTTGACTCACCCTTCAAAGTCCTCATTTGGAAGCCGTGGGCACCCTCCAAACTCAAATTCTTCGCTTGGTTAGCGCTGCAAGGCAAAGTCCTAACAGCTGACTTGCTACTCTCCCGTGGCTGGCCTAAAAACTATTTCTTCCCTCTATGTCTTCGCAATCTAGAAACGACTAGTCACCTATTGTTACAATGCCACTTTTCCAGGAGAGTTTGGAGCCACCTTGCCGAATGGCTTTCTGTGGACTTCCTTCGACCCTCTAACTAGAACGCACAAAACCTTACCCAATGGTGGATGGATGACATCCACACTGCTTGTCCCCATAACATCCGATCAGCTATCAACTCAGTTGTACTCGCAGTCCTCTGGCACATCTGGCTAGAGTGCAATCTTCGCATCTTCAAAGACTCAGCCAGGCAGCCCGCTGACCTACGCATGATCATTCGAGATGAGCTCACAATGTGGACCTGGGCAGGCGCAGACTCGGTTCAGAAGTTTTTTTCCTTCTGTAATTTGTAATCTGTAATTTTCCTTCTTTTCCTTTTTCCTTCGTTTCCTTTTTTCCTGCTTCTCTTCTCGCTCCACTGTAGTGATTCTGGATTGTATTGTTTCCTCTATCTATTAATGCATGGGCGGCCCACTGGGCAACCCCTTCAAAAAAAAAGGAACAAATATCCAGTCCATCATTAGCGGGACATTCCGCTGCGATAACGTTCAAAGCTCTTCATCAACTGCGATGCGAACTAGGCTAACTGAAGTTTGTTCGAGTAGATGCGCTGACAAATCTGTAATCCATAGTATAACTGAACTAAACTATCTTAAGTTTGACCAAATTTATAGATAAGAGTATGAACACTTATGACACCAAATAGGTGTATTATGAAAAGGGAAGCGCCACAAATCGGGCGTCCGATTTGGAGTGAAAAATCTGACAGATGACGTCAGCGTGAATCTTGGGAAAACATCTATTGAACTATACACTAATTTTTGTCAAAGGGTTCCTTGTGGAACCCTGGAAGAACAATTACGGAACCCTGGACAAAAACCACTGAACCTTGACAAATCAAGTAGTGAACCCTAGGAGAACAACTACATGACCCTGGGCAACAACTACTGAACCTTGACGAAATCAACTAGTGAACTTTGGGGACAACTAGGGGGCCCCTGGGCAAACACGTATTGAACCTCAAAAATCAAGTAGTGAACCCTGGGAGAACAACTACATGACCCTGAGCAACAACTACTGAACCTTGACGAAATCAACTAGTGAACTTTGGGGACAACTAGGGGGCCCCTGGGCAAACATGTATTGAACTCAAAAATCAAGTAGTGAACCTTGGCGGTGCTCGTCGTCACCATCTTCGGCCGGGAGCTCGCCGTCGCCGACGCCGGTCGGAACAGCAACAGGTCGCTCGTCATCATCAGCCAGAGCAAGCTCTTTGTCGTCGCCCATCGCTGTCCCGCAAAACTCCTCGTCGCCGTCGTCATTTCCGTCCCACGAAGCTCCTCTCCGCAAAAGCTCATTGTCGTGGACTCCGGCGAGGCTCCGACGAGCTCCTCGTCGCCATAGCCGCCACCGCGAGCTCCTCGACGCCGTAGCTGTCGCCGCCCGCATTGATGTGAACTTACCCATCATGGATATGGACAACACAGCATCAATATGGATACCATCAGCAGCTTCCTCGGTTTGGACGTTGTTGAGCTTTTTTTCAGCAAGATCGTTGACGAGCTTTCGATCGACCACATATTCGACCTCTTTATCTACACCAAGTTGGCAACTCTTGATGGCATCCTTTGCATCGTCTATATCAATTACGGTGTCATCACCAACTACATGGCATTATCGACCGCCACCTTGGCTAGGTCGCGTACGTAGCCAGCAAGCTCGTAGTAATACGTCGTCGCCGCCAGCAGTTCGGCCTCCACCATGGCCTCCTCCCCAAACTCAAGATATATTTAACAAAGCATCATCTCCACCTCTTAGGCACCCTCTGGTCCCACAAGCCACATCGTTCCAAGGCGGGGCCAAGAAAGAGCCCAATTGGTCCACGAATCCGGTCCGGCCATCTCTGCACAATCATCTTAAAATGGATGCCCAGCCTCATACGGACTCTATTTTGGACGTTCTTGGTATGCACAGATAAGCCCTCGACGAGATCTTTCCAATGGATCTGGTTCCACATCAAATTTCTTTACGGATCGATAGGAGTCATCGAAACAAGATTGCGACCAGAATCAACGGGGATCTGTCAAGCACTGCGACGCTCCACTTTGGGCCCATGGCCCATGTTCCTCTAAGGGCTGCGCCCCAAACCCTATCCGTCACCCCTCTCGCTATATAAACCACATAGCTGTCATAGTTTAGACTTGGGTTTTGCTTAGATTATTCTGCCGTCACAGTTTCGCCGTGTATCGGTTTGCTGAACCCTACCTTTGAGCTTAAATCGGTAATCAGTAATTTTCAGATTACATATCTACCGTGTTCTTGCTTGTGTTCTCGATTCGCATGCGGGGATAAGCTTTCGTGGCGAGGTCAATCACGTCTTGGCACGGTTGATAATGAACGGAGTGGTGGTGTAGCGATTACAGGCTTAGATCGGTTCTGGTCGAAAGTCGGATCGTCAACGTCGAGTCTCCACCAATCGACTTACCCATACCTGTCGGAAGATCGGGCCACCCGTGCCCTCGTCAAGTGGTATCGGAGCTTAGGTTGTCCGTCAGGTATATTTGTATCCCCTTTATTCATCTTTCATCCATTACCTACGGTCCAGAAAATTGCCATACAAAAAATTGTATTCGTTGTCGCATCTATTGTCCAAGCCACTTTGTGCCTCCGCAATTTTCGTTTTCAGTTTCGCTTTGTTGAATTTGTGTCCATCGTTATCATCTTGTTGCTGGTTTAGAGCATGTTCTTGGTCTAGTTTAAGTCTTGCATATTGACATCGAGTCCAACTCCATCACGTCGTCATCGTCGCCACGTCTAAATCGGGTGCCAATCTGTTTAGTTTGGTATTTTAACATTATCTCACTCATACGAACTCAGATTTAGGTGTTCTTGTACTTGTTGGAAAGCTAGAAAAGTTATCTACAACTTTGTCCATTGTACCGAGTTTTAGAAACACTGTCTTTCTACCCGAAATCGTGTTAGAAGTGAATCTGTTTATTCCTGAAATTTCCGAGCAGTCTATATTTCGGGGCAATTATCTCAAGCTTCCTTTATCGAAAATAGGTTTTCCATATATGCAAATTGATCAGCACGAAAGGATCTACAACTTTGCTGTTATGAGTTTTTGCATTTAAGGCCCCCAAAAATTCGAAAACAGCGTTGAACGTTTCTGCATAATAGATCTATTTTGCAGCCAGTGAAATTTTAGTGCTGTGTATATCTCCTGTATATCTCCTGTATTTCATCGTATGCGGTACTGTTGTTATTTGAAAAAAAAAAGAAAGAAAGGGCAAGTGCATACAAAGAAGCCGCACAAAAAAAGTAAGAAAAAAAAGCAAGGAAAAGAAAGAAAGAAAGAAAAATAGAAGTGCATGCATCCTTTTGTATCCAAAGAGTTGCGTTATTCATTTTGCTTGCTTAAGCTAGGTCTAAGGACTAGTTTAGGCCAGCAACTTTAACAAATACTTTGGATATTTATTCAAATTTGCTATTCTGATTTCGATAATTACATATTCCTTGCTACTAAATATTGCCTACCAAAACTCCACATATTACTTCTTATCAGTTCTGGTTCGAACTTGCAATCGCTTCACTCACACTTGTTCGGTATCACGAACCAGCCACTGGTTGTACCTCCTGCTGCTTTGGTAAGAACACTTGTAAGAGCGTGGTAAGACGCTTGAAAGCGTGTGATTCCACCTTCCACTACCTAGTAGTTTATAGGGGTAATACGCTTGTGTTATCTTTTGTTTTCTACTAACAATGGCAGGTTCATGGATCATTGGGGAAAATGTACAACTACATCAACGCTGGAATCACAATCGAAAAGGTAATGGTAGTGACAATGTCTATTCTAAAATAACCAGACCTTCATTTATGGTGCATATGATGGTGAAATTTACTTTGATTGGGAGATGATAGTTGAATAAAAATTTAATTCCCATCAAGTTCCTCGAATCCATTGGGTTAGACATGCTACTAGTAAGTTCAAAGATCGAGCTTTTTTGTGCTGGAACGAACAAGTTACTATGGGTATAGAACCTGATAATTGGGATAGATTGAAGCGAGTTATGCGTCATAAATTTGTTCCTCTATCTTATAAACATGGCATGCTGGAAAAATTACAGAGTTTAGAACAAGGTAATAAATCTGTATAGGAGTACTATGAAGAGCTATATATATGCATGTCTCATTGTGGTTTAGAGGAGACCGATGAAGAAAAGGAGGCTAGATTCTTATCTGGGCTTAATGAGAAAATATACAATATTGTTGTTGATAAAGAATATGTTTTTCTGTTGCAAACCTTTGCTCTTGCTTGTGTAGCTGAAATTAAAATTAAACGTAAGAAAATTGTACGGAAAAACAACACATATTTTTGCAAGAATGGTGCGTATCATTGCACGACTAATGTTTTCAAGGCAAGTGCAAATGATCCAATTGAGAATGATGAGGAGAAAAACAAAGTTGATGAACAAGGTACGATACTCATTCAAGATGAGAATAATATTGATGTACTGAAAATTTCCACAAACCATGCTGTGTTAGAGTAATAAATTGTGGAACCAATTGCTCATTTACCTTTATCACAAGATGATTTGCTCGATGTTTCTTGTGATAAAGAAGCATTATGTGATAATGTTTCACTTATATCTGTGTCACAACTAGTAAATGAACATGTCACTTTTGATTTGGAACATAACAACAGTTGTGCTAAAAGTAAACATGTTATTCATCTTGCCAATAAAAATGATGAGCTAAAATTATTATCTTCTTTGAATATTTTGGGTTACATTGAGTTTCACATTTTGTGTGACCTAAATAATTTAGAGAAGAGACTTGTTAATTTTTCATGGTTATCTAGAAACATTTTTTATGTTATGGGTAAATATAATGAAGGAAACTACATGGTGAATCAAGTGTACATTTGCTCAAATATAAATTTTGATTATGATGTACAACCATGTGATCAACTAGAGTGCTACAATATCAACAATCATGCCATGCCGAGTGTCTCTAGTTTTATTTTGAACATATATGAAAGATTCAAGAAGGAGAGTATATGAATCTTGATTACTTTGGTTCTAACAATTTGATAACAAAAAATATGCGCATTGCTTTGCCTCTTGTTGGAACTAACCTCAAGTTGCGAGAAGAATGCGCATGAGTCGAAGACGACTCATAATCAAGAAGGAGGATGATGTGAACATACCCATCATGGATATGGACAACACAGTATCAATATGGATTCCATTAGCTACTTCCTTGGTTTGGACGTTATCGAGCTTTTCTTCAGCAAGGTCGTTGACGAGCTTTCGATCTACCACATATTCGACCTCTTCATCTACACAAGTTGGCAACTCTTCATGGCATCCTCTACATCTTCTACATCAATTACGGTGTCATCATCAACTACATGGCATCGTCGACCGCCACCTTGGCTAGGTCGCGTACGCAGCCGGCGAGCTCGTAGTAATACGTCGTCGCCCCCAGCAATTCAGCATCCACCATGGCCGCCTCCCCAAGCTCCAGATATATTTAAGAAAGCATCATCTCCACATCTTCGGCACCCTCTGGTCCCATAAGTCACGTCGTTCCAAAACGGGCCCAAGAAAGAGCCCAATTGGTCCACGAGTCCGGTTCGGCCATCTCCGCACAGTCATCTTAAAATGGATGCCCTGGCCTCATACGGACTCCGTTTTGGACGTTCTTGGTATGCACGGACAAGCCCTCGCCGAGATCTTTCCAATGGATCTAGTCCCACATCAAAATTCTTTACGGATCAACAGAATTCATCAAAACAAGATTGCCACCAGAATCAACGGGGATCTGTCGAGCACTGTGACGCTCCACTTTGGGCCCATAGCCCATGTTCCTCTAAGGGCTGCGCCCCAAACCCTAGCCGGCACCCCTCTCTCTATATAAACCACGAGCAGTCATAATTTAGATTTGGGTTTTGCTTAGATTATTCGATGTCGCAGTTTCATTGTGTATCGGTTTGCTGAACCCCACCTTTGAGCTTAAATTGGTAATCAGTAATTTTCAGATTACATATCTACTGTGTACTTGCTTGTGTTCTCGATTCGCATGAAGGGATAAGCTTTCGTGGCGAGGTCGACCGCGTCTTCGCACGGTTGATAACGAACGGAGCGGTGGTGCAGCGATTGCAGGCTTAGATCGGTTCTGGTTGGAAGTCGGATCGTCAACGTCAAGTCTCCACCAATCAACTTACCCATACCTGTCAGAAGATCGGGCCACCCATGCCCTCGTCACGCATCGTCGCTCGTTGTCGTGCTTGAGAGAGGGGGGAGAGAGAGGGATGTAAATGGGTGGTGGAGAAAGAGCAGGGAAGAGATAAGGATGGAGGGGAGTCTTGGTGGCCCCAACCATGTTTCTGGCGTGCGTCGAGAGGTCTGCGCGGCTCGCTCGCTCCTGGCTCGTGCGGCGCAGGCATGGCTCGCTTCGTCCGGTCGCTTCGGACGTCCCAACAGGTGCATTTTCGTTATGAAAATATATTTTATGATGAATCTAACGATACTTATTTGATATCAGAAATATTGGTACTTTTATGTGTATGAACTTGGTCAAACTTAAGATTGTTTGACTTAGAACTAAACTGACTTATTTTTTAGGACAGAGGGAGAATCTTAGATTTTTGCGAACGTTTTTTAGCTAAATGTGGGCCAATGGTAATCCACCTCGTTAACGCTAGCTCGTACCATGTATTGCAGCATCATTGCAGTTCTAAATAAAGGGTAGTTACTTGAGTCTTCAGGATTAACAAATATCTTGCAATTGATTAACAGCTAGACCTACCTCGTTTGATCACGCTAATGCCAAAGTTCAAATGTGTTTTTCTCTAACATAAATTGCTGATTAAATATCATATCTTAAATCCAATGCAGACGGCATCCTTCTATAGCGTAGTAACCAAGATGCAAAAGGTATCATTATATCAACCTCTACTATCGGACTGAGATGTTAGATTCACCATAACTATATTAGTAATGGCAAACAACGTGTAAATGCACGTACAGTCCATGTGATGAGGCTGTATGTCTACTGGCAGTGAAGGAAGACTTCACACTCTGATCTCGTCTCGGACTATATTAGATCGTAGTTGTCTATGCGCATCGCAAAACTTTTGAGAAGTTAATAGTATAAGATCGCCTCACATGCGTCCACTAGCTTCGAGATCCAATCTAGTCCAAAGTCCTCGGTGCAAGTAAGCATGCATATAGTTTACTGCAAAACCATGTCACCTAAGTCAATGGTTTGTTCAACTTGCAAGTACTCATAATAAATCACTCATGATCCGCCAATGCCGGGAACTAGATTGGTTCAATATAGCTGGGGTGGCTTCTAGGATTATGAAACAAAATCCGTCTTCTGTAGATCCAGTCTCGTCCTCCACATAAGTCTGCATATAGTTTACTTCAAAACCATGTTAGGTTTGGAAAAGGGCTCAGGGTTTACGAAGTAAAAACAATGCATAGATTTGTTTTGATTGAGTGGATACTCTCAATAGGCTGTGGCCCTTCATATATATCGATCATGTCGCAAACTAGAACTCTTATCTTGGATTGACAAAACTGAATGTCCCGGTTTGCGAAACTAAATGGCCCAACTTTCCAAGACAAACCGGCCTTTGCCAATGTTGGTCGTCAACATATGCCCCCCTCCTTGGTTTTTTGTTAAAGTTTGCGTGCCGGAAAAACATTCCGCAGACCAAAATCATCTAAGGGAGATGATTCTTGGCAATTCATAGGCCATATTATTGCTAATGACGACATTTATTTATGTTATCGGTCATATAATTTCAAGCATTTTGATATACACTTGGATAATTACTCTTTTAGTATTGACCATTAAGAGCTCTAGGCAAGTGCTCATCTAACTTGACTCCATCATACAAGAATTTCCAACGATTGTCTTCACAATCTTATACAGATCTTCCTAACCTGGAGACCACTTGCTGAGTTTATTGTCCGTCGACCACTTGGAACATTTTTCCTTCACCTTCTTTTTAGCTCGGCAACTCTGGCTTTCTCCTTGTCAATCTCAATTAAAGCCTTCAAGCGCTTGTCAGTGACCACATCAATGTTACCATCATCAAATTGTGATAATCAGTAGCAGATAAATCATTTTACTTAGCCAACATAAAAGCATATAGATTTAAAGCTACAGGCCGGTAAAACAACCTCTAGCTTGTCCATATACAAGATCGATCCAATGGAAACAAGTTTAATAGAACAATATCTAGATAAGTGATGAGCCCACAGAACTTGAGACAAAACTTCATAGCACCTCCTAGGATTATCTTCTTTTATTTTGAGCTTAATCAAATCTTTTTACTTGATTTAGCTGACCATTGGCCTGAGTGTAATATGTAGATGAACTCAGCAGCATAATTTTAACAAATTCATGCACCTGATTGGAGATAGATGAAGCACCTTGATCTGTAATCAAAATCTGTGTTATGCATAATATGCTAAGTAATGAACTCAATTACCTACATGTGTGTCATGTTGTTAACAGGAACAACTTGGGTCCAGTCAGGGCCTAGGCGGGAGGGGCGACCGCCTAGGGCCCATGGTGGAGGGGGCCCACGACTAGGTATACAGCCCAGTCCATAGCCACTGAGCCACAGGGCTGGGCGCCTGGGCCGAGCTAGAGGAGGCGCATGTAGGCAGGCTTTTCGTGGGCTGCGTGCGAGTGCGACCGGCAAGGCCCAGGCCCAAAAGGCCACACCGCAGGCCGCAGCTGCGTGCACTGTGCCTGTGAAGGCTGAAGCCCGAAGGACGTCGGTCAGATCAGATCGGCTCTAGCTCATCGGAGTCTTTGGAGTCGAGATATTCATATTAGTTTCATTTTGCTTGCTCTTTTAGTTTGTAGTATCGACATTGTTTTCCAAGAATTAAGTATATGTCAGTATGTTACTGGTACTATTATTTGTTTTATTAATGATCATGTTACAAACGAAAAGTATATTTCTCAAACGGCCCAAAGTTAAAGGGCCCATAATCTCCCGTTTGCCCTAGGGCTCTCGAAACCCCAGACACGGCCCTGGGTCCAGTTTTTTTTTTTTTTTTGAGAAAAAGGTCACAGACCATTCATTGATCAAATTGGGGGGACAAACCCAAAAGATTACAGAGCGGACCTCTAAAAATAGCAAGATTACATTGAAGCTCATGCAAGGCCCATCTGGCACTACTGTTCCGCTGTCCCCCTCCACGACGGCAACCACCGCCGGGGAAAAGCACAAAGACTAACCGACAGGCAAGCCGGCACCGTCTCCTCCAGCGGCCAAACCACCTCATGGGGGAGAACAACCCATAGAGGTCTAGAGACAGCGGTGAGACCTTGTTGACCTTAAACAACTGCTTTGCTGCCTTTATCGACGATCTGTAGCACATGGAGGCCTCACCGATGGCCGGAGGAAGATGGTTGCCCGCGCCACCAATCCCGGAGGAGACGAAAGCCAGGTATTGAGAGCCCCGCTGTCATCGCCGCCCCCAACACCGGCACCGCCATAGAGAAGAACATCGGCTAGGATCCCCGCCCCAACTCCGCAGCACCGCCACGCCAGATCAGAGGGATACCGCCATGGTGGAAGAAAAGCTGCCCCCCTTCGCTTCGACCGACAGAGCCCAACGAGAGCGCCAAGCCAATTTATTTTCGCCCGATCCGAAGGAACCCAACGCAAAGCCCTAAGATAGTCTGCAGACGGCGATCGGAAGGCGCAACAACTCCACACACCTCTGAGACATGCTCCCGGAGATCCGCCCTCCTCCACGCCAACACACACACCGATTCACCGCCGTTGAGCACATGGGGCCCATCGACGGGGAAGACCAACTCCGACAGTTACCTCCCACCGTCGGCTGAGAGGAACCTGCAGGAGACCAAAAGGCCACCCAGACCAGGCACCAAGGCCAGATCTGGGCAACAAGACACGACCCTACAAACCCTAACCCTAAATTACTGGACCCCATCCTCAACCCACTGGTCCCTAGCCACCAGTAACCGTCGATCCCCCACCACCGGAGAGCACCAGCCCGCCGTCTACGGCGACAAGGCAATGCCCAGATCTAGCGCAAGGGAAGGAATGGAAAGGGGAAGAGGGAAGGAAGGAGGGGGAAGGAGTACCTGGAGGGAGAGGAGAGGATGAGGAAGGAAGGGAGCCGGGGTCCCCTCCATCTCGGCTCCGGCGAGGACACCGAAGGAGAGAGAGAGGGGCCCGGCAGGAGCGGTGACGCTTGGCTCTTGTTCGCCTGTGCATGTGCCTGCTGGGTCCAGTTAGTGAAGTAATCAGTAGCCACTAAAATTTAGCGATGTCGCTTTGATGATGGAGGATGCATTTGACCAATGAAATCAATCGCATTCTACAAATAATCAAACTCAATCTCCATATCAACCTCATAAGGTTTTGAAGCATCAATAGATCTAATTATTTTTTCTAAACCAAAACCGACCTCCGGTTTCAGAATCGGTTTTTTCTATGTCGCGAAATAGTCATATAGAATTAGGACCCACCGGTTTTTAGAAACTAGACCTTCCGGTTTTCCAAAAATTTCAACACTGGCATTTCCAAGCATTTGCCTTTTGATAATGGTGAAGCACCCTTTGCTAACAATATAACTAGATGCTTTCTGTGCCAAATCATTAACTTAACATTTCATGCCTAGATATATGATAAATAGTAAATTCATCAGAACAAGATATAATATCCATGTATTTGTCAATGTAAACAACCTTCAACCCACATAGCTGATAACATGCGCTTTTCCTTCGGTTTCTTGTGTCAAAACAGCACCTATCACTTTGGAGCTGCCACATAAAGTCAAAAAGGAACTCCACTCCTAGATGTCTTTAGCACAGGTGGTGTACACAAGTATTCTTTGATTTTCTCAAATGCTTCTTGCTGTTTTGCCCCCAAGTAAATTTGGCTTCACCTTTTAACCGAAGAATATGACTAAAAGTATTCTTTCCCCAATAATTTGATATAAATCTTCTCAAATAATTCAGCTTGCCTAGAAATTTTTGCATCTTTCTTACATGTAAGTGCTTGAATCTTTTTTATAGCTTCTATTTTCTTAGGATATATCTCTATGATATTTTCATGAATAAAAAATCTAAGAATTTGCCAGCCGATATACCAAAAGCACATTTAAATGTGTTCATCTTTAAACCACACTGATGTATTCTTTCAAAAGCAAGATGCAAATCAGCCAAATGAGGATCTGAACCAGTTGATTTGTCCACTGTGTCATCAATATAAACTTCTAGAATGACACCAAGCAAATCATGAAAAATTGACTCAAAGTTAAATTCATAGCCCTTTGATAAGTGGCACCGACATTCTTTACACCAAAAGTCATGACAACCCATTCGAACAAACCAACAAAACCTGGACATCTAAATGCCATTTTAGATATATCTTCATCAGCCATGAATATTTGATTATAACCAGCGTTACCATCAATAAACAAATTACATTATGTCAAGATGCATCATTAATCAACATATTGGCTGTAGGCATAGGATATTCTTTTGTAGGAGTAGCACTATTTAGATCTCTAAAATCGATGCAAACTCTTTAACTTACCAGGGCCTTTCTTCTCACTAGCACATTAGTAGAGATCCATGCAGTATACCTGCAAGGTATAACAAATTAATCTTTAAGCAATAATTTCTTCTTTAACCTAAGCAAACATATTAGGATTAAATTGTCTTGCAGGCCATTTATATTGTCCAAATCCATGTTTAACAATAGACCGATGGTCTACCAGCTCTCAGCTTAACCCTGGAACCCCATGATGTTCCTTGTAAGAAAATCCACGTACTCTTTCAATAGTCCAATTAACTTAGCCTTGTAATAAGCTTTCAAATTCATGTTTACAAAAGTCGGCCTTGGAATAGCGTGTGGATCAACAAATGTAAACTCCAGTGTCAACCTCCTCTAAAGGATCAACCAATGTAAACTCCTCACCTAGCTTATCTAATTAATCAAAATCATCGATAGCTTTGCACATAATTATATATTACCTTACCGATAATGCTGTACCCACTCATGCAACCATTCTATGTTAGCATTCATATAATTACATGATATGACTTAGCCCATTTCTAGTCAGTTTTACAATAACGGAAACAATGCCATCCTTGGACACAATAAGAAAACCATAGTCTAATAAGTCTAAACCTAACAAACACTTTATCATGAACCCAAATAATAGGAACATCGGCAATAGCAACACATGCCAATGTATCTGCGAGCACTACCTCAACCTCATCGCCTACCCACTAAATCAAGAACTAGCGTAAAGTAGAAGGTGCACACTGATTTGCATAATCCAACCACACCCTAAATCCACATTGTAATTTCCTTGTACGTACCTCCACGACAAAGAAGGCAGTAGATAGTGTCTTTTTCCGAATAGTGAAATCCACAGAAATAACTCCTTTAGCTCCTATTGGTTCGTCTCCTTCCACACTATTAAGTGTCATGTTGGTCTTGATAAGCTGGTCATGTTGGTATCCTTCCACAATGAAAAGTACGATAGAAGCAAGGTCTTGAGCATGCCAACAAGGTACGACACGGTGCGAAGATGCTAGTGAAGCCCGTGACTAATGAGGTGATGGGGTTTTCACAAGAACATGATGCCCATGAAAGAAATCTGGCATGAAGACACCCGAGGTGGGCTTCCGTGACTAATGAGGAGTTGGCTGTCGAAGAGGGAGTACGATGAAACTATTCGGAGGCACCAAAGTAGATGTAATCATACTCACGGGTGAGGATCACGTTTGGGCATCCCGTGAAGCTCCACACCTCTGCCAAGTCAGAACAAACCAACAGAAGGCGCCTCCATGCCTATTGCCATGGCTACGGCTATCCACACCCAATTGCTACCGCCACGCCCATCGTGTGCGCGACTGAGGCCATGCCTAGTGGAGGCCATGCGCAGCTCCTCCACATCGTCATCATCGTCGTCCTCCACCTCATGGTCAAGGTGGTAGGAATCCACCTCGTCCCTGGCTTCAATTTGCACCACACAAACTCCTCATCAGCGTAGGAGTCGGGGCAGGGCCGGTCCTGGGATTTTGGGGGCCTAGGGCAAAAACTTATATGGAGGCACCATCCACCTTCTCATATATATATGTCTATGTATATATATGCATATGTATATATATAGTTTTATAAACACACATCTATGAAGAAATTAATATTCGATGCACAAAAATTACTTATTTAGAACACTTTAAATTTTATGAAATGACAAATATAAATTATAATCATAAACACTTACTTGGCACTTGAGTCTTGACATCATCTTAAAAAAATTTCTTCTAACATTTTGTGATACAAAGTCATCGATTATACTATTGATATCAATCTCATCCAATAACTTCTTCTCGATGCATAAAGTCGCCAAATCATTTAACCTTTCTTGAATCATTGTTGATCTCAAATAGTTCTTCAATAATTTTAATTTTGAAAAGCTTCTTCCAATGATGCAATAGTCATGGACACAAGAAATAAGATTCGATAAGCAATGGAGACATTAGGATAACAATCAACGCCGTCATGACGGTAGCCGGTAGGCCATGCCACCACGGCGTACAACAGCCGGCGAGCACTGACTCATGCCTCATGAGTTGCCGTCTTGCCGATGAGCCGATCCAACGCAAGAACGCAGCGGCAGGCAGCGGCGGCGGTAGCCACAACAAGCTCCAGCCTCCAGAGGTGCGGCGGGCGGCACGAGGAAAGCGCCACAGACTCGCGGTGCCAGTGCCGCTGCATGCTACTATGCTAGTACGCGAATACGTGAATACGCGAATCGTATGCTCTGCGATGGGCGATGGATGGTCGGGATGGACGACCACGTCCTGGGCGGCTCACGGCTGGACTCCCTGAGGCTGACTGACCGGGTGGGGCCCAATGATTTTGGGGGCTCGGGCGCGCCACCCTAACCCTCCCAGGGCCGGCCACTGGTCGGGGTTGGGCATCGACGACGAGCTCCACCCTAAGTGATGGTCCCATGCACGTGCTCCTCCTCTTCATTCAACAAGGTGGTATACGCCTAGTCATGCGTGATGAAGCCATGGTGGGGAGGCGTGCTAGAAAACTAAGGTTTTTTGCAAGGAGTAAGAACAAGCTTAAGAGAGAAGGGACGATGTGGGTAAATGCGAATAGTTATCCTTGCCAACCTTCACCAAAGGACAACAACGATAGTTATCCTTGCCGGCGTTCACCGGGATGGTGTTGAGGCATTAGTCCCTGAATCAGTACACTAGTGCACACCATTCACATAGCCGGATCATTACATACAAGCGGAAGTCTTAAGTTACACAAATACATGTATTAAGCCCGTAGGTTAATAAGTGTTTACAACGCGGCACATTGGCCCAAATATTCCAAATGTTCAAAAGATTAGAGTGCAAGAACCCAAAAGATCCAAAAGGTTCTCGTGCCGGCTATGCCTAAGCACTCGACTGGAGATATGCCCTATGCCTCGCCCTGATTGTCAACATAATCCTGTTCTTCGTCTTTATGGCAGGTGTACTGTTCCTGCTCATATTCTCCATCTAAAAGAGAATATGAATGCGAGGTCAGTGTCATCCAAACACTGGCGAGCTAGCTTCCAACCTAATGCATTTAGTGATAGGGTTCCAAAAGAAAGGTTGGGGCTTATTTAGTTGCAGAAAGCAAGTTTTATAAACCAAAATCTATGACTTAGCATATTTTAACCCAAAGTTCGCTAATCAATGTTTTTCATTTTATTCCACGACAGCTTTCCTTGCATCTTGTCAAACGTTTCCCGATCCCCTGACAATTTCCATGAACACTGCCAAACATCTCCATACACCCGCCATCATCTTCCGGTGTGGCGCTTTTATTGTGGATCTTATGCCGTCAAGTGTCTCGTTCTTCCCTAGCCGAAGTTGCCAAGCCCGCACTAGAGTCACGGCTCCTGTCACGTAAGACCTAGATTATCCATCAGGATGACGACCTACTCCTGTCTTCACCTCGGACTAGGGGTTGACCCTGACGCTATCCAGCAAGCCAGCGGGCCCCAAGTCCGCACTACCGCGCAATGGCCACGCGTTGTACAGGAACCCTAGTTGGCAGCATAAAGCTACGCGAAAACTACTCATGCTCCGACTGGCACAGCCGAGCTTTGCTGCCCAGCACATCTGGAACTCACGTTGTGCAGGAACCCCCTTGGGCAGCATAAAGCTACGCAAAAACTACTTCGCCTCAAGCGCACAGTAGAAGCTTAGTCGCCAAAGACCATCTCCATGGTCCAGCCTTCCTTCAGACCATGTAGCCCAGCTACATCACACCCATAACCACAAACCGGAACACATTCGTGTTCCCTACCACACACTGGCATGCCAGGCTCAATATCCAGTAAAACAAGTTTATATGTTCAACATATCTGGTGAATGTCGGTTCACCGTTCCGAGGCAACTAAGCCTAAAATTAATAACTGGACCTGAGCAATGTCTAAGCAAGATTTTAACCAAGACTTAAGAGTCTAAAATTGTTTTATTCAACCTAACAGGCTATCAAGGGTGATCATCAAGGCAATCATGAATAATGTCAAATGACTGATGATTATATCAAGACAGTATCATCGAGGTAAAACAATAACAAATTAGTAACAAGGCATGATATATCATGATTAAACAAGCAGGTGTAATTACTTAAAAAAGCATGCAACTTGTAATTGTAAATAAAATACTTTTAAGAAAACTGGGATTCAATATGATCCTTTCGGATGTTAACTCGTACTAGGGAAAGTGAGAACTCTCCCTAATAAAAGTAACATCTAAAGAAAGGTTGTTGACTCGCACTAGAAAAAATCGAGATTCTCCCTAGTAAAAGCAAACACCCTTTAGGGCGAAAATTAACTCGCCTTGGTCCGGAGCGTAGTGGGATTCTTCCGGTTGATCTTTGAAACGTCCCTCGGGCTCCTCGACGTCTAATAACGGAACAGATTCGAAGAAAAATAAATAAACACCAATATGCAATGGAATCATGATGCATGATATGCCCTCGCTAAATCTGACGATTTGTTGAATAGTGATGAGTTCTATCCTAGATATCGAGGAAGTTCCATGATTCTACTATTGTGTAGTAATTTACAGAAGATAACTGTAGAGCGGGCGTTATGAACATGATATGCGATAATGCATATTGCTACCCTAAATAATTTACCCATAGATTTAGCTCATAGATGCATATAGCAAAAATAAATTTTGTTTGAAGAATTTCCTTCATCAACTCTCGAAAGAATACTTACAGTGTTTGGTGTGGTGTTGGTTATATTACTCTTAAATTAATGAGGAATTATTAACACAAGATTATTTGTACTCGTAGGGTAATTAAGTTCCCCGGTTTACCCTTAGTTAAATTAGTTAAATACTTTTACGGAGTTTAAATGAGATCACACAATTTTAACAAATTCATTATGGTTTAATAATGTTCTGTAGAAATTTGAGAATTAATTGAAATCTTTTAGTATACACAATAATTCAAGTATCATTATGTTATAATAGTACATAGGAGAATGGTAAATAGGGCTAAACAATTGCTTAGTGGTTATTTGATGGTCCTAAAATCATTTAATAATTGTATTATTTCCATAAATTACATTTAGGTCCCTCTGGAATTTTCTCATGGTTATAGGAGCTTATGTGACAATTTATACTATTGGAAATCCTTTTATATATTGTTAAAAGAGGTGAATTTTATTTATCTAGAGGCAAAAAGGGATCAATTGTCCAAATAAAATTTTACTATGTGTGTCCTATTATTAGTGATGACCCCATAATTTCTTAGATTTTTCTAAAGTCATATTCTATTTTTTTTCTTCAATATCTATTTTACGGGTTTATCTTCCTAAAGAAAAGTCTTAGAATGGGATTAAGTATTAAAAAGGGCATGATTCTATGATACTATTTCCTTAGATATTTTCAATAAATCAAGCAAGTTATCAAATATTTATCAAAGTTTTACTAAGATTTTTGGACGAGTCTAGCTATATTAAACATCTCATATTATTTTTCTTATTTGTTTTAATCATTAAATCGGGAGAAATTTGTGAGCACAGTACTGGGCCGGTCCATCTCGGCGTGACCCAGCTGCGTCGAATACGTACTCCAGAAATGCGCCATCACTTATGCTGACAAGTGGGGCCAGGACCCACTCGTTAGCCTCCCAACACGGCCCGCGTTTCATTTAAAAATTGTGAGTCATCGTTGGTGGCCCCGGGATGTCAGCGACACACCCCAGCAGACGATGCGCGCACACGGGATCTTCTCCAGCTCTGCGGACTCAAAGCAGCGTTAGCGGCGTGCAGATCATCATTTAGGGTGATTTTTACGGGGATTAGAAGAGCAGACTAAGCCCTAGAATGTCTAAGCTAGTATCTCCATGGAACACATTTGATCAGTGACGATCCTAGTTGCGGCGGAAGAACGCTACGGTTCGGGCCTAAACTACGCAACAAGGCTCTTCAACGCTTGAAGTATTAGCTAGGGAGTGTCTAGGGTCTCGAGGAGGCTTAGAGTGGTGGATTGAGTTGGAGAAACCTTTGCGATGAGTTGGCGCCGATGGAGCCATTTGGGGAAGAAAGCAGAGAGGCGGCACCACTGAGCCTTCGATGAATACCATGTGAAATTAAGTTGGGCGAAAGATTAATAGGTCATCTTGAATGGCGTGAGCATCGAAGAATGGCTTACTCAGTGAGAGAGAATCGGCGGAAGGGCCTTTTCGCACGGCGAAGGAAAAGCGAGCTCCGGCGAGCTAGGATTCTTCCCTTCCGATTCCTAGCGAGAGCACCGAGGGTGATGAGGCGAACCTAAAGCTTGCAAGAATAGCTGCTATTGAGCTCTGGAGACTTGGCGTGCGTGGTGCTTCCGGTGGCTCACTGTGTGCGTCTTGGGTCGGATGGCTGCGTATTTAAGAGCTCCACCAGCAAGGCTCGCATTGAAGGTGTGGCGGGCACTTTCGGGAGGGCTTGGACACGGTAGGGTGATGGAGAAGCAAGCGGGGCGGTTCATGAAGGCAACTGCAGGCGGCTTGTCAGCGGCGATGCGGAGCACTCGAGTGCAGTTCGAGAGCTTCCTTGGGCGACAAGCAGACTTGCGCAGGTGTACAAGAGCTCAATTGTGGGTCAAGATCTTCACCAATGTGGTCAGCTGGACTTGGCGGTGTGAGAGCTCGGGATTAGGCAATGGCGGCGCGTCGGCTTGGCCGGCGTGCGTGTCAGCCACCACTAGGCGACAAATGTAGGTTCCCCAAGCAGTCCATAAGCAAGCACGCAGGATTTGGAGCAGGAATTCACAGAGAGAGGAGGATCCTCTTCGCCCACCATCTGCTCGATGGAATGCCAATATGGCTGTTCTGAGTTTATTCAACTGTTGTGTGGGTCCCACTTGGTGAATTTGCTCCAAAAGCATATAAAAGTAGCCTAGTGATTCTAAAACTTGTTCAGAAATTTTCTGGTAATTTAATGTATATTTTAGCTAATTATTTTGATAGCTAACTCATTAACAAGTTAACATTTTATGTGGCAAACTATAGCATTTAAGCACATATATATATATACACATATATATGTATGTGAGGGCTTTACTAAAAGTTCGGGAATTTAGTAGAGTGTTTAGGGTGAACAAGTTGTTTTTCACCAAATTTATCTTATAATAAGTTGTCGTATCATCATACAAAACCTCACAAAACTTCTTCTCAAAATATTAGTCAGTTCTGGGCTGTTACACCTTCGGCGTCCTCTCCAGCACCGGGGAGGGGCGCCGCACTGTATCACGTCGGTGGGAAATTCCTGCGACAACAATTGGCATCGTCCGTGGGGAAGACGCGAGCGTTGTGGTGATGGCCAGATCAAGAAGGAGTGTGGCAGTAGCCAAAAGCGACGAATCATCGGCAGAGGCAGCGGCGGCAGGCGCAGGCGGGAGCGGCAAGATCGAGACGAACAAGGTGCCATCGGCGAAGGAGAGAAGCAGAAAGGCGATCACTACCACGCATAGCGGAAGAATGCCGCATGAAGCGGCAGCGGTCGTCTAAGAGACTTGGCGGCGCCTAAAGGCCCCGACGTCAACACGCTAGGCCGAAGGAGCCAAGCTCCAGGCGTTTCAGGCGTAGGCGGCCGCAAATCCAATGAACTAGGACCCAGCAGGATTGCCAGAGATGGGACGCAACAAAACCCAACCACCCATCCCGGGCAAACGCGAGGACATGAAGGCCCCCCGGATGCCGAGGACATCCTACAAGACCGAAGGCGACTGTTAAAAGAACAAATCAATTTGCTCCGAAGAGAATTGTTGACGATGCAACCCCAACAACAATATGTGCCCCGAATGATCCCATACTTAGAGAAAAAATACAACTACGAGAAATTTCGGCCAATCGTAGTGACAACACAGCCGAGGAAAGCAAGTGAAGGGCCTCTGAGTGCTCACCTTCGTGGAAAGAAATGGCCCGAAAGGTTCAAGATGCTAAGCATGTTCAAGTTCTCCGAAGACACTAACCCGAATGAGTTCTTAGATGTATATGACACAGCAGTAGAAGCGGCAGGCGAAGATGATGCTATCAAGGCAAAGAGCATGTTTCTAACACTTAAGGGCACCGCACTCTCATGGTACACTTACGCCACCGGGATCCATACACTCGTGGAGCTAGCTCAAAGCGTAACCGCCATAACTTTCAAGGCAATTATATCCGAAGATGGTAGAAGGGATCTCTTAGCCCTAGATCAAGGTAAAAAAAAGCATGAGGACTATTACAAAAGATTATTTGCAATCTGGTTGCCAAATAAGAGAAGTATCGACTCCTCATTAATCAACGCATTCAGAACAGGGCGCAACTGGACCTCTTCTCCACAAATTAACTCAAGATCCACCACAAACAACTAGCTCCTCTCGACGAGGTCGGGGGTATGCAAAAGGAGAAGAAGAAAACCTAAGGAGGCGGGGCGCTGAATACACATAAGACCGTGATGGCCACAAGGAGAGCAATTCGAAAGCCACAAAAACAAGAATCAAAGCTCTAGCAAAAGGTCAACAATATTGAGTCAAGGACACGGATGAACAAAGAGCCGTGGATAACAATAGAAGGAGAGATTATTCCCAAAGGGATTACAACTCTCGACGGGACGAATACAACCATGGAAAAGATGGCGCAAGAAGAGAGAAGACAATCGAAGAAATAAAAACTATAGGAGAGAGAATTACCATAGGAATGATAAGTACCGAGGAGGCAATCGGTGAATAAGAAAAGAAAATATTGCGCGGTGCGAGAAAACTATTCACATACAACTAAGGAGTGCGAGAGATGTTAAAGCACAGCGAGAAATTACCAAACCCGAAGCGTCGTGAAGGCAAGACCAACAACAAGGACAAAAAGATCGACAGCGAGTCTCCAAGATGGTTGAGAACATCGAGCAGCAAAACAAAAGGGTAATCCATATCATCACGGAGGATCTCATTGAACCTCCCCATCGAACAAGAAAAGAAAAGAGTTCATCATGGTGTATAGCCATATGTCTCACGTGTCAAGTATAACCAACATCGGCTCCACAAATAACAACCGATATGTTGGATGCAAAGGTATAATTCCCACACAAGATCGCCGTGATCACGGCGAAATTGCAAATTATGGCGTCGAAAGGGCGCTAGTGGATGAAAAAGTTCAGCGGATATCATCTTCGCCAGCGCATTTAAACAACTCAATATACCATAGGGCGGTGGCACCATCATATCTTTGCTCATAGGGTTCGGAGGAAGCCCGTGATTGCGATAGGCGGATATCACTTGTGTGACCCTTCACGAAGCAAAAAGGTAACAAAGAACATATGCTTTGATGTTGTTAACATGGAGTACCGCTACGCCATCTTTGGAAGAGGTGTCATCAACACCTTGAGCAATCATACATCATAGCTACGTGTATGAAGTTGCTGCGAAGAAGAGTCATTATCATCTGAGAAACCAATAGTCGGCGAAAGAGCGAACTTGAAGGCATCTTGAAGCTCGGACCAATCAAACCACGGAGAGGATAGACCCCAATCTGAGCCAGAAGGTTGTTATAAGCCCCAGTCGGCGGAGAAGTGAGACCAAAGATCCGATTGTTCCCGAGAATGAAGAAAAAGCGTGTCCATTGGAACCACCCTTTTGAAGAAGAAAAGCGGAGGTCATTGACACCGCCGGTAACAATGACATCTTCGCTTGAACCGGGGAGAATCAAAGGGGTCCCAAGAGGAACAATTGAGCATGCTCTAACGTGAGGGCGCAAAAGCCAATCAAGCGAAACTTCGGGAAGATGGGACGGAGACGAGACAAGCTGACAAAAGATAGAGGTGGAAAAATTGCGTTAAGCTCAAATTATTCAAGAAGTCGCATACCACAGGTGGCTTGCAAGCGTGGTAATGGTGAAGAAATCAAGCAGCACACGGAGGTTATGCATTGATTTCACAAGCCTTAACAAAGTATGTCCAAGAATGATTTCACGCTCTAGAGATTGATCGGTTGGTCGGCGCTTGGCAGGCTGCGAGCTAATGAGTTTCACGGATGCATACTCGAGGCTATCACCAAGTGTATATGAAGAAGGAAGATGAAGAGAGGACTGCGTTCATAAGCCCCTTGATGCGTCTTGCTTCTAAAGAATGCCATTCGGTCTAAGGAACTTCGAGCCCAACATTTGCAAGGCTCGCCATAAGGTCCTCGCCAAGCAAATGGGTCGAAAGCATGGAAGCATATCAGAGGCGACATAAATCGTCAAAAGCAAGTAGCGGAAGGACCCCTTCTGCGAAGATATCAAGGAACAGCCATAGCTTTGAGCACAAAAGGCATAAAAATTTGAACCCGAAGCAGTCTTAGCGTGGTAAGGAAGCAGGAAATTGCTCGGGTTCACGGTATCACACAGAGAATAAAGAAGTCAACAACGAAAGATACATGCAATTAGATTGCATGAAGGATCGAAAAACAAACAAGCCTGAGCCTCTGGGCAAATTTGGCATACTGGGAGATTTCTTCAGAAACTTGAAAAACACAAGCACTTTTTCAGCACAATTAAAGGAACAACACCCTTGACGGGGACCTCAATGCGAAAGATACATAAGGTTGAAAGAATATCTGCATCAGCGCCAAGACTTGTCGATCCAAATGGAATAACAAACTTAACCTTGTATCTATCGGCCAAGACATTTGAGGTCGTGGGATCCTCAAATCAAGGATGAAGTCGTAGGGACAAATGCCGATGTACTATATATAGAAATCATTACAAGGACAAGGAGAAACTACATTGAGCTAGAAGATAGCCTATGCACTCCTCATGGCGTCTAGAAAATTGAGACACTACTTCGAGGAGTTCAAGATAAAGGTGCCTCTGACATATCCCTTAAGATCCATGTTTGAAAACAAGGGCATGGCGAAGAATGTGTGAAATTGGCTGAATATAGCACCGCCGACATCACTGCTGAACCAAGGATGGCCATTAAAGTTCAAGCACTTTCGAGACTTCATCTTTGAATGGTCGGGAGAAATTTTTGAAGAAGGCCCAACGTTATCCTCATTTGTGGAGCATAAAATCCGATGGTTAGTTCCACATGCGAAGGAAGCGAGGGCATCGGCAACAGTATGGCCGACCGAAGGGCGAAAGCACGTAGTATTCAGAGGTTAAACTTCAAGACAACTAACAATCTTGCGAGAATCACGTGAACTCACCAAGGTGACGAGAGAGGGAGTGAATGGAGCCTTTTCAAATTTTTAATATTTTGTGCTCCATTCGAACTCCAACCCAAACACACGGATAAAACAACGGACGAAGAGAAAAGACTTAAGCCAATTTGTTGGAGAATGCAGGGGATGTCCTTTAGATACCCAAGGGCATCTGGACTATTGAAAGACCCCTCCAACAACAGAGAAATATGCAACATGGACGAGTTCAGGACCGGGGAAGGACTGTTCGGATCTGGAAGCACACAACTTGGACGAGATCGAGACAGGGAAGGACCTGTCGGATCTGGAAGAAACAAGTAAAGGACCAGTTCAAACCTGGATGGACCAGATTAGCTCTGGAAAAAAAAAGCAAAAAGGAAAGAGAAAAGCCAAACCATCAAAGATACTTTCAGAAAAGTAAAACAGATTTCCAGAATTTGCCCCCACTTGGAGCAGGAGGTTGGTGGGTTTCTGGAGCTCTAATGTTTTGGAATTTTGTGTGCATAATCCTACATGAATCTCGAAGCACTTCACCAAAATCTCCTCAAAACTCTCTGTAGAAAAAATATGAAAAATCAAACAGTACAGACTGTCAGAAACTTCGAGCAGAAAGTTTGGAGCTCGGTATTCACCTCATAGCGTCCAAACGGTGCAATGGAATGACTCAAACTTTTCTTCAGATGCAAATATGAGTCACGCACCTTCTCCAACAAGAAGCACACAAAAATGATTTTTCTAGATTTTTATAAAAATCAAACACTGGGTGCTGCGCGAAGAATAAAATCTGCAGAGATTTGCAACTTGATGGAAAACTTGATCTCTAGTCTATCCTAGGGTGCAAGAGGTGTAAACACCATATAAAAACCCTCAAGACATCATGGATCAGAAGCATATAGAAGGAGGGAGGCATACAAACAAGTTGCAACAAAAACATCAAGGAAAGAAGATTGAAACAATAGAACTAGTAAGAACAAGACATGAACATGGAGGAACTAGTTTTATTTGATTTGGAAAGTTTTACACAGCCACTCTAGGGTGGAAAACACTCACAAGTGGCTAAACTAGAAACTATTGGCTACCAAAGACTTGAGTGGAGACACCCTCCACCCCTTCTTTTATAGGCCAACGGTTCTAGGGTATCTCGATATATCACGATATATTGAGATCTCCCTTGAACCACCCATGAATGGCTGAGATTAACCTCTCCAACCAACCATTTACATGGGCCTTAGCCTACTCACTCATGGCCCAACATGGACCATACATGGGCTAACTTGAAACCCAACACATACACGGTTTTAACTCACGCATACGAATCTTAGAGCGTCATGAACCGCCTCCAACGATCCCTTGGCGTCCAAGCATCCACACGTCCCAACGTCCGTAAGAATTCATGCTCAAGTGATAGCCGTTCACCGCGTGGCTCCGCCCGGCCTCCAACCGAGCCAAGATAGCCACTGGCGAGACGGACTCATCCACTCACCTCGCACCCTGTTCTCACTGCATCCACAACACCAACAACAAAAACAACCAAAACACATCTAGAATGTCCGCGGCATCACCATCAGACCCAACACAACAAACCGATCCTCGATCGGGGTTAGTATGCAAAAATGATAACTGAAATAGTGACTAGGCCGACATCTAAACAACCACTGGGCAAATGCGAATCTGTGGCACTTTGGCGACTTCGTGGCACACCTAAATCATCAGGGGTCTTTTTCCATGCTAAGGAGATTACAAAACTTTGCAAGACTCTAGAAACAACATGCCACGTCCAAGTGGTCAAGTTTGGAAGAATTTTATCGAAACCGAAAGTTTTGACCAACTCCTCACATGCTCATCATCTAGACTCCACAAATCTGAAGGACTGTTTCTCGGTCTTCGTAAGGCAAAATCCTCTGAACAAAAAAGTAGTCATTTACACCGATTCAAAGTTAATCGAAGGGCATATAACAAAGGACTTCCAAGCGAAGGATCTTGAGGCGGCATAATACCTAAGCGGTGAGAGCAATGGAGAAACATTTACGGGAATCTCCGTGAAAGCAATACCAAGGGGAGAATATCTTGGCGGACCAGTACGGCAAAAGCGGCAGACATACTTTACAAAAATAACCAAAAGATTGTTTAATGAAGCAATATCACGAAAGCATCCGTATGCCCCTGTACAACTCATCACAAGATCCTAGAAGAAGATTGGTGAACAATAATAGTCAAATATCTTGGGATGGACAATTGTCCGAGGATGCCAGAGAAGCTTAAACAACAAAACAGCAGTAGGCACGTGACACCATGATGGACGGCTGCTTTACAAATCGAGAATCGGCGCTGCAGTGGATGAGGTGTATCTCAAGAAGAAGAAGGAAAAGAAGCACCGCAAAAGCACATGCAGAAATCGTGGCTCACACCAAAGCAGGAGGCCCTCGCGACAAAGGTAGCTCGCAGCATGAGTATCTTGTAGCGACCAATAGTGGCCTTGAAAGAATTCATAAAAAGATCTTGGGGATGCGGTGGATGACAAGCCCACCAAGGGCTCCACCCACAAACCTACAAATATCGCCACCTCCGGTGGTGGCCTTTTGCGGAGATAGGAGATTGATATAGTGGGTAAACTCAAAGCAAGCCTTAGAGGATTTGAAAGATGGATCATCGTGGGCAATTGACTACTTCACTAAATGGATAGAAAGCGAGAACCATTGACAAGCATCACCGA